>CM076263.1:33706878-34196878 GCA_038380795.1 Pyrocephalus nanus | reverse complement strand
TATGTGATTGGAATATTGTTCTTGGCACATGCTATCATCTTGTCTGGGGAATCACAGATTCAGATTATTTAAAGCAATTTGTCCCAAAACAGAATTTATTTTTTTTTTCTGATTAAGTTTATCTTTAGACTTCTATTTCCAGCAATATTTTGAGCCAAACAGCTCTTTTTGGTCAATTGCTGCCGCTCAGCAAAGTAACTTACTAACATCAAAGGTCATGGGTAACAGATGGCTTGATGCCACAAATAGTGAGATTTTAACACAGAAAAGACTTGAGCTCCTAAATGACTACACTCTGTGAGGGTTGTATACACAATGATCATCATGAGTTTGATGCCTGCAGGACAGATGAGAAGAGAAAGGGAGTACTACTGAAAACTAGAGGATGGTAATGCTTAAAAACCTTACTGTAAGAAGTGAGTCACAAGATGCCATAGATGTTGTCATTGCTTAGTAGGGTGTTGTTCATATTCAGGTGCATTGCACAAGCCACAAGAGTAAAACTTATGTCAGGTGTCCTTGTTTCCTGATCCTCTACATGTCATGCACACATTTATATTCTCATAATTCTTTGGCTATGAAAGCCTAATGGACAAGAAAAGCTGGGCATTAGAGAGCTCTGACGGGGTGAAAAAAATGCCTCCATTGTTCAGCAAAATCCTGGAAAATATAGTGCAGGACAGAGTCTCTCTTCTGGTCATCTATTGGTTGCAGTTGTTTAAGTTCTTCTGCACTGCCTGTTCACACACATTTCAATGGTCAGTGCTCTCTGGTTAGCCAGGCCTTTGTCAAAAAGAGACAGCGAGACTTAGACAAGGATGCAACACTTCAGCAAGACCTGTGAGATGAGAAATAGAGTGGGGATTTCCTTATTATAGATGTGGCCTTATAAGAAGTAGAGTAGGCAGAGCATATATTTCAAAAGAAAGGGAGACTATTCTTTAAGAAGAAAAGTATAGAATCAACATGTAGCAGAGACAATCAAGACAAGGAAAATACTCATAATAATCCTGTATCCACATAGTTCTTGTTAGCAGAGATTTAAACTGTTATTCAAACACGGGGTAGAATTGAGAGGAATAGAGACATAGTTACCAATAAATCTGGCACAGTGGAGCTGTCCCTGCTACCATGGAAAATTTCAAAGGATGTATATAAATAACAACAGATTCATCCAAGGGAAAATCACGAATAAACCGCGAAAAAAAATCCCCACCTCCTTCCCTTCAGCACCCAGCCCATTTTTCTGGACTATTTGTGCCAAACCCAAGATGTAAACCAACTGTAGTTTGTTTGGCATTTCTCTTTGCAGTAAGTCAGATTAGTATGGAGGTAGTGTTGTAAACTATATTCTTGTAAGTGTTGTGAATGGAATGGGAAAGTTGCTGAAGTAGAATGAAAAGACACATTTCTTCAAGATTTAGGCTTGAGTCTCCTGCAGATACTCCTTGGGTTAGCTAAGATTTTGCTTTTCAAACTTTAAGTGAAAAAGAAACATTATTAGTTGGAAAACAAACGTTACTGTAAAAAGAAAAGTAGTGGTTCCATATGATTTTTTTTTCCACTGGGGGTCAGCTTGAGATTCTCTAAAAATAGGGGTTTAACCATTTTGGTAAGTATATACCTGCTTGGAAACTTGCTGTATTATAATATTTCTTTTTTTACACATAATTTTATAGCTTTTTAAGGAGAAAATATACGACATATACCTTTTAAATTTGTAATTCTTCATTGTTGCACTTATATTTCAATAAACTTCTCAACAGGTAGTATTCAGAGATGTTTTGTAAATATCACATTAATCCAGAAGAAAAGACATTAAAAGCTAAAAAAGTTTTGATAAAAAGCAACATTTGCCCTGTGTTTTGTGCCCTAGTATTATTCCCACCAATATGTAAGGCTAAAAAGGGCCACCTATTATTGCAGTGATGTATCTAAAAAAATCTCAAGCTCCCTGTAATAATCTCCATTATGTATAATGACCATTTTGATAATAGTCTTTAGAAGAGGTAATGGCCCCGCTGAATGGTTATTACCTGTCTGTTCTTGCTGGAAGCAAGATGCAGAAGCCAAAGGGGACAGTGAAATGGTCCTTGTAGTGCAGTCTGAAGGAATAAGAAATATTTAACAGAACACAAGAAACAGACAAGCAAGCACCTTTGGCTATAAAACTGTCTGCAGTGGTGCAGTAAGCCACTGTGAATTTTGTGAGGTAATAGAAATATAAAACAGTAATTAATAATAATAATAGGCAAACTATCAGTGTGAGAGTTATTTTAATTTCAAGTGTCACAAATTCCTTTAGAAAATGAAATATATCTGAATGTTTAACATAGTTTGGTGCTTTGTGGAACGTTACCTTTTGTTATACTCCATTTCTGTACCATGACATAGGAGGAATATCACTTTGCTCCAGAGAGGCCTCTGCACAAATCAAAGGTCAAAAGTGTCTACATCTTCCATACAACCACTGCAAAAACCTCACTTTAAACAAAAATATGGAGTTGTAAAAGCAGCAAGTAAGTCATGTCAGTGCTACAGGGACTCAGGCTGGCTTTTAAAACCAAAAGAGTTGCCTTGTAAATGAAGCCTGAGCACAGACAATCTAGTGCCACAAAAACATCTGGACTTCAACAATTTATGTCACCTCTGCCCAGGCTAGATGATAAACTCTGGAAGTTAACTCTTAATTCTTATCCTTGAAAGCAGTAAGTTCTTCCAAGCAGATATTGCCTTTAAAATCTACACAGTGTTTAATAAAATTTAGCCCTGACTTCAGTTGTGAGCTAAGTGATTTACCACAAATTAAAAATGCCTGTAATGAATAAATACAAAATTATGAGAATACTGATTATTATTCTGGTGTCATGCTTTGAAATTATGCTGGAGATTATTTCACTCAATAAAATTGGGTTAAAAACACAGAATGAAAACCAAAGAAGTTTCTGTCTTTGAAACTAAAAGAGACAATTAAGAAAATCTCAGTTTAACAAAAAGGAAAATAAAGTCTTAGTTCAAAAATCAAACCATTATGAATTCTGCATCGTTTATTCCATGTAGATTGAACAATACCACTGAGCAGTGGTATTTCAAGAACACAACACAGAGGCGTGTGTTTGCACGTGTTACATTTTCCTTAAAACTTACACTGTTTTCATCTCTCAGCAGCTCTGCTTGCAAGAGGAAAATGTGAGCATTCAGAAAGAGGGATCTCAGCCAGATCAGTGATTATTTGAAACAAGGAATGCTTTTAGCAGAGGTTCTCTTTGTCAGCAGCCTACTGGGTTCAGGGAAAACAGGAAGTTCCAGCAAGAGAGATCCCACACCACATTTTATTGCTTCATCCTACAGGTTGATCAGGACAGGATGAAGGAATGTCAGCTGCAAATATTCTTTTGGTGCCTTATTGATATTCATGCACTGAATGGGGACACTCCATTGCTCATGGAGAAAGAGTGACTTGAGCAGACCAGTAGGCACTGGGAGTTCTGGACTGACTAATATTGTGACTTGAAATGAAAATTTTAGCCTGCAGTGATGGTGACGATATTACCTGCCTTGCTTTTCTCTCTTATTATTACATTAGCTTGCTATCAGTAATAAAAGAAAAGAGGACAAATTACAACCAAGATGTAACACACAACAAATTTTTCATTTACTATTACAGACAATAGCATAGAGTGATTTTTTCCATCCTCTCCTCCCATTTTGACTCCCTTTCTGGTTTCAAATTGGATTCCGAAGGTCATCTCTCACTTTTAAAATAATTTCCCTCACTGCAGTTTTACAAAATGCTCGTCTTAGGTCACCTACATTCCAGAATTCTTGTTTCTTGTTACCTGTGTGGAAGCACTTTTTCAATCTTATCTCTTTACTTGAGTAATTTGCCTCTGGCTGTGAAGTCTATAAACATTAAATGGACCTAAAAGAGTGACTCAGGACATCTTAAAGTGCTGATTAATTGAACAGATTCTGCATGGTTGAAACCCTGTGTCATGAGGAGTGTGTGAGGAAATAACCATGATAAAAAGAAAAATAACAATATAATAATTTATACTGGATAAGGTAATCCAGAATAAGAACTCACTTCAAAGAGAACACCACACCCAGTGTCAGAAAGAGGTAATAGTCTACACCAGCATGAGAAAAAGAGGACTACCCTGGTGTTTCTTCAATTTACACTTGCTGGTCATTTCATCTGAATTTAATCATAGAGTACATACTACTGGTCCACAGTAAGGCACAATAAAAACAAATTACTAGATACCATCTGAAATCACTAATGCTTAACACAAATAACTTCACACAATTACAACACAGAAAAATGACAGTGTGAAAACCTAGCTTGAAATTGTACAGCCTTGGTTGTACTATAATTAATGCCACTAAATAGAAAATAAATAGAAAATAAAATCCCTATTACTAGTACTACCAGTCCAAAAATATTGTTCTCACAGAAAAAAACTCCAAGGAAATAGAGAAGGAAGATGTAGTGTGGAACTGCCCTAAAAAGTTCCTGGTGGTCTGCATTTCAGAGGTTTTTACAGAAGTAATAGACATTGTTTCAGGACAAATTGCAAGACTGTATAAAATACAGTTACAGAAAACTGCCTTTCATTTGCTGCCTTTTCAGTACAGTTTGTGAAGTGTTCAGGATTTTTCTAATCAAATTAGGCAATATATGACTTACATAAGAAAATTCAATTATGTTTGTTTGATCTGTTAAATGGATGGTAGATTTTGAACTATGTCTATATTTTCTTAGTATCTCTAAAATCTTTGCCTCAGCAATAACCTCCGGCATTTATTTCTACTGGGCAATTAGGTATTTCCTGAAGAAAAAAAATTTTATCATTTATAAATATAACAATTATTTGTCTATAATTCAATTCTTCTTTTGATACTGACATTAAGACTATCTCAGATATCTTATCAAGAGAAAACATCCTTTTGGAGAATACAAAAGCTTTACAAATGCTCTTTCAAATCTGAAAAAAAACAAATCTGTGATCATTTGAAAAAGAGAGGCTATAAAAATTGCTCATAAATACAAATAAATAAATACACAGATTAGTTTTACATTACAGAAGAAAGAGTGAAAATAAAATTATTTTACCTCCTTTTGATGTATTAAAACTGAAATCATAAATGTTAAAAATTCCACTTGGAAATGTTATTTACTGAGTAGGATACAATGGCTTCCTTTTATTATTCTCTAATGACAATTTTCCTTTTAAAAAATCACAGACAAAAAAACTTTTTTCATTTTAGATTTATGTGTGTGTGTGTCAGAAATAATTTCTTTTCAGGAAAAGGCAGATATTTCAACAACATTTTCACTTTTACAGTTTCTGACACAAACTTCCTCAGTACTTTGGAGGCTCAGGTTCATATTCTTGCCACAGGCCTTGTTGGAAAGATTTTACTTAGCTTCATGGTTCATCCATTAGTAACACTGGGATAATAATACTCTGCTGTTTTGCAGACTTCTCATCTCTTCAAAGACTGCAGTGTCCTCCTATGCTATAATAACAGCTAGACCCTGCCACCTCCAAGACATATGGGTATCATCAGCACTTCAAGATGCCCGCTTGCCCCAGGTTCCCTACTTAGCTATGCAGCATAAGAATTTTCTAGCCTGGTGTGCTAGAAAGGAAGCCAGCTATGTTCCTGGGGATGGAAAACGGGGCACAGTAGGTTGGGTGACCTGACATGCTTCCCCTTACGATCTTCTGTGTAGTGCTGGTTCACCTTTCTTGCTCTGCTGGCTTCACACGTAAACCATTACACCCACTAAAGTCAAGGCATAATTAGCAGCCAGCATCTCAGTGCCAATGTTCACCAGCATCTCAGTGCTTGGGAAACTCTGGAATTTTCACCACTCTATATTTTTCACAGCTGAAAATAGCAGATTATTATCAGTCAGCAGAGATCTGAATGTTCCAAAAATACACTTAGTATATGAGTCAAGCTCAGGCTGACAGGATGGCCTGCTCCAAGATCTGTCCGTCCACTTTTACCACTGCTTGCTATTTATATATTTTCCCATTTATGGAACAATTTTGTTAACCATCTTTGAGATACATTCACAATGAAAAAATATTAAAACCCTATAATCATAGAATGGTTGAGATTGGAAGGGAACACTGGAGGTCAGCTGGAGCAGCACCTTGCTCAAGCAGGACCACTCAGTCTTGAATCCTTTGGCCAGTTGCCCAAGACTATGTGCAGGTGATATTTTAATAACCTCACATAAATGGATACCAAATTATATAGACTCTATGGTAGATACTTGTAGAACATTTGGGTTCTGAAGGACGAAGGAAGAAATAACATTACTTTTTTTTTATGTGGCTACAACACCATATGTGTCTGTGCACGTAAAAGGTACTGATGCATTGTAAAAAATATAAGGTTCCTATGAAGTCAGTGAAGCAATCAAACACACCTCCCTGAAAATTAAAAAAACACTAAGGGATAGATGTGTCTATTTTTCCTGGAACAGAGGATGTGTAGCACCCACCAAAGAATTAGGCTCAATTCAGGTCTTTTTAAATCCTAGTCCTCCTAAGTGAAGAAGAACAGGAATGAAAAAGAGGCAAAACAGTAACTACCAATTAGAACACAAAACAGGCTTTCTTGGCCTAAATATATATATTTAAACAGATATTATGGCAAAGTTATCAATTTCAAATTACAATAAATTTTTTTTTAAATTGTCATAGTCACAAAAATTTTAAATTATATCTGAAGTGCAGAGTGAGTAGAAGAAATGCACACTGATAAAGTCTGAGGAGATTATAGTGTACAGTCAAGCTTAATTCTTTCAAATAGGGCTTAAAAGTTTATTCTCTGAAAAGAGAATTATCAGTTCTCTCAATTGGTCAAATATGTTCAGTTCAGACCTTGGTAAAAAGGTTTTGAAGTGTTAGTGAAATCAGAAAACAAGTAATAACAAAAAAATTACCAAATGGTAGCTCTGTGTTCAATATTATCATTCATATTCTCTCTTTCCTTTTCTCACACATTTTTAATCTTAGATCATATAAGCCTTTTAATTCAACCTGATCAATATAATATGTGAACTTGCCTTTTGTTTACTGCTTCCTTCTTTTTGGCAGCAACAAAGAATTACTGTGATGAAATAATTTCTGACTGGCATGGTGCCCAGCAAACTTGTGGAACCGTTGAGACTGGTTTATGCTTATTCCTTACAACATTTAAGTACAAAACTCTGGGATGATAATTTATTTGTCTTGCAGTTGTATGAAATTTCAATGGTCTGAAATATGCTACTTGATTGGCTACTTGTATCACTATGGGTCTGCCATAAATGACGTAAGTTGACATAAAACGTGGGGAAAGCCCTACATCACATTTTCATCCAAATTTGTCAGTGATGACATTTGCATTTGTTCAAGGTAATTTTAATCATTTAGTGGCAGAAAAACATCTTATCAGGTATTTCTGGACAAGAAATTTGGGGGTTTTGGTGCCTAATAAAATGGGGCAAAGAAATAGATTTTTTTTTCCAATGCAGTAAGCACCAGCTCCCGAGTAAAGAAAACTACATTGATTCTGACATTGTTTGTTACCAGCTAAAGAGAACCACCTACAGGTTTTTTGGTTGGTTTTTTTCCTCTCCCTGTGGAACCCCCATTACAGCAAGATTAACAACCCTGATACTTACTCCTATTACTACTACTACTACAGTTTTAGGAAAGAGACTTGCCTCTGTCTAAATCTCACTACAGAATGCTGATCTCATTTGCTGCCTAGCTGTCAGAATTTGAGATATCAAACATATGAGAAGCTTTGAAGGAAAATATAGGTAAGTTGTAAACAGTAACTGCATTTCTGTTTGGTGATATACTGTCTAGGAAAAAAGATGGTCTGTCGATTGGATGTAGGGATTTGACTGCCTTTCCAGCTGTCATCAGGCATTTCCAAAGCCCTCTTCACCTTTATGTAGGGCAAACTCTAGCAGCAAAGGCTGGTTTAGACCTAAGGGGATGAATGTGTTACTGATTATTATGACTTCTGTGGAGGAAGTTTCCAAGAAGGTGGTGTGATAGAGCTTCTCTGACTTGCTCAGAGTAAAACAGATTTGCTTAACACCAAGAACCTATGCGGTTAGGTGGGAGAAAAGTGCTAAAATGTAATCACAATGTACACAGACTTCTTTCTCTATGGGCAATAAAATTTCAGACACAGCTTTCAGATGAGCAGATGATGAATTACCACTTACTGCAGTGGGTGGCTTCTACCAACTTTGTAGATGTTCCACCAACAAGACACAAATCAACGTCTCTTTATAATATTCAGATAAAACAAAATAAATTAAAATAATAACACTCACTGGCATTAGAAACAAACAACATCACTCTCCAGAATAAATAATAGGTACTGTTTATATGTCACTGCCAAAATTAAAGATTTTTTTTACTGTTGTTCAGATGAGCAGTGGTACAATGGAACTATATGAGATATTTTTCCAAGTTCCAAGCATCCCTTCTTTCCACATTTTCTATCTGCTATGATCTCTGAAAAAAATCACAGAATTATAAAATCATAGAATGGCTTGCCTTGGAAGAGACCTGAAAGATCATGTAGTTCCATCCCCCTTGTCATGGGCAGGGACATCCTTCACTATACCAGGTTTCTCAGAGTCCCATCCAGTCTGGCTTTGAACACTTCCAGGGTGAAGCACCCTCAGCTTCTCTGGACAACCTGTTCTAGTGCCTCACCACCCTCAGAGTAAAGACTTTACTCCTAATATCTAGTCTAAACCTACTCTCTTCCGCTTTGAAGCCATTCCCCCTTGTCCTCTCACTATATGCTCTTGTAAATAGTCTCTCTCCATCTTTACTGTAGACTCCCTTCAGATACTGGAAGGCCTCGATTAGGTCACCCCAAAGCCTAATAAGGACAGTGGTCCTCTCCAAAATCAGGCAGATCTAGGACATTTGTAGGAGATTAAGTAAGAGATTAACATAAAATCCCAAAATGACTTGTGTATCTTATCTGCTTAGAAAGTAACTGCTCTGTGAAAACATGTCTATATTTTGCACCACACAAATTACCATTCTTCTGATTAAAAAGTAATAAATAAATACAGTGCTATAAATTATAACATTAATAACCATAACAGTAATACTAGGACTAAATTCATATATTAATAGTAAACTACTGGCTCTTTCTTCAATTATTTTCCCAGACCAAAAGAAAGGCATTCTGAATTCAGGCAAGAACTACTAGAAACAGGGGAAAAGATACTTGAAACTAAGGCTTAGAGCGTTGCTGCAAGCACAAAAGCTTTTCTGATGTTTGTTGTTTCTTTGGGTTTCTTTAGTTGACTGAAGATGAGCCAGCCAGGTAGACTAAAATACGTATGAGAGAGGGGAAAATTGTCAGGACACATCAAAGTGAGGGTTGTATGTGTGTGTGCCTCTGCGTGTAATAACTGAGGCTCCATTCCAGCCAGCAGAAACTGAATTTCAGCCTAAACTTTGCGTATCAGGTGATTGTCATAATGATTCCTTCTGCCACTTTCCTCTCTATGGCAAAGCATGTGAAGCATCTGCAGACGAGCTGAATGTTCCTCTCTAAATGTTTGCCCATTATCTCACTCTTGTCTTGATAGCTAATATAGTTTCTACAGCTGCTATACCTTATTAGGTCAGGGCAATGAAAATGAACGCCATTTTCTTGATGACTTTTCTTGATGCCAACAAATTGCTGTAAGTGAATCAAGTCTCACTAGCCCCTCTTTTCCTTCCTTCCTTCCTTCCTTCCTTCCTTCCTTCCTTCCTTCCTTCCTTCCTTCCTTCCTTCCTTCCTTCCTTCCTTCCTTCATTCCTTCCTCCCTCCCTCCCTCCCTCCCTCCCTCCCTTCCTTCCTCTTTCTCTCTCTCGTTCTCTCTTTCTTTCTTCTCTCTGTTCTTTCTTTCTTTCTCTCTTTTTTCTTTCTTTCTCTCTTTCTTTCTTCCTTCCTTCCTTCCTTCCTTCTTTCTTTCTCTCTTTCTCTCCTTTCTCTCCTTCTTTCTCTCTTTCTTTCTCTCTTTCTCTTTCTCTCTTTCTCTTTCTCTCTTTCTCTTTCTCTCTTTCTCTCTTTCTTTCCTTCTCTTCTATCCTTTCTGCCCCTCATATTGAATATATCGGGGTCCTGGCGAGCTGCCATTCTGCTGCACATTAGAAATGGTAGAGTTTTCCTCTATCTGATTCTCTAAAATGAGTTCACAAAAAGGTGCAGACCCAGCACATTTGTGGTTTTTCCTATAAATTACTTTAACACTGTGTCCAATCATATATATAATTTCAGATTTTCAATTTCAACTCACTGCTGTGTCAGCACAGACTCCACTGATATGTCTAACGTATTTAGCTTAAAATGAAACGGATGGCATTTCATTACCAGGAAGATAATATTTTTGAATATGTTTGCTGCATGGCAGGATCCATCATTATTCTGCCATTTTATGTTCGGAGTGTGTAATAGCTTTTTAATGCTTTGATGTATTTTATTTATATATGTAATATTTTTCTAATATCATGGGGTGGTTTAACTCATTGAACACATTATACAATCTTAATTGAATGCTTTTAAATATTAGTTAGGGAGGAAAGGCTTAACAAATTGCCAATATTTTGTTTGAAATTTAATAGACAGTAGTTGAAACACCAAAAAACTCATCTCGTTCTCATTTCTTAACGTTGCTCCTCAGCTCCCTCTGACACTCAAAACACTTTGAAAGAAAAAAAGGGGAAAGAAAATCCCACAGTCCCCTGAGACACTCAAGCTGTCAGCATGAAGGTAAGTAATGCAGGAAAACTTGAACGTGCCCAACTGTGAATGACAGAAGCCCTCTTCTTGGAAGAAGCTTCTGACAGACCTGAAATCCTTAATATCTGGTTTCTCAGTCCTTTGACCAAAGTCATGGAATTTTAAAACTACTGAGAATTTCTTCAGAGTTGGTTGTGGTGGGTTTGGAGCTTTTTTGTTTGCAAGGAGAAGACGCTACTTAAGCACATTAGCATAATACCACGGCTTAAAGCTGTCCCAAGAGATCAGGTAAGTATTACAGGGCATTTCTTGATATTACAAGCAAATGCTAAAGTGAGCCATGCTAACTGCTCCTTGCACTGGAGTAATCCTATATTTGTGCTTAGGATTGTCCTGGTCCCAATGCAGGACTTTGCACTTGGCCTAACTGAACTTCATGAGTTTAACATAGGCCCACCTCTCAAAACTGCCACAGTCCCTCTGGATGGCATCCCGTCTCTCCAGCATGCTGACACACCACACAGCTTGGATTTGTTGAAAAACTTGCTGAGGGTGCACTCAATCACTTCCACTGTCCATGTCACCAGCAAAGATGTTAAACAGCACCAGTTCGATACCAATCCCTGAGGACACCACTCTTCACAGCTTTACCCTTGGACATTGAGCCATTGACTGCAGCTCCCTGAGTGTGACCATCTAGGCAATTCCCTATCCATCAAGTGGACTATCTGTAAATACTCATCTCCCTATTTTAGAGACGAAGATGTTGTGTGGGAAAGTGTAAAATGCTTTGCACAAGTCCAGGTAAACAGCATCAGCTTCTTCCTTACCCACCAACACTATAACCCCATCAGAGAGGACTAGTAAACATGTCAAGCAGAATTTGCCCTTAGTGAAGCCATGTTGGTTGTCACCAATCACCTATATTTTCCATGTGTTTGAGCTTAGTTTCCAGGAGGATCTGCATTATCATCTTGCTGGGCACAGAGGTAAGACTGACCAACCTGTGAATCCTGAAGTGCTTTTTTCCCTTTTTAAAAATGGGGATTACCTTTCCTATTTTCCAGTCAGTGGAAACCTCTCCAGAAAGGTCACTTTAAATTAACTATGACCTCCTACATCCAATTTTTTGAATTATCATGTTCTTTTTGCACTTTCCTTTTAAAACAGCTATAGTGACTCATTTTTACAATAGTTTTGTTTGTTCACAGAAGAGACTTATTCCCCAAATGGCCAGTTTAATATTGCAGAAACTAACATTTTCTCTAAGCTACTTCAGCTGCACTCTTTAGAGAGGAGGAAATGCATTGCTGTCCTTCTTACAGTGGGAGCAAGGTACGAATAAGTTGAAGTCAACCTTTACTTAAACTTTATGGGATTTCATGCTTTTCAGAAGTGCCAAGTGTCTATTGAAGCTGGCTGTGCATTCCTGAAAATCAGGTTACTCCTTTAGATGTCTAAATATGGGCCTAGGGATCTGTCTTTGTATTTTGTGGCCAAAAGTCCAGTCATCATGTGTAGTTAAGTTGTGTTGAAACATGAAAGTGTTTGAGACCCAAATATTTTGCCAGATCTGATTTTGGCCATGAGATGGTTAGGAGCAGACATCAAGACACAACATTTAATTTCATCCTATTTTACTGCTTGCTCAGAGAGGCAGAATAAGGAGTTTATGTTTAGGGGAAATGGCATTTTTTATATGTACTAACTGATGTTAAATAACTAGCAGAAACATTTTAGATGAGGGGTAGAGAAAAAAATTTTAAAAATGCAAAATTAATAATTTCCAGGAAAAAAAGGCTGAAAATTATAGTAACACATTGTTTGCTGGGCTAATGGGAATTTGTGCTGAAAAATGAGATTTTAAAGGAGCTTTATGCTTCCTTAGCCAAAGTTATTGGAAAATAAAATGTATTCTAGATAAGTCCTTTTTATTTATTGTTGGGGTTTAATTTCTTCTTTTAAATTTTTCCCTGTGTGACAGACCACAAGAATAATTCGCATCAAAAAAATATAATGGATAACTCAGTAACAGCTCCTTCTCATATCTTCCCAAACACTTGGATTATCAAGGTAACTGATGAAACTCCCTTTCTCCACCAATCACAGCATGCTTTCCCCTTACTCTTTCATGTAGACTACTTCTTCACCATCTGGTACAATTTTGTAAACTAGATTTCTCAAGGGAATTTTCCATATACAGGTCTCCACATATGTACTAGCAAAGAGATCCAGAGAAGCTATGTGAAAACACCCATATTATTCACATGCATATATTTTCCAACTATCATTCTGGAAATGCCCTGCTGATAATGTTTTGCAATTATGTTCTGCCTGAAGATCACACACCAGCTGCAATGAGAACATTAATGTCAAAACAGTACAGTGGAAGTCTCTGGGTTTTCTAGTTTAACATACATAAATCATAGAATCATAAAATCCTAGAATCATTTAAGTTGGAAAATATCTCTACGATCATTAAGTCCAACCATTAACCCTGTGCTGCCACCACTAAGCCAGGTCTCTACATGCCCCATCTACATGTCCTTCAAATACCTCCCCTTCACTGCAATGACTGCTCCACTGCTTGGCAACCCTTTTGGTGAATAATTTTTCAATAATATGCAACCTAAACCTGACCTGGCACAACTCGAGGCTGTTTCCTCATATTCAATCATTTTTACTTGGGAGAATGACCACCACTTCATTACACCCTCCTTTCAGGTAGTTGTAGATAACAGTAAGGTCACCCCAAGTCTCCTTTTCTCTGGGATAAACACCCCCAACTCCCTCAGACACTCCTCATAACACTTGTGCTCTAGAAGCTTCACCAGCTCCATTACCCTTCTACAGACACACTCCAGCACTTCAGTGTCTTTCCTGTACAGGGGAGGGGAGGGGAGGGGAGGGGAGGGGAGGGGAGGGGAGGGGAGGGGAGGGGAGGGGAGGGGAGGGGAGGGAAGGGAAGGGAAGGGAAGGGAAGGGGAGGGAAGGGAAGGGAAGGGAAGGGAAGGGAAGGGAAGGGAAGGGAAGGGAAGGGAAGGGAAGGGAAGGGAAGGGAAGGGAAGGGAAGGGAAGGGAAGGGAAGGGAAGGGAAGGGAAGGGAAGGGAAGGGAAGGGAAGGGAAGGGAAGGGAAGGGAAGGGAAGGGAAGGGAAGGGAAGGGAAGGGAAGGGAAGGGAAGGGAAGGGAAGGGAAGGGAAGGGAAGGGAAGGGAAGGGAAGGGAAGGGAAGGGAAGGGAAGGGAAGGGAAGGGAAGGGAAGGGAAGGGAAGGGAAGGGTTTTTTCCCCAAGTCTAGGACTAGTTTTCTTTCCCTCGGTATTTTTTGTTTTCCCGACTTTTTAAATGAGAAGATATGCAGAAATCTGGGCTGTAACTTTCAGAATATTCAGCTGGTGGCATTACAAAACATAATATGAAGGAAATGCAGCTTCTCACTATTCAATTCTGAGCTGCCCATGGCTATGTGTAAATGGTCTTGCCGTCTCCCCTTAGTTTCTTTTTCTAGTTTCAGAGCATGTGACAGTGACCTCAAAAATGTTTACAGGATTTGAAAGGCATCTCTGCATCCAGTTTCTCAGTTTTATTTTCACTTTCATACTACATTACCTGTTTAGTTAAGAAAACATTGTTAAACAGAAGAGTTATTATATTCTTCTCTGCAAAGTAGTCACACAGAGATGTTCAGTGTCTGGACATTAACCCTTTGCATAAATCTTAACACAGCAGCATTGAAATTTCAAAGTCCTTTGTGACATACTAACCAGATATCAGTCACACTGAGAAGAAATATCTTCCCAGAAAAGAAAATGCAGATTTGTTAAGAAGTATATACTTCCAAGTGCCCCTTCTACAAGGGTAAGCCAGAGAAGAGGCATAATTCAAAGAGATCCAGACAGGAATGAAATAGGGAAACTACAATAGTGCATTAAAAAAAATAATAACATAGGAACCAGGATTATATCAAGATGCCTATTTTGTATTTTTTGAGCTACTGAACAGAACATGATGCTAGAACCCTTTGGCCAATTTCATCAAAATAAGTTTCAGCAATTTATGTGTTTACATCATTCTGCCTATATATTGGCTTGCCAAGGAGCAAGCAGTGCAGTAGTATATTCTCCACATCTTTTTTCATGAAGCTGCTGCCAATCACCTATTGTTTTCACAAAGCTTTGTAGTGTGGGATGAAATTAGCTAACTCAAGTCTTCTACATTTCATAACACAGAATTAGACTGATTACCCATTAGTGAAAGAATTCCCATTGACCAATCTAATCCATTTCCCTTTTAGATAACTTTAAAAAAACAAAACATTCTTCTTACCAAATGACTGTATTTACACTCTGACTGCTGGCTTTTATACCAAGCAGATAAAAATCATCCAGGAGAAATTTCCCGTACTTCTAAGATTACCTTAATTTTTCTTTAGACTTTTCAAAATTGAATGAAATGAGAGAGGAAATTCTAAACATGACTTTAGGCTTAGAGATGAATGGTTCTCTATTACACTTTTGCCCATAGATGAGATTCTGGTATCCAAATCATTGAACAGGACAGGTTTTTCCAGTTTGAGGCAAAGAAGCAACTGAATAAATGTAAGTCTACCAGAAACCATTCTGACACATTTTTTTCAAGGAAAGTCCCAGCTGTGAAACAAACACCTATAAAAACTAAAGGTAATCCCAAATCTCTGCATTGTCTGGTTTAATGGAAAAACTTATTTAATCTCTCTTCTTCCACTTCTTCCACATAAATGCATATCTGAATCCACTTTAACAAAACAAACAAACAAACACACAGTTCTCTTCCTGTAGGGAAAGGAACCAAGGGAAAGAACTAGATTCCAAAATTCTACTGTTAAATAAAATTATACAATATAGTTTGAAATATTTCCACAATAAAACATGAAGTTAGAAGAATAAAATGTAACTATCTCCATATCTTCTTTGACAGTTATCAATTACTATAAAGTTGATATATACTCCAAGGACACTTCAAGATATGGAAGCTTGAATCCAATTCCTACTAAGATGCCTTCACCTTTTTCTAAAACTGTAGAAAAGAACTTGGAAAAGATGAACATGCCATGTTTAAGGTCTCTTAAAATTGTACTAATAGTGAGATCAACTTTGCCAAATGTGCAAGACTCCTAACTCTTTTAACTAAGAGGAGTTAACTAGGTCACAATGCATTAAACCATGAATGAGTCAGAACAAGTACCTTTAAAAGCAACCCCTGAGCACTTTTTTTATGATGAGATATAGAAGTAGTGCTTGATTTTTTATTACTGTTCTAAAAGAGACAAAGTGCAAGTCCCTCGAGGAATAAGTGTATTGTTGAAAGTTCATAATTTAGTCATTCATGGATTTGCTATAAAAACTGTACATTTTTTAGCTGTTTTTATACCGAATTATATGTCTGGAAGTCACTAAATTTGAAATTGCCTCACCCAGAGACAGT
The DNA here is from genome assembly GCA_038380795.1 of Pyrocephalus nanus. Lineage (NCBI taxonomy): Eukaryota > Metazoa > Chordata > Aves > Passeriformes > Tyrannidae > Pyrocephalus > Pyrocephalus nanus. The sequence goes on along the minus strand of CM076263.1, from coordinate 34,180,633 downwards.
TCTTACTATTGACTTACTCATGCCAGCTATTAAAGAAGGTGGAACAATCACTTCTCCTGCTCGAATGCACCACTGGATCTGCTTAAGGAAATAGTACCAAGTATACCCTGACTCTGGAGAGCACTGCTATGCACCTGTGTACCAGAGGTTTTTCTTTTCTTTGACAATAGATCTTGATGCCTTACTATCAATCCCTTTGCTATTCTGCTGTACATAAAGGTGGTTTTTTAGACTGTATTGTGAGAAATACATAATTTTTCAATTTATCATATGCTCTGTCCATATTTTGCCGTTCTCACAAAATACATTCTCTTTCTCTCTGTGGCTGGATAAAACTTGCTCTTCCTTCTAATGCTCCTAACAACCAATACACAAATTCCTGACTTCCTTCTTTGACAACTATAGTTGAAACAGCAGCAGTCTTGAAAATATCTACCTGATTTAAAATACACCATTCTTTCTAAGCAGAAACAAGTGACTGGGTCACTTGGAGATCTCAGACTACAAGAATTACATTTTTTTCTCTAAGTGTAGGTGAAGATCTGAAGTTCTATTCATAATTTTAAAAGTTTTCCATTCCCTAAGGCCTGGGCTACTTTGGAGCTCTTTCTTCCCACTCAGTTAAAATTTTCCAGAACCATAGAGTGTCAAGAACAACAAAAGGGATTTATGAGGATAGGCATGCAGGCTGGTCGGTAGTACTGAATCCAGACAGCAACTCTATCTTCAGGAAACACAAAGTCACCAGTTTTTTCCATATCGAAGCACAGTCATAATATTGTGTCTCTTCTTCTCCAATAAATTTGCTCTTGAAAGCTGTCTTATCCTAACTATAATTTAGTCTTCTCTCCATCACAAGAAACAGAATTAAACATCTTCTCTAACATTACCACTTTCAACCAGCTTTCAGGACAGTTACCTAGGAGTTCTCATTCCTAACTATGATACACGGCATATATGCAGACAATACAAAAAATATTGGCTAAAGAAAACTTCAATCAAAGCTCATGACTAAAGAATTGCCCATAGTCTTTCAAAATGAATTAATTGTGGAAGGCAATAGAAAACAAGCCTTTATATGGTCAGTGGAGCAGAGGGAAGAACTAGGCAGTCAGAGCAACTTGACAGAATGGTCAGTCACCACGAAAAAGTGAAATAAATGTGGAGAAATTGTTTTGAGGTTTTGTATTATGTTTGCTGCACATTTTCAAATGTTTAGGAACTTAAGAGAGTTATGGAAAAAAACATTCACAGAAATGATTCTCCAGTACTGCAAAAGTTGTGTTAGGTATTCAGTCAAAATGATGCTGAATCACTTTGATAGAAAAATTACAGCTTAATGGTTTTATTGAACACTGATATCCCTGCTTCTGACCCCCTTACTGTGGTTATGCAAAAGAAAGCAGGAGGTATATGGTTTGTAAGTGGAATGAATTGATTTCTCTTCTGTGGATTTAGCTAGTGTTTATCATCAACTGCTTCTGCACCAAGGTAGTTAGGAGGGACTTTACGACAGCTGATTTGGAGAGGGCACCTTCAGGTCTTGGGTGTTAAACCATTCTCTGGAGGTGTAATGCTCTCCTTGCAGTCCCCCTAAGCACGTGGCTCTATGAGCCCGTAAGAAGCTCACACAAACCACAGCTGAGGGACGGACGAAAGACGAAGTTTATTGGGGATGGGGGCTTATAAGGCTTTCAGGGGGATTGAAAAGGGACCAATTACAGCATCAAGGTACTACAGAAAAACCCCATCAGGTAAAGAGTTAGTAGCCAATAGAAAGTGGTGAACAAAGGCCAATGAGAAGACCTAAGGATATCTTCCCAAGACATTCCTGCATGAGGGTTCTTTACAGGGTGGTTGTCGGGAAGGAGAAGCAGTGACTCTGCAAAATACAGAAAAGCCATCTTAAGATCTGTTTAAACAACATTAAAAACTTCTGTTTCTATAACATTTGAGCTATTTTCTTCTTTTCCTTCACCAATCCATCTCTGACAGGACTTCTTCCATCCTATATAGGGTAAATCCATTGCTACAGGACTTGACCTCATTGGAAGGTTCTTTCCCATTTGAAGGACTTTTCCACTATCAACTTGCATATGATTGCCAGCAAGTTACCATAAAATTGTGATAGACATGTTACAAAAATTGAAAGCCATGTAAAGTTAAATAAAAGTTTTGATTTCCTTTAGAGTAAATCTGCCCAAGAAAAAAATCAGACTAAAAAAAAAAAAAGAAGCCCAAGAGTTCTTTCAAAAAAATTTCTCTTTCTAAACACCAGTCTCTAGATAGGGCTTAACTCACTTGTTACCGCAGAGCCTTTAAGTCATGTACATTGCTGCAAATATCCTATTACATTGATTGGTCATTATAGTAAATGATCTGGACTGATCTTCATATTATGTGTTCCCATGTAACAGTAATGCCACTTTGTTGGCACTGGTGTTCATTCATTAAGGAAAATCCTTGTAAATCACATACAACAGTGGCTCTCAGAGTACCTATGCTGACTTCACTGTTTTTCTCCAGGGTGCATATAGGTTTGCCAGTATGTTGTCCTCAGTCTGATGAGGAATTTGAAAAACTTAATTCCTACACAACCTATTAAGAACTAAAACAAACCATAGTATCTGGCTGAAAGTTTCTTCATGATTCTCTGAACACAAGATGCTTTTTACTGTATCACTTAGCAAGCCTTTTACAGGAAAAGATTCTTAGTGACCTCTAACAGTCTTCTTTTTCTCTATGAGCAATCAAGCAACTGTAACAATAAAGTCATTTTCAGAGTAGTGAGAACCTGGAAAAAATGCACCATGTATGGGAGAGAGAAAGAGAGAGAGAGAGGAAGAAGCAAGAAAAAATGCAGGCAGGCAGGCAGGAAGGACCTAAGGAAGGAAGGACGTAAGGAAGGAAGGAAGAAAGAAAGAAAGGAAGGAAGAAAGAAAGGAAAGAAGAAAGAAAGGAAGGAAGACATATGAGCACACAAGCAGATATGCACCCCTTTTCCAGTATAGGCAATAACCCCATTAAAATTTCAGCCAGATCTGGCATAAAAGGTTTGCATCCACACACTTTCTGAATCAGAAAAGTTTCAATTCTCTCTCAAACTATGGAGTGCTCTGATCACTGCACTATTGACTGTTCTTGAACTGGTCTTCCCCCAGACATAGTTAGACAAAAAGTCAAACAAATTATGTGAATAAGTTTGGTTCTCTTGAATGGACAAAGGAGAGGTGAAATGAAGTGAGCAGTCTGGAGCAATAGCACTGAGGGTTGTTCAGCCAGCTGACATAAAGCACTGCATTATTAAACCTCTGGAAGACAGGGAACAAAAGCTAAAGAAAGGTACCTCTGAAGAGACCAGGGGTGCCTTTTCAAAACATCAGAGTTGTAGCCTGCACACCAATGCTTGGTGCAACACTGATCAGAAATGGAGGCTGCAACCAACTCTTATGGCAGGGAGACTATCAGGTCTAGCGATGGCACCACTCTGTCTTTCAAGTACTCCTGGCATGTAAATACCAGCATTTCTCTTTCACAGCTTGCTGACAATTTGTAGCTTGTCTACAATTGTCAAAAAAGCATATTTCATTTCAGTGAAACCCTTTAGTACTCCACCTGCAAGCAGTCAATCAATACAACAGGAATTTTTCAGTATGTGCCAATGGGAAGGAATTTGTCCAACAATTTCAGAATTAGAGCTTTAGGTGTTGTCTCTTTTCCATATCAGCCGTATGTAGTTTGCTATCTGACTGTTAATACCAGTGATGGTACTGATGTGCCTTTTGTGACTTCCAACATAAAAGTGCCAGTGTCATTTCATAATGCAGATGATGGTGGAACACACATCACAAGCCTCACTATGTCATGGAAGTCCAGCCTGCAATCTCCCATGGTGGATTTCTTCTACCTCCCCTTATCCTCTCCACTGCTTTAGGTAGCAGAAGACTTAATTGCACACCCCCCCCCCCACCCCCCCCCGGCCCCCACACCCCCCCCCCCGCTGGAGCATCAATCTTTTTGGAGATTCATCTGCCTGCTTTCAGATTCCAGACCAGGAGGAACTGAGAAATTCCCTTCAGGCAATCAAATAGGGACAGAGACAAGGCAGAGGTGTTTAACACTTTCTTCACCTCTGTCTTCCTCATGGATGATGGACCAAGGGGGTCTCAGTATCCCAGCTGAAGGGCCATGAGTGCAAGGATGATGAAATTCCCAGTTGACCCTGAAACTGAGTGAGATCTGCTCCTCCAGCTGCATCCCTACAGATCTATGGAGCCTGATGGGATTCATCCTAGAACTCTCAAAGTGTTGGCTGATGTCATCGTAAAGCCTCTCTCAGTGATTTTTGAGTAGTCTTGGGAGCCTGGAGAGGTCCCGGCTGACTGGAAGCTGGGGAACATTTTCCCAATTTTCAAGCAGGGCAAGGAGGACCCTGGAAACTACAAGCCTGTCAGTCTCACTTCAGTGCCTGATGAAGTTATAGAAAAGATTATTCTGGGAAGTGTTGGGGATCAACATGAACCTGAGGAAGAGGACGAGACCTTATTTGCAAGCTGGAAGGCACAATACGTGGATGGCTGTAGCCTGGAAGGAGTCACCTCAGAATGATTAACCACCTGGGACTTTGTTTTTCACCACATTTGAGTAGTAAATCTATTAGTAGATTGAACCTCAATTTTAGGTTTCTTCTCCCCCCTCATGGACTTTGCCTGCTAAGGCATGGCAACAATCCACCATCGGCTGGTGTACCCTGAGGTACCGACCAATCCATTTGTTTGGCGGTCTCCAGTTATTTATTGCCTCCCAGTTTCCACCCTCTTATGTTTATGTATGTTTCTCTACCCTATCAATGTGTGGGGACTTGCTTACTCCTCCTCCTTACTCTCCTACCTTCTAGACCCTTCAACCCCTACCCTTTAAAAACCCTCCATCTTGGTTTAATAAATGGATCAGCCTTGGCTGTCATTTTGTTCACACTGCTGTCTCCTGCCTCCTCATTTGGGGTGTGTGGTTGCGTGTGGGCTTAGACTACCCGCAGACTCTGGCTATCTTTACTACCTATAGCAGAGTCTTGAACCCCTAGCTGGTCAGCTCTCCTCCTATCACACAAAACCGTGATGGGGAAGTATCGAAAAACATCTGAGAGACAACACAGTCACTGGTCACAGCCAGCATGGCTTCATGAAAATCCTGCTTATCCACCTAAAAAAAAGCCAGATGATGTAATTTTTTTAATGATTTCAGTAAAACTTTTGATACTGTCTCTCCCAGGATTCTTCTGGACAAAATGCCCAGCACACAGCTGGGTAAACACATCATCAGGCGGGTGAGCAATTGGCTCACCAGTTGAGCACAGAGGTAATAGTGAATTGGGTGTGTCTCAGTTTAATGATACTGAAGTGTTTTGTTATGGAGAATGAGTTATGAGGTAGACCAAACTCCTCTTTCCAAGCAATTGTAAATCTGAAATTAAGAGGCTCCAATTGAGGAAGTATGGAGAAAGAAAAAAATAACAACCCTTTATTAAAGGATACATATGTATTGGCAGAACAACTAAAGAACACACAAATAACCAAACAATAATGCTGTACCTAAAAATCCCCTTCTAAAAGGAAACAGTTCAGTACTTTCTGCCTTTTGGCGCAATTCTAACCACGTCAGCAGGGGGCGCTGTTGGAGGAGCAGAGCCTGCAGGTGCTCCGTGTTGGTCAGCAGGGGGCGCTGTTGGGCTCTGGCGGTGGCCACGAGGGGTCCTGGTGTGTGGGAAAAGGTGACAGTGGAGAGACCTAACCCCACAGAAAAGGGGAAAAGGGGGAAAGGGGCCCCAGAAAACTCCTGCTGTCTGCGGCTGGCTGTGACCAGGATTTCCCTCTCATCATCGATGGGCACAAACTGCTGCCAAACACAGGAGCAGAGGAGGGAAAGGGCAACCTCCTGCCCAGAAAGTTCCTCCGCAGGTGGGTCACGCCTCTCCGACAAAATCTGAGCAGATCTGGGCCGGGGGCAGAACAGGGTGCAAGAAAAGCAGAGGCAAGCTGGGGCTAGAAAACCGTCAGGTGACCAGGCTGAGAACAAAATTACCCCGGAGCCTTTCCAACACACACTTTGTGTGAGTTAAGGCAAAAGTGAAGTGCCCCCATTTCCGAGGAGAGAAAGAATAAAAGCTTATTAGCCCTCCCCCCAGTCTTAGGAGGGCCATCAGCTTGGGATGCAGGACTTCTATTTAGTTCTTTTGTGTGTGTCAATTACTCTAGGCAAACCCCCTTCTCAGTCCTTCCTTCAATATCTTTTACAGCAATGCAGGGGAAAGAAAAATTCCCTGCTTGGCTTTTTAGAACACGTAAACCTATGACAGGTGACATCAGACTGGTGATCTTTCACTAGTGGGGTTCCACAGGGCTCCATCTTCATAAATGACTTGGACACAGGACTGGAAGGGATACTTAGCAAGGTTGCAGATGATACAAAACTCAGAGGAGCTGTTGGCTCCCTCAGAGGCAGGGAGGCTCTGCAAAGAGACCTCAGCAAATTAGAGGAGTGGGCAATCACCAACCAACCATCACCAAGATGAAGTTCAACAAGGGAAAGTGCCAGATTCTGCACCTGGCATGGGGAAACCTTGGATGTTCATACAGACTGGGGAATGAGATGCTGGAAAGCACTGACATGGAAAAGGGGTCCTGGTCTATGGCAAGTTGAATATGAGTCAACAGTGCCCTGGCAGCCAGGAGGGCCAACCGTGTCCTGGGGGACATCAGGCAAAGCATCACCAGTCGGTCAAGGGAGGGGATTGTCCTGCTCTAGTCTGCACTGGGGTGGCCTCACCTTGAATATTGTGGCAGTTTGGGGCACTGCAATATAAGAAAAGACATTAAGCTGTTAGAGAGTGTCCAAAGGAGGGCAATGAAGATGGTGAAGGGCCTTGAGGGGAAGCCATGTGAGGAGCAGCTGAGAGCACTTGGTGTGTTCAGCCTGGGGAAGAGGAGACTGAGGAGAGACCTCATTGCAATCTGCAACTTCCTTCTGAGGGGAAGAGAAGGGGCAGGCATTCATCTCTTCTCTATCATGACCAGTGACAGGATCCAAGGGAATGGCCTGAAGTTGTGTCAGAGGGAGTTTAGGTTGGATATGAGAAATACATTCTTCACCCAGAGAGTGGGTGGGCACTGGAACAGGCTCCCCAGGGAACTGGTCACAGCACCGAGCCTGACAGAGTCCAAGAAGCATTTGGATGATACTCTCAGGCATATGTTGTGACTCTTGGGGATGGTCCTGTGCAGGTCTAAGAGCTGGACTTGATGATCTTTGTGGGCCCCTTCCAACTCAGCATATTCTGGGATTCCATGATTCTATATGGTCTAGCAGTTCACTGTGGACGATGCCTTAGAGATTTCTGCCGTAGCCTCCATAGCTGACACAAGGATCAGAGGCTCTAACAATGGCTTTCAAGTTTAAACAATTAGTCCCATTTGTAACTACTTGGTGAAAGGCTTGTCAGTCTCAATGTACATTGTACTGTAGCTTTTAGTGGATTTCTAGTCCCATTCATTTTGACTCAATGACCTCTATAGTTAATGGAGGTTATTGGAAAATTATTTTTTTTTCTTCAGAAGCTTTTTTTTCTCCTCTCTGCTATTTGTTTTCAGAACACAAAAGCCATTTGGGTTGTGATGTTAAAAAACAGCAGTTCAGGCAATAATCTGTTGCTGTCCACTGATAAAATATGTGTCCTTGTGTACTGTATGTTGTGTCTAACACTAAAAAAACATCTTTGTCAATCAGTTGCCAGTAAAGTAATTCACTCTGAGTAGAAAGGCTTGCTGAGAACACGATTATTCTTTTAAATGGTTATATTAAAAATCCTAGCCCTCTTTAAGGTTGAGAACTTCCCACTGATATTATTTCACCGTATTAAAGCCTTTCTTTTTTCCCTGTCTAACCCTCTCAGAGCAGTAGTTTGCATATTAGTCATAAGCACAGTAAAACTACAGCCAACCATGGTCTCAACAAAACTTAGGTGTACTCTTTAAAATAACAGAATTATAAAGAAGCAGCTGAACTTTATCTCTTCCCTGATCTAATCAGCAAGACCTGAGTGTCAATCTCTGTGCTTCCTTTGCCATAAAGGTATTGCTGATATGTAGCATCAGAGAAAGGGCCTATCATAGAATTTCCCTTAAATATTTGAATTGAACAAAAAAAAATGTATAACTGAATAAGGGGATCCTTGTCCTCAGAATTCTATAGTTTATCTTTAGCTTGTAAATAAATACTTTTGGCTGGCTTAAGTTTTCATGCTGTGCACCTCAGTCAGCCTCAGGTCAGAAGACTAGAACATGTTTTGAATGCAGTCACTTAAAACATACTTTAGGTGTGACTTTCTCATTCCACCTGCAAGGTGAGGTAAGATGAAATGTTCATTTGCACAAGGTTTTTCCAGAGAACATTTTCTGACTGTGGTGCTTGCCTTATCTTGAAGTTACAGCACTTCACTTACTTAGGCAGCAGCCATAAAGAGGCAAATGTGTAGACAGTATATCCTTAGCTAATCATCCAGAAAAATAAAGAAAAAAAAAAAAGTTAAAAATCATCCAGGCCAAATATGACAGAAGTATGAAAGATCACAGTCCAACCAAGAAATAAATCAAAGAATGAAAGAACTAAGCACATATTTTTCCACCAAAACAGAAAATAATACAGAAATGAGATCTCCTCTGTCAGTGATTTTCTTTTTAACTGATTCTTTCTGGGCTGGCATCTATAGGCTGCCATATTATGACTGTTTAATTGTAGCGTGGAGTACAGGAAATTGCTGCTATTTTTCAGAACTGGTGCAATTCTTTGACAGCTTAATACTCTTACACACTTTGCTTCCACCTAGTTGTATGTCAGTTTATGATAGTAGGAGAAGACAAAGCCTGTCTCCCCACACTGCCTAGTGGAGAGATCAACAGGAAGAGTAAGAGCGGAATAACGCCCTTAAAAATGGCACTTAAGAACAACTGCCATAAACACGCTTCTGATTTTCTTATGGATCATCAGTAGTTTCACAAGGACTGCTGGCAGGATCTATACACTATTTCCAAAATGAAATAGATCTGGAGGTTTTTTTCAAGCTTCTGGAAGCTCTATATGCATTAATTTATTTACAAAGTATGACAAGTATTCATTGTAGGCTATCCTATGAGCTTTATTTTCTTCCCGAGAATACATAAAGAGAAATAAAGATGTTTCTGAGTTTAGCTTTAAAATTCTTTAAAAAAAAAAAATTTAGAGGCTAAAAATCATCCTGGATTGTGCAGTGACATCTTGTGGTGCAAGGAGAGAACAGATGAATGGGAGTTGAGAATTGTGATTATCCTCAGCACAACTCCCAAACACATAATAACAGTTTGTGTCTGGCTTTTGATTTCCTCAACAGAGAACTGTTGTAGGATTATCATTGCATCCAGTTCATTATGCCACCTAAAATGCTTTTTCTGAATGGGGTATTAAATTATAATTAATCATATTGCATTAATGTAAACTTATCCATGCAGGCATACCTAATCAGAGTTCTTTCATTTTTTATAATATTTTAATAAGAGAGCACCAAATGAGACTTTCTAGATATAAAGTTATATGAATAGTGTTTATAATCTGAGTCTGTTCTAGGGGTTTGCACACTTGACTTTCAAGGAAGCTGAAAAATTACAGAATTTTAACCTGTGCAATCTCATGATTAACCTGCAAAATATATATACTTATGGAAGTTACACACTGCCCTATCTTAATGACACCCTCCAGAGAAGTTATACATAACAATCATGTGTTTTCCAACAAGAGTAGTTATAGCATAGAAGGACTTAGTTTATTTAAGAAGCCTCAGCCCAGCAGTACATCATCAGAGCAATCAGAAGTTGAAGACTTTCAGTGAATGTAATGAGTGTTCATGCAAGCGGATGTATTTAAATATGTGGCAGGTTTTAAGATTATTAGATTTATCCCATTTAATTTTTTTTAATCCTTGCTCTAGAAAGAGTGTAAAGTTCTGGTATTGCTAATGAGTATTGATGGCAGCTGTCATTAAAAAGATTGGCTTGTTTTGAATAATAATTCTGCACTCATTGTAGGCAATTACTAATACTGCATTTCTATCAACATCATTTACACCTTATATTCTCCATAAAACACCAAATACCCAGCAATATTCTCTATCATTATTTGACAAATTTCCTAATCAAAGATAAGTCAGGCAACAGAAACACTTTAGCATCTTCAGGAACTCAGAGCCCTTGGATAAAGCAAACATTGTTCAAACTTGTTCCCTCAACCCCAGGTAAGTTTGGAGTAAAACTGTCTTTTTGGAATGAGCTGGACCATACAACATTCATAAGTCTCCCACCCCTGCTTGGATATAGCACGTATTCAGTTAGCTTTCCAAAGAGTCCTCCTCAATTTTCCAGTGTGACATTAGAGAAGATAATAAATAGGCTGCAAGCAGCCAACTTTTTCAAACTATGAATACTAATGGTAATAACATCACAAGTAGAAGTAAACCAGTAGGTGTTTTGTGCTATTGTATAGATTGTGATCAGTTTTTGCTCTCATTAGAAATATTCAAAGTAACAAATTGTTGAAAAAATTGAAAGTTTCTCCAGGATTAATGGCCACCTGGGAGCAGATTAAAGCTTGCTATAATTCCAAGGCCATTAAGACTATTTCATACTTAGTATGAATAAAATGCCCAGTACAAAATTATTTATTCAAGATGTTTGATTTTTCTAAATGAGGAAATGTTTGGTCCTTCCAATTAGAGATTTCCCTATATTTTACAAACAGCAGTGATTTCATAACTCTGAGTCCACAGTGGGTAGACAAGGGTGGTTATCTCGCTTTCTGATGTAATGTAACAGAGACAGGAAAAAATAAACAAATAATCACAAATTCCAGAAGAGATCTGCCAAAGCCTTTTTTTTCCTGATGTTTGGGTTTGTGTCAAGAACAGAGATAATTTTCCTTCCAAGCAAGAGCATCAGCAGTTACAGAGGACATGCTCAGTGCTGTGTGTAGCATTTGTATATTTTGATCCCGTTTCAGTCTCCCATTTGGCTTATGGTTGTTTCTGGCTGCTTCCTAGACATGACTTTCTCTGAGTAAAACAGACACCACAGCCATCACTGAAAGAGAGACCTTGCTGTTGAATTACCTACTAACAAATATGAATTTTAACAGATTTTAATTTTGGTAGTTAATAGGTGAAAGATATCTCTTGTTTTCTTCTCCAACCATTTTTATATTACTTTCCTCTATATAAATGGAAGTGGGTGAGTGTGAGAACTGTTTATATAAGTCAGAAACACATTCAAAATGAAGAATACGCAGTAATGAACAGCTGATCCCCCTCAGTGAAAAAGAGATTTCAGAAGAGACTCAGTCTTTGTTTATTACAGGCATACTTCCTCCTTTTTTGGCAGGGCAGGAGGGAGTGGTGAGAGAAACAAACAGCAGTGCTTCCTGTAATAAAACATTTAAAGGAAAAAAATGCATATATGTAAAGTGGCTGCAAAACCAAATCTTACGATGCTCCTGCAGCTAGATCAGGGTGATGGTAGCACTGGAGCTTATAGATGCTTTCAGCACCATGTCCTGCAGGGCAGGGAAGTGATGAGGAACAAAGTGAAGGTTATTCCTTCAAATAAGAGGTAGCAAAGTGAAATGGAATGAAACAAGTATATGCTGTAAATTCCAGGGATTAAAAACTGTTTGAACAACTTCGACATTGGGCACTGGGTCTGCATCCTTTCCTTGGCTGTCCGGTAGACTGAAGAAACTCAGAGGTGCTGCTGTAAGTAATTGGTTGTGTGAGGAAGAGAATATTTCCTGGCAATATTTCTCAGCAGTCCTGTTTCAGCACAGAAATTGAGAGGTGTAGAGGCAATACTTTTATCTCACTGACATGGCTTCCTCTCATCTCTCCTCTGCAGTAAGTGCAGTACAAAAAGCTTTAATGGCCTGAGGCATACTTTCTCAAGATTCATCTACATTTATAACATGAGCAGTAGCCTCTTCCAAACTGGAAGGTGGATTATAACACTTTAGACAAGGATCTTCCTCATCTGGGAGACATGCAAAAACAGACCTCCACAGAGGGGTCACAGAAAGCTGGGTGGGGGAAAGGCTCAGAGCAATTCTGATCTCCTAACACAATCCAAACGTATGACTCAGGTAACTACTAATTCCAATCCAAATTCTTGTATTTGGTTTTGTTACATATCCTAGCCTCAAGGAAAAAAAAAAAAAAAAAAAAAAAAAAAAAAAAAAAAAAAAGGAAGTCTGTATGCATAAACAAGGCAGGAGGTGCAACCTGTTCTAACAAGTCCCTGGTAAGTGATCAGGATTTGTTTTAGGCACAGCTGGATGATATAGATTATGCTCACATTAAGTCTGCCCTTTGCCACAGGCTATCTACAGAATGGTAAGCTATTTTTACTCTGCTACTATTCTATACTTCCAACACAACTGTTCAAAACTGAGTGTTCTAAAAATACAAAGATGAATATAAAAATAATTATTTCTTTGCAAATAACAATATGAAGTACATTTTCATTCTAGATTTTGAGCTTCACAATAGGAAAGGTTCAAATTATTTCATATTTTTATGCTCTTTTATTCAGTTGTGAGACTTGTGGTAGAGAGTTGGGAAGTAACAACCTCAATGACGATTTTTAAGTCTACTATAGATATATAAACATTACATTCAGAAGCTACCCCCTGAAGTTGCTCCAACAAGCACTTGTAACATTACACTTGGCAATGTTTCAAGTTTTCTATCTTAAAAATAATTCCATGCTATACCATTGTTCCATAATGTCATTTTGGTGTCTTGTTAGAGCTGTCAAAGGAAGAAAGACTAACACTGAAAAACAGAATAAAATATAAGCAGTTCTGTCATTCAGACATTAACGCAACATAACAAACAATGGCACTTGTTTAACGGCAATCTTCACCACAGAAATAATGAGCAGTACTGGTTTTAGTTATTGGAAATTAGCTATCTGACCTGATCTCCTTTCTAAAGTCTTTCAAGAATGTCTGCCAATAAAACAGAAGAAAATAAAGTCCAGAACTCTATAATTTTTGTCCTCTTGTACTTCTTTTCATTTTCTCTGTTCCTCATTATATTCCTTGTATTGATCATCATAATTTTTTGCTCACAACTTTCTAGAATTCTTTTCACTTTTCTGTTCATTATTCTGTCCTTCTTTTACCTGCCCTTTTCTTTCTAAAAAAAAAGATCTTCTCATGTATTTCTTATCACATTCATGGCAATATCCTCTCTCCTAGAACCTGCTTTTCATTTCAGTCCCTTTTCACTCTTCTTTAAAGAATTTGCCTTTTTCTCCCTTGCCTTACATTATATACAAGGGAATCATCAGGTCCCATCCACTTCCCTGAGGGAAAAAGAAGTGGGGTGAAGAGAGTGATGCAACCACTAGATGAATGCATACAAGCCATTCCAATCGTTTATTTGTCACACAGGTCAGCTGCCTATTCACTTTCCTATGTTACTATGTTGCCCTTTTCTTGCTTCTCCCTCACATAACTACTATGCTTCCAGATGGAATTCTATGCTTAAATACTTTTACAGGGCAGCATCAAACACCTTTTTAAGTCACTGGCATAGCAGGGGCTTGGAAAAGCAGATTTTTGCCATGACACAAGAAGTTCCTGCTGAAGAGGTTGTGCTCAATGTCATGAAGGTGACAGAAGTTAGCAAGGATTTCCCTCCCTTATTGGACATATAAACTATAGCCAGGCTTCTGGAAATCCCCCAGAGCCATGATAATGGAGGGGAGGTAGAAGCAGGGCATGTGGCGGGGAATAAACCATTAATAGGTGAAATAGAAGTTGGAAAAAATCAGGTATATTTGAAATGTAGTTGAAATTTTCTCAGCAGAAAGCCTATCAGATAGAGCCTGACAGTGCTAGACTGCATTTTTCCTCTAGGAAGGGTTCAGCAAAGGTGATGGCTGTTTGCTGCTATGCAAAAGAAATAGCACTCCAATGGTTAGTTTAGAGCAAGAACAGAGAAAGAGAGTTCTCCTAAATGGAGATTATGTGGCCATGGAAAAATGACTACACAAGAATATATACTCACTCTAAATATTTGCAATTCTGGGAAACTTTTAATAAGTATACAAAATAAACACTGTTAAGACATCCAACAGCTCTATCTTCCTTCTTATTGCACTGAGATCAAAAGGCAGACAGCATTAGTCATTGGAGACAAAATTTCTCATACCTTTCTAGTTAGCTAATTAACCAGAGTGCACTGAATTCATTTTCACTGTGATCTTAATTTGAAAAACATAGCAGTGCTTTGCTTTAGTGAGTATTTCCTCATTTTACAAATCACATTCAGCACACAGGGACAATTCTTGTTTCCAATGAAATCAAACCTCACATTAATCTACATCTGGATTTAAACCAAACCCCCTCCATGATGTGATCTGCTTAACTAAGAGAGGCAAGGACTTTTTTTAGAAAACTCCTAGAGTCATACCTGACATGGGCAGACCACCTGTGAACACAGTTTTTCTCTAGGAGCAAATTGTAGCTAGCCTTGACCTAATAGCAATGAAATAAGCAAAAATATAGCAGCTCTTCCCTGCATTCCAGTATATCTGAGTATACCTTTGCCAGCTGTAATTCAATTCCTTATGACTACACCAAAGTTTGCAACAGGAAATCCATTTTGTCCCCTTTCCTGAGTAGGAAGCTGAACTATAGGCTGGCAATGTCTACCAGGAGGACTGGACCCCTAGAGACTGCTCCTGCCCAGCTCAGCAGATGAGATGCTAACTATAGAGTAGTTTTTGCACTACTGCAGGTTTGCTAGTTTAAACAGTGACTGATTCAGGCTGACCAAGGTTAACTGAAGCCTCTAAGCAACTCTACTTGCTACTTACAAGCAAAAACAAAAATCTTGTCATTGCATGGATCAGGACATATCAGGGGTAAATCATGGTTTGAGATACCTAGACCCATAACAGACACAGCAAGATCTCACTCTTTACTGGCTTACAAATGTGTCCTTGAAACCTCAGCAAAGTAAGAACAGATGCATACAACAGTTGCAGCACAGAAAAGACTATAGTAAAAGAAATGGGGGGAAACACAGACATAACAGAAACATTTATGATTCAGCATGACCCTCCGGTAAGCTCTGTATGAGCTTTTCAAAACAAGTAAGAAAGATTAGAAATTAGTGCAGCATGCAAAGGTCTGAACTACTGACAATGAGAAGAATGTCTCCTCTATCTGGCCCATCATGACAAAAAATTCAGAACTGGTAAGAAATGTATGGACAGAAAATAGGCATAGGAACAGTCCTTCTGTTGCAACTGATGAGCTGTAGGCAAGCAAGTCTTGGTATCATTCATTTATAAGCCAGTAGATAAGAAAGAGATCACATTTGTAATTTAGATGTTAAAGTGCATGGGTGTTTTTCACCCTCCTAAGTGCTTCTTTGAATGTCTTAAATATTTCAAGTTCTCTCTTCAAAATTACATCAGACATCTGGGATAGCTGACTGT
Source organism: Pyrocephalus nanus (assembly GCA_038380795.1). Lineage (NCBI taxonomy): Eukaryota > Metazoa > Chordata > Aves > Passeriformes > Tyrannidae > Pyrocephalus > Pyrocephalus nanus. Next base: position 34,165,055 of record CM076263.1, on the reverse strand, counting down.
TCTTGTTAATTAATTCTTGTGTTTAGTGCTCTGCTGTTGTCACCATTTGTTCATGGACATTTCATTAGCATAATATTTGTTTATCTGACTAAAAACAAACAATAATATTTTGAAGTACAGTACACTAAATGCAGCTTCTAGTGGAGGCAGAAGAGCATACATGAAAGTCTCTTTAGGAAAACATATCCCTGCCAAACCACATGCAGCAATGCCTCTAAAAGAGTAACTGGGTAATTAACAAAAAGCTAAGCCAAAGAAATAGAGCAAGAATGAGCTGACAGTCACCAAATACCTTTATAGTTAAAAATGGTGACTAAAATTCACAAAGGCTTCTATATGAAAGACATGGGGCTTTGTTCAGATTTTTTTTTTTTTTAATCAAAAACCTCTCAGCTTTGATTTATGGCCAGTTTATCCTTCTGATTAAGCAAACTGGTGATAAATGTAGAAAGAGATAAACAGGTTTCAGCCCCCCAAACTCTCAGGCCACACTTTGAAGCCAAAACTGACTCTTTGCTATAGGGCTTAATAGTTATAAAACATTATGCATTATTCTCCTTGATTACAATGGAACAAAAGTTTAAAGAACATTAGTCACCATTTGTGTAAGTGTGGGACTCAGGAGAGCCCTCCTCCAATGTGCAGGTATAAAATCTGTCAGTATGACAGCAAAAAGCAAAACAAGGTCTTTGGGTATCTGCTGTGGTAGAACGTGCTCCAGGCCATTCCTGCAGGGCTGCCTGTGAAGATCTGCAGAAGCCTTCTCGGACACATGGTAGCACACATCCAGCCTTCACAGGCCAGGCTCATGGTAGATCAGGTATCATCAAGACCGAACCATAAAACATTTCCATATTTTATACTGCATGCTGGACTTTATTGGTTCCTAAATTCAGGAATTCCCACCACTCACCTTTTTTCAAAGTGGTTTCACCTAAGCACTAATAACCTGTTCCAGTTGAGAAAGTCTATTCCTGAAATGATGTCTAATTGGAGAGGCTGGAAAAGCAAATTCCCTTGATGTTTCCCACAGCACTCACAGAGAAATCTCAAAACTTCTTTCAAAAACCGGAAACCTTCTTGAACACTAAACAAACTGCTGGCTACCTTCTCCACTAGATTTAAATAACTATACTTGCAATAGCAAACCTTAATTAATCCTATCAACTTTAATTTTTTTAATGAAGCTCAGTCAAAGTCCCTTCCATGTTGTATCAGATAAGGATCCCCCATAAAACTCCAAAACTCTTCTGCTCTTTTCTTCCTTTAAATTTATAAATATGATTTGTATAATCAGATAGGCAGAGGAATCCTCCTTATCTGATTCATTCACATTAGATTGGAGGAAATTTGACTGGAAAAGTCAAAACAAATTTAGCTTGCTTTCTAATTGCATTTACAAAATAAATTATTCCTCAGTTTGCTGACTTGATCATCAAATAATAGGAGCTCTCCTAGGAGAAATACACATGGAAACCTGGTTCTCCTCTCAGTTACCCTAATTTTACATTGATGTAATTCCATTGACCTCAAACAAGTTACTGTAGTATTATATCAGCAAAAATTATTAGAGACCAAAAAAAAGACTCTTGGGCTGAAACCATTATTCATCTCAAATTCAACCACAGGCAAGTTTTACAGTCTCCTTCTCCTCTATAAAGCTGAGCAAAATCACTTATGGCCAATCAGTCCCCTAGGAATTACAAGGACACCTCTGATACCTCACTGTAAGTCCAGAAGTACAAAGAGAGGTACGAATGAGCAAAAATTACAATACTGTACCTTGCATGTGAACCATCTCAGCAGTGAGACAGGAGAAAGCAGAGATATATTTAATGCAAAAGAGAACAAATATGATTTTGGCAATGAAGAATTAAATGTATAAATTATATTGCTAACACTTTTATTTCCCTGTAATTATATTAATTTATCTGCAATTATTCTCTGAAATAACACTGATCTCAATTAATTCGTTTGGTATTAATGCTGCAATGAGGAATACTTAAAAGAGTTCCACAGTAATTCAGAATTAGTTAAATGTACCATTAAGCCAAAATGTGCTCACTTCATTTTTGTTGTTATTTGCAGGGTCTACTGAAAAAATACTTATTTTCAGTCAGCTTTCTGAGACACTAATCAGCCCCATGGTTTCTATGCCAGTGTGTGCCTGTCATTAACCTTCTTCCTCCTTCAGTTTTCATCCTGATGCATTTGTATTAAACATAAGTATACAACAAATAAGCATTGCTTTGGCTGCACAAAAGAAAATCATTAAAGAAACCTTTCATAAAGTATGAATAAGAGGCAGAAAACCTTTACTGTTTCTTCACATGATCTTCCCTGTCTGATAGATTGCCTGCAGGGCCATGCTCAACTTATTTGTAACGTCTGGCCTTTTTTTTTTTTTTCCACTCCTAAACCAGTTTTACCTTTTTCTCAGTAGCTTTTTTTAAAAAAATACCCAGGTATATACCCAAGAAATAGACAGTCTGCTACTGACTGTTTATAGTACAATTTGATACCGTAATCAGTCTGAATCAATCTGTAATCAATATGAAATATAATCCACCATGACGAAGCATGAAAACAAGAAGGGCATGAAGGCAAAGAAACAGGCATCTTGATGTAAGAAACCTGTCTAATTAATAAAGCGAGATATGCAGAGAATTTAGACCATTTATCCTAGTGAACTTTGCAGAATATAGAGCAATGAGACTGGCAAGTTTATGCTTAGAAAGCAGAGATGCACATTATTTTTGTTGTTTCTTTTGAAAGGCTCAAAGCAATTTTCCATAACATATGTCCCTGCATAGCCATCTAATGCTTCTGAAAATCACTGAGAAGGTGTAAACCATAACAGAATCAGTTCTTTTCTCTTAATATTCCATACACAGCTTCTTTTTAATCTTATACTTTTTCTTTATTTCATTTGCTTCATAGAGGGTTCTGTTTCTCGAAGGAGTCAAAGAAGTTCGTGTGTCCTTAAACTGAGAATAATTACCTTTGAACTAACAGAAGTTGCTGCCCTCAGCACTAAGATTACCTAGTTGAATGCAGGCTACATTATTGTATTGGGTTTATGTGGCCAGGTTTTGTTAGCAGAGAGGGCTACAGGGGTGGCTTCTGTAAAAAGCTGCCAGAAGCTTCCCCCATGTTTGGTAGAGCCAATGCCAGCCAGCTGCAGGATGGCCCCACCACTGGCCAAGGCCGAGCCAATCAGGAGTGACAGTAACACCTCTGTGAAAACCTATTTAAGACCAGAAAAAAAAGTTATTGCTCAGATGAAACTGCAGCCAGAGAAGAGTGGAGTGAGAACATGTGAACTCTGGAGACACCAGGCCTTCCAGCAGAAGGAAGGGAAGGAGGTGCTCCAGACGCCACAGCTGAGATTCCCCTGCAGTCTGTGGTGCAGACTATGGTGAAGCAGCTGCGCCCTTGCAGCCCATGGAGGTCCATGAGTGTGCAGAGATCCACCTGTAGCCTGTTGAGGAGACCCACACCAGAGTGGATGGATCTCCAAAGGAGGCTGTGACCCTGTGGAAGGCCCATGCTGGAGCAAAGTCCTGCTGACCCATGAAGAGAGAAGCCCATGCCAGAGCAGGTATTCCTGATAGGACCTGTGGCCCTGTGAGGGACCCACACTGGAGCAGCCTTGACTGAAGGATTGCACGCCGTGGAATAGTGACCCATGTTGGAGCGGTTCATGAGGAACTGTTGCCCCTTCGATGGACTCACACTGAAGAAGTTCATGAAGGAGTGTGTTCCATGGGAGAGACTCCACACTGGAGCCAGGGAAGGACTCTTCTCTCTGAGCAGTGGCAGAAAACAATATGTGATAAACTGACTGTAACACCATTCTCCTTGTGTCACTGGGAAGAAAGAGGTAGAATTCTGAAGGAGGGAGGAGTGGGGAGGAGAAGTTTTTAAGATTAATTATACTTCTCATTCACCTCCTCTGTTACTAATAAATTCAATTAATATCCCCACTTTGAGTGTTTTGCCTGTGATGGTGGTTGGTGAATGATCTCTCCTGATCCTTATCTCAACCCATGAACCTTCATTATATTTTTTCTCCTCAGTCCAATTGCAGAGGGCAGTGATCGAATGGCTTGGTAGGTACCAAGTTATTTTTTGAATTCCAAACCTCTGCGACACAGAATTTTCATTTCTAATCCTCAGGCTTGGATGTATGTTTAACACTGTTGTAAATTAGAATGGGCTCACTGATTATCTGCACAGGTCTACACAATTGAACAGGGAAGGAAGGAAGGAAGGAAGGAAGGAAGGAAGGAAGGAAGGAAGGAAGGAAGGAAGGAAGGAAGGAAGGAAGGAAGGAAGGAAGGAAGGAAGGAAGGAAGGAAGGAAGGAAGGAAGGAAGGAAGGAAGGAAGGAAGGAAGGAAGGAAGGAAGGAAGGAAGGAAGGAAGGAAGGAAGGAAGGAAGGAAGGAAGGAAGGAAGGAAGGAAGGAAGGAAGGAAGGAAGGAAGGAAGGAAGGAAGGAAGGAAGGAAGGAAGGAAGGAAGGAAGGAAGGAAGGAAGGAAGGAAGGAAGGAAGGAAGGAAGGAAGGAAGGAAGGAAGGAAGGAAGGAAGGAAGGAAGGAAGGAAGGAAGGAAGGAAGGAAGGAAGGAAGGAAGGAAGGAAGGAAGGAAGGAAGGAAGGAAGGAAGGAAGGAAGGAAGGAAGGAAGGAAGGAAGGAAGGAAGGAAGGAAGGAAGGAAGGAAGGAAGGAAGGAAGGAAGGAAGGAAGGAAGGAAGGAAGGAAGGAAGGAAGGAAGGAAGGAAGGAAGGAAGGAAGGAAGGAAGGAAGGAAGGAAGGAAGGAAGGAAGGAAGGAAGGAAGGAAGGAAGGAAGGAAGGAAGGAAGGAAGGAAGGAAGGAAGGAAGGAAGGAAGGAAGGAAGGAAGGAAGGAAGGAAGGAAGGAAGGAAGGAAGGAAGGAAGGAAGGAAGGAAGGAAGGAAGGAAGGAAGGAAGGAAGGAAGGAAGGAAGGAAGGAAGGAAGGAAGGAAGGAAGGAAGGAAGGAAGGAAGGAAGGAAGGAAGGAAGGAAGGAAGGAAGGAAGGAAGGAAGGAAGGAAGGAAGGAAGGAAGGAAGGAAGGAAGGAAGGAAGGAAGGAAGGAAGGAAGGAAGGAAGGAAGGAAGGAAGGAAGGAAGGAAGGAAGGAAGGAAGGAAGGAAGGAAGGAAGGAAGGAAGGAAGGAAGGAAGGAAGGAAGGAAGGAAGGAAGGAAGGAAGGAAGGAAGGAAGGAAGGAAGGAAGGAAGGAAGGAAGGAAGGAAGGAAGGAAGGAAGGAAGGAAGGAAGGAAGGAAGGAAGGAAGGAAGGAAGGAAGGAAGGAAGGAAGGAAGGAAGGAAGGAAGGAAGGAAGGAAGGAAGGAAGGAAGGAAGGAAGGAAGGAAGGAAGGAAGGAAGGAAGGAAGGAAGGAAGGAAGGAAGGAAGGAAGGAAGGAAGGAAGGAAGGAAGGAAGGAAGGAAGGAAGGAAGGAAGGAAGGAAGGAAGGAAGGAAGGAAGGAAGGAAGGAAGGAAGGAAGGAAGGAAGGAAGGAAGGAAGGAAGGAAGGAAGGAAGGAAGGAAGGAAGGAAGGAAGGAAGGAAGGAAGGAAGGAAGGAAGGAAGGAAGGAAGGAAGGAAGGAAGGAAGGAACAATTGCAAATCCCATTTTACCATTCAAAAGTAGTAATGCCTCTGCCAGCTCACTGGAGCTCTGCTGTTGTAAAACTCAAACATGAAGAGAACTGAAGAGGGTTCACATCAGAACTGAACCTTGATCAAATGCAGAAGACTCACATTTCTGAAGTAGATCATCACAATGGCAGAACATAACTATATGTTTAAAAGGTCCGTCATTCAAAATCCAAGGGATGTATTTTTCAGAAGCCAAAAAGATCAAAAAGATCACCATATGTAAATTTCTGCCATCTCAAATCTGAGTCCAAAGAAAATAGCAAGCAGCAGATGCTGCTACTGGCACAAGTATATCATAAGCTATGGCCTACCCGCAGGTTTGGAGTGTCCATGATGTCCTTGAACATTGCTGTAGAAAAGGACTACAAAAGAGAAGACGGACCCAAACAGCAGTATAACTCTAAATCAGTAGCATATAAAATAATTTTTGCAGAAAAAATAACATGCTTTAAATCACATAATACCTTGGGCCAAATCCACGGTGATCTAAGTGACTATAGATTTCTGTGAAGTTTATGCTGACATATTATTAGCTAAAAGCCTGGTCAAGAATTCAGAAAGGATGCTAAAAGTGTTAGATCTATCCCAGCTGTGGCATTACTAACACCAACACCTTGTGATTTATAATCGTGTGAGATGGAAGAACCCCATAATACTGACATAGAAAAGCTGAGCAACTAAAGATTATGAGAACAGCAGGCTTTCTTAATTACGAAGCTAGCATTCAGGGAAATAAAAGCATATGTTATTTTATAGGAATTTTTATGGCTGTCATTTGAACAAAGTTGTGGCTAAATTAGAGAAAATAACAGGTCAAGGTGGTACAGAGAAACAGAGAACTGACTCAAGAAACACTGGAATTAATGCCAGGAATAATTTCCAGTCACTGAGATCTGGTTAGTCTTGGCTTAGCACTCAAAAAAAGACTAAATAAAGTTCATGGATGTGGTGCTGGAAACAGTCTCACACCATCAGGAAGATAATATCTGCATTATCTATGATTTCTAGGATTAGAAAAAGAAAGCAATGGCTCAGCAGTATTCAGCCAAAAAAATGTCAGTACAACATAACCTCATATGAGAGCTAATTTAATAAAAAGATGCCTTCAAAGAAATAAGCTCAGAAAGTAGGAGAGAAGAGTGGGCAGTCTTGATCAAAATTCTTTATAGTACCAAAATAAACACAAACTGCCTTTTGGGACAGTCCTGTTGAAGCTCATCTCTGCTGCACCCATCCGACACAGAACAGTCGCAAAGCATGTGACCATGTAAAATTTCAAAGATAATCAGGGATAACTGAGCTTGTGTCTTTTATGATTATTCCTATTTCTTCTCAGATTGTAAAATCTAGCACAAAGCTATCAATTACTGTGTTAGAGAAAGGAGAGAAAAAAAAAAAAAAGAAAAGAGAAATAAAAGGTCACCTTTAAAACAAAAGAAGAAAAAATGTTTATGTACTAATATTTCATCTTTGACAGGGAGTACAAAGAGAGAACATAACTAAAAAAGCAGCCAAAGCAAAACACCCTTGATTTGCTAATATTCATTCCAAAGAGAAAAGAAGGTTTGTAAATTCATATATAGAACAAAAAAGGATTCTACAAACAGAGAGGTATGTTGGGAAAATAATCCATGTAGCTATTTCTTTAAAAGGTCTTTCTTTAAGGTGTTTAAATCAAAAACCAAATAAGCCATCTTGTCTTTTGAAGTTCATTGCAGCAGCTTATCAGCAAGAAGGAAAAAATATGTGAGAGAAGAAGGGAATATATAGAGTAAAAGACCAGCACTCTCAACCAATAAAGATTTTATGTATAAATACAGAGGGACGCATAGTCCTAGCTTCAGTTTTGAAAGCTAATTACAGTTTAAGACAGTACCAATATGAAGGTATGTGGGATTCCTTTATCAAATGAAATCCATTTCACTGAGAGCCTTAGAGGAACAACATTTTCCTAATGTTGTCTACATCTGAGTTAATTCTGTGCCTCTAGCTGATTAAAGAACATCACTTAAAACACAGTCTGCCTTTTTCTAACATCTTTTGATTATCTATCCTTTATGGAATTAATTGCATCTGGTTTTGACCTCATTTCAATTTAAGCATATTCAAATTTCAAAAATAGCTCAGGTTGAATAGAATTATTAATTTTTCTGATTGGATAATTAGCTTAGAAAAAAGGCATTCTACCCAACCTTGCAACAAACATCAAAATTTTAGGAAGATGATTTAAAAAAAAATAAAGTCTGGAGAGCTTGGGTTTGAAGTAGGACATGACAACCCCAACACAACTATAGGAAGAGAAAAGGAGTGGGCCATGTTCCTAACACAGGAGTCCAGGATACTGCAGTAAGTTGGAAATCACAAAAAGATGTGTGTATAACCATAGATATATCTGCAGGTAATATTTTTACCTAAGGAGAAGAGAATGGAATAGACTAGACCAGATTAGACTAGACAAGACTAGACTAGACTAGACTAGACTAGAATAGAATAGAATAGAACAGAATATACTATTTGAAAGGGACCTACAACATTCATCTAGCCTGACTGCCCATGTTGCCATATTATTTTAAATGCACAGAAGTTTCATTTGTGAGCTGCCATCAGGCTTCCTCTTGTAAGTGTGCTTGCTCCTCTGTAGAAAATACATTCTACATCACACTGCCCTGTGGCTGTTGCATTTCCAGGAACAGTCTGGGCAAATTACCACCGCTGCTTATATTCATCTTACCTGCCTGCCTTTCAGAGTGATGTGTAAAGACAAAGGTATGTGCGGTCCGGCATGCCATTCACTCAGTGAATGATCAAATGTCAGTTTCAACTGAACCAAAAAAGAGAATTTATTACTAAGAGTCCAGCTTCTAACATGGTTCTTAATCTTCAAGTGGCTATGAAATGGAGATAAATACAGCCTCTTCACAATGTACTGAGTACTAGTTTGGTAGGTTAACAGGTGTGGGACAAATGACCAAGGAATAGAAATGCTACTTCTTGGAGGACATATTGAAGAAAAAGCTCGTTTTTCACAAATTATGGGGCTTTTATTGCTGTTAATGCAGAGATTATTAAAGTGAAGTCTATATTTCAGAAATAGGAAGACCAAATGATTTCAAACCCTTTTTAAAATGACCTGACTGGGAGTGAAGAATAAATTTATTTTACAGCAAAAATCTGCTAATACCATGGAAGTGAAGAACATAAGACAAGGAGGAAAAGAAATAGGACAGATTGTTTCTTCTGACTATATTTTTATATTACTAATTAGAGAGACTGCTGTCATTATTTCTGCACTATTGCATGTAGACATTGTCTTCATCCTTTGACACTAATGGGTGCAGTGGTGTCTTGCACCAGGCATAACCAGGCTGCATTCATTCTGATGACTCAGCAAATATCTAGTCACAAGTAGGGTGTGCTAGACCTCTTCCTCCAATAAAAATAGGTGCATCCAGAAAGGCAGACTACTAGATGTTTTTCATTGTCTAATTCCCTGAGCTGTGTTTCCTTGAGATTTTTCATGGGTTTCACACTGATCTAATCCCACTGTCTCCAATAATCAGTATTCCATAACTCTTTAACATTACTCTGCATCAAGACTGAAGGAGAAATAAAGTCTTACTAATGGTAGAGGACATAGAAACACACTAGGCCCACAGAGTTATACCAACATTCCACAGAGCACATCTTTGAAGCACATAAAACTAGCCTTCCAGGCAAGAGCAAAACAGAACCAAACAGGTTATTTCCCCAGCATTATGGGTCAAACCAGAGAGCCAACGAAAGGTTACTAACAGCATCTCGGTCAGATCTGATGACCTTTGTGCAAAACACTGCATGAGAATTTGTTAAGACATGATTTTACTTAAATAATAGATTCTACAGAAATTGCATATTACCTTACTGAATTCCTTGCTTCTGTTTGTTATAGGAAGGAGAAGGCAAAACAAAAACATGTACAATTGTGTAAGGCAGTGAAAATCTTCGTTACGATAGTCAAATAACAGGTCTATCAGAAGGATATATAATGTCCTTGTGTTGAGCAAATAAAGAAGCATTGCATTGCCACTTTCCAGTCACAGTAAAGCTGAAAAAAAAGCTTTACAGACATATGACACTCTGCAAGGTTCTTTTTAACTTTACTACACACTCACATATCTTTTAAGAAATTCTAAAACAGCTTTTCAATCACAGCACTACAGCCACACTGAACATTAAGGCTGTAAAAGCTGGCATTCTTGGTAGGCAGAACAAAATAATATCAGCCACATCATTCTATTTATTTACTTCAACTTAGCATTTTTTAAAGTTCCAAAAAGTTAGAATTATTAAAATAAATCCATAAAACTGCAAATGCCAATCATCAGGACATCACAAGCAATGTGTGAATGTCTTGCTAGCTTAAAACAACTAGCAAGCACAGACAACTGAGGATGATAAGAAGAGGAAAAAAGAAGAGTTCAAGAAATGGTGCACCATCTATGAAAAATACTAGAGAGGACTTTATTAACATCAGAGACTTTTGCAGGCCATCAAGGCCTGAACCATAGTTAAAGACTGTGTTTTGCGTTATTTGGTTGATGCTTTAGAGTTTATTGTTAATGCATGTTGTTTTAAAAATTATGTACCCCAGTTATATTCATTATATTGTATTAGGACATGCCCTAACATGTTAGTCCCCTCACAGTTTTCCTTTTCCCTGATTGGCTAGGATTTGCCACATTGTGGGCAGTCCTACCATAACCCCCATTCCTTGTTATTGGTCCCTGATTACTTCACTCAGTTCTTAAATTCCTCATTGGTTGTGCTACCCTGTCAGTCCCATGCTCCTCCCAAGTTCTAGCCCTTTCCCAGACCCTATATAAGTGATAGCTCTCCCCTGAGTTGGGGATAGCATGCTTTCCTCTGTTACTGTTCACACCCTTCCACAATAAAGACCTACAGCAGAGCAAGAACCCTTGTGCTGTCGTCGCCTTTCCTTCCCCAGGCTGTGGCAGACAACATTTATATTAAATAAATAATCTTTTCAGAAATACTTCTCCTAATAACATTCTGTTAGCACAGGATACAGATTCATGTTTTATAAAGGATATTTGTTTCCTTCCAAGAGAAAGGGACTGTATTTTGCAGTAGGTTTTCCAGTGAGGTAGACATTCAAGGAGAAGATCAAATACCTAATGCACAAACTACAAAGAGATCATTTGGAGTTCAGTCACAAGTAACAACACAAATTCACTGTCTCTCAAAGAATATAGACCACGGCAACAACAAGTCAGATCCTAGTCACATGACATTACCAAAATTTTAGGCCATTTAATAGGTCGATATGAAGTTACAACCAGTATTTCAGTTTTCCCCTCAGTCACACTTCATGGCCTTGAAGTACTCCAGCACAAGAGGAAGGAGAAAATATTAAGACAGAAGCAAGAAGTTTCCAGTTGCTTAGAATATTTATTACTTACAAAAAGAATATACTTTGATTAAAATTACCAAAATGTTATTAATTTAATGTTTTCTCTAAGCAGTAAGACATGCAGTGGCTGAAAATCTACAATCAAACTGCAAGTGAAATTCACAGATAATAAATTTTTTTGAAACACAAGGTAGTTTTTCCTTGCAAATTTTCACACTCTTCAGTGATCAATCACAAGCAGATATTACAAAAAAGTATAACATGCCATTGAGGATTTCACAGCTTACCACAGTGGAGCAGCAGGGGATGGGAACAGTCTTGAACTGTGTCACTGCACTTTTAACTTAGTTTTGATTTTTGTTTATTTTGTCTGCTAGGAATACAAGTCCCTCGGTACCAAAAATCAGCAGATTTATACCAACTTCAAGAAAGATTTGACAGTCTACACCTTTTGTGGACATCATGCAAGCCATTCTGAAGCAAGTTCAGGGGAAGAATTCCTTCAGAAAGGAAAAGAACAGGCGATTAACTGAAAAGTGAACAGTGAGGGCCTGCCTTCTCATTTTGTCCTTAGCACAGCTGAAACTACCCAACACCTACACACCTCATGGTGACACTTGATGCCAGAAATGTTTCCCAGTTACAACTTAATACCATATATATAATTTGTGCTAATTTATATACAGTCTATTTTCCTGTGACTATCTAGCTGTAGCACAAATAAATGTATAATTAATATGTACACAATATGTCATCTGCCATTTGAAGACAAGTCAGAACTACTCTGATGGCAAAGAACTGAAACTAAAGAAAATCATTGTATATAACCTACTACTGATTTTTATTTTTCTGTGAACTCAGCAAGTATGTCTTTTGCAGCTGTCATATCACTTCACAAGCACTACTTCTACTCTAAAGGAAATTTTAAAAAGGTAAAGAAGGGGCACAAAAAACCCCCAAAAACACTCTGAAGAGGAAAGAGGGAAATAAAGACCAATTGAAATAAAACTTACAAAGTTGGAAGGGTAGGAAGAAAAAGAAAAAGAATAGTATAGCAAGGCTATAGATTCGTTGATTCCCCAAAGTGTTAAAAGCTGTCTATGCATATAAAACACTTTAAAAGTCACAAAAGGAAACAGGAAAATAATTAAGTGCACTAACTTTCTTATATTTTTTTTTTGAGAAGATAAATGCTGCTAACGGAGCTCTTTTTGATATTTAAAAAAGAACAAATAACACCCTTCCTGACAATTTTTATATTATAATGTCTTTCTTCTGACTTTTTAAATGCTTTCCCTAAAAATGTTTTAATGCTTTTTTCTTTTTTCGCTGCATGTTTTACAATTTTGCCTTCTTAAATTTCACCAGAGACTTGCAAATCAAACCAGATCCCACTGATTTGATAGTTGCTTTTGCATGGTCCAGTGAAACACAATGTGTTAGCATCACTCTCTCTGGAAGGAGAGTTTATTAGCAAGTTCTTCCACTCCTGCTTCTCCAGTAAGGTGATGTGATTAGCAGGGCCATCAAGGAAGCTGTCAGCTGGTGGCCAGAGAGAGATGTAAGAAAACCAGTTGGTTTTCTTACCTTGTGACCTTTGCTTACATGACAGTGAAAAACAAAACCACATCTTTGACACAATATAATTAGGACCCTTGAATTCCACCAGGTCAGGAAAAGACACAAAAGAACAATACTTGTTTCGCAGCCCCAGTAATTAGTCCTGGAGGATTTCTCCAACTGCTATTGTTGGCAAAGAGAGCCTATGGAAAGAGTCACTACGCTTCCTGTACATACCGACTGAGGAGCCTGCTTTCTGATTGAAATTCAAATGAGCACAGCTCTGACCTTTACTGTCACATTTTTTATTTTGTAGACAGTTTACAAGGCCTCTCCACCATGCAGGTCATGTTTCAGTTTAAACAGAAATACTCTCATAGGTGTTAGATGCTAGTTAATGATTATACTGAAATCATTCTAATTAGGCTCTGTTGTTACATGCTGCCCTTTGGGGGCTGCTGCTGTTGTCATATAAAGTGTTTTGTAGAAAAATAATTGGCCTGAGATCTTCTTTATTCTATTTTTTGTTATTGTTTTACATGATTCTGCACTTGATCATCAGAAAAACTGCCCAAAACTTTGAGCAATGGCTCCTCCTCATCATCCCATGGTTCAAAAAATGAAGGGGAGGCAGGAAGACTTAAGAGAAGCATGACATTTCTGAAATACATTAACTATGATCTGAGGAGGGAAATGGGCATTGTTTTAATTTCCTACCGCACTATTTACCCGTTTCCCTAAGAAATTGGTTCATGCTGCAGCCAAGAGAGGTTTGCAGACCAGGAAGGCGCTGCTGTGCTTCATGCACTGATGGGATGACTGGGATTAGGGAAAGCAAGAGGGAATTTGAGTCTACTGAAGAACTGAAAAATAGGGCAGAGAAGAGTACAGCAAGTAGCAAGCGAAGAAATGCAAATAGGGTAGAGAAGGTTTCACATCAACCTTTTATATTTGGCAGGGGACATTAATATCATATGTTAGAGTGCTAGAATAGAATCTCAGCCATTTCTTCTCTCTCAAACATGCCCTCTTTCAAAAGATATCATGCAAGTGCCACTCATTTCTGTGTAGCTTACATTTTTAAAATGTGGTTTGAGATAGGAAAACGAAAGGAAATTTCAGGAGAAGAAAGGGAGAGATCTCAGAACCTGAATTGCAGAAACTCAGATCACCATGAACCTAGAGTGGAACTTAAGGTTTTAGAAGCCCAAAATTAGTCAGACTGAAAAGTTAGGTAAACTCTCTGAAGATGTTCAAGGCCTTTTGAATAAGACAAAACCCCGTTGTTTCATTAATCATTGTTTCCTCTCTTCTTATTTTTTAATTATCTTTTTTGTGATGGTTGACTAGGGTTATAAGCAAAATATTACTATTTCAGTATTTTAAATTGTAGTCTTTCATCTGCTAGCAACGATGTCAACTGTAATGTTATCAGGACAAATTCTGCAGTATTTGTATGGTCGTAAATCCATAATCACTGTATTAAATGGGAACTGATTTCCAATTTGCACTCTAGATATACACTAGAATTGGCTCATCACCTGCAAGTATCTACTTGGCTATTACTATTACCAACCTACAGCTATCGCAATACATTACCAATACCTTTATCACTGCCTAAATGAAGCATCAATAATTAAATTCCCATTTAAAATATCAGGAAATTATTCATGCCATCAGCCCTCACTATCAATAACAGAAGTAAACCTAACTATCTCATTATCCAATTGCAATGTGTGCAAACAGAACTGCCCATTGTTGACAATAAATATTTGATAAGTGAGGAAACAGGACGGATAAACCAAGGATGTATGGAGTGGCTGCTTTATAGTTACCACAAGAATTGACCCAGATGGTGATGGTTTACTCTGCTTATACCTCAACTTATTTTCTTTTCCTCTCAACAAAAAACTGATCCCAGCTGGGCTGGATGTCAACCATGGATATAAACCATCTGTTCTCTTCCTGTCTTTGTCTACGGTATTGAGACAAGCTAAATACCCAAGTTCCTATCAATTTCTGTAATTCCCGAGTTGTTGTCTTTTAAATTAAAAAATGAAGTGATAACTGCAGGGATCAATTAGCAATATACAAATAACAAAATATTTACTTGCTAAGGGTGCTTGAGCATGCTGGGATTTTACCTATGTTTAGGAAAAGCTGTTGCTGATTTTAGTGTAGACTCAGCTTTATGTTTACCAGTGAAATCTAACCAATCTATTCCTTCCTACAAGGCAGAGTTTGGGAGAACGTAGTGTATGTTATGTATTAAGTATAAGACTTGGAAAGAAACTAGGAATCAGCTATTGGAAACAGCAACCAATAAAGGAATTGGATGTACAGGATCCAAAAGTCAGCTCCTCTCCCACTTGAAAGACGTTTTAAGTCAACCAGTTTCCCCTGAATATTCACCACCTGTTCACTCAGAGGACGAAGGTTCCTAGCAACATATCATGCTTTATTACTAAACTAAAATTACCTGGATACTGATTCAGGTTATACTGTGGCAAAATACATACCCAGCATAAATTTCTAAGAGATCAGTCAACTCTTTCACAAGGGGCAATACCACATCTCCAGCGAAATCGAAAGCATCTTTCACATAGCTGACTTCAAAGCCTAAGCAAAACCAGGCTTGCCACTGTGGTATGATATCGCTTATCACCTCGAAAGGCTCAGAAGTGGCCCAGGTATCTTGTGACAAAAGCATCCAAATCTGTAAAAGCATCTGCAGTCCAAAAGATGATCCAATATTGCTTCACTTCACAGATGTCAAGGGTACTTTGCAAAGTGAGAGGACAAGAAAAAGGTATCACTGGTAAAAGGGCTAAGAAAGCAAAACTGGGATTTCTAGTAATAATTTTGCAGGCAGAAAAGTGATGCTGTTCTAAAGGAGCAGTGCCAGGTCAGACTAGATAACTCTTACAGAAAAGGTCAGCCTGACCCAGGGAACTAGTCTGCCCTGTGAAAATAGCTGGGAGCCTTTGTAATAACAGAGCTTAGGTGTGTGTGTACTGCCCACCAAACACATGCTCTGGATGGTGTTATTGTGCTGATAAAATTGTTTACTGAAAGAACAAACCAAACATTTTTAAACATTTAAACATAATTCATTTATTAAATATTCATCTGTCTAAAAAAATTCCATTATAAAATTGTAAATAAAATAAAAACAAATAATTGAATGCAAATAAAAGATAAAATTATAAAGGCAAAATAAAAAGGCACAAGCTCTAGGCTGTCTCTGCAGAATTACACATCAGTGGTGAAAAAAATACATACACTACCACACCTACAGCACTACACTCACCAGCACAAAAAGCACAGCAGCTCTCAAGCACTAATACTTCCTGACCACCACCCTACCACACACCCTGATCAAGCAGTACATGTTACTCTCGTGGGAGTCAGTGTCAGGTGCAAGAACTTGTGGAGTAAACTGGCTAGTCCTGTGGCTATTTTTTGCTCAGTAGTGGTTAATACAAAAATTTTACTTGCACAGTACTGCTATCAGCATGTCCCAGTCTGTTCCAATATGGCTATTCATTTGATGGTTGCAGTTTGATACAGAAGACTTGGCTGCATTGTGAATTCCTTTTCCCTTCCTCTTACCCACAGCTTCTGGACATTTTTTCTTAAGAAGCTTCTTTCAATTTCATCTTAAAAATTTAGTGATGAGAATAAGAGTGTGTGTGTGGGGCCCGCTCAGAGCACTTCCTGAGAAACAGTGAATGAGGCACAGTGAGAAGGAGAGCCAGGGATGCAGAGGAGACTTTAGATGGGGATTAGGAAGTAAAATACTTTATTTCAAGAATAAATGGAATAATCATATTTCTAAAATGTTTTTATTAACTCTGTTATCTGCATAAGTTTTTATGAGCAATAGGTATATACACTGGACTCCTCAATGGAATGATCCTGAGCTGACATTAAAAGATAAGAAAGCCATCGTATCAAGACCATACGTTATCTAGCACCGAATATTTAATACAAATGTGGACATTGCCAGTTCTATTGTAAATACAGAAATTGAATAAATCAGATGACAGCAACTGGACTGAAGTGTGATGCAAGTTGCACTTACTAAAAAAAAAAAGAAAACAAGAAAAAAGAAAAATGTTAAGAACAAAAAATTGAGCCAAGAACATGAAAGAGATAGCCAAAATATTGGAAAGAAAAGAAAATTTGGCAAAGTTAGGGTACGAGTCATCTGTCACAATTCTGTCGATAGATTAATATGAGTAGATAAAAACAGTTGTGTCCTTCGCGAAAAAACCCCAGTACTCCACGTGTCTAGTGTAGATGCAGTTCAAGATTAACAGAATAAGGTGTTGGGTATATTGGATATGTATCAAATGACAACCCTGTTATTACTGAATCTCTTGGGGGTGAAGGACTATCTGTTCAAAATTAACATTTTGAAATATCAGCCTTATTTTGGGAAATATACTTTAACAAGCTTCTTTACTAGAATATATCTTTTTGAGGGTATGTCTGTTTTCCAACAAGAACCAGACAGTGTTAATTTGTTGAAAAACGTGCAAGAAAATCTCCGATATTTTCCAGCACTTACCACTCCTAGAAATATATAGTTGTACAACTTCTAATTTTGTTTAATTTAAAATCTGGAAAGGAAGTTAAATTACTCATCTCTTTTTTCCTTTTCCTTCAGACCTGTCATTTATTTTTGGTCTTTGTCAATGTATTTATTGACTATCTCTTTGGTTAACACTAATTTCCTTTTGCTCAAACCTTTCCTACTCACCAGCTCCGTGTATATCTCTCCTTCTTCCCACTCTTGACAAAAAAAAGCAGACTTCGAAAGACTTGGCAAGCTGCTAATGCTGTGGATTAGTGTGTTCTGCCTTGAGTGAAATCAAGTACTGTGCCCTTTGGGAATAGCACAACCATAAGGTTTAATTTAATTTTCTGATATTTTAGCAGTCGTGTCAGGACTCCTGCAGACAACTGAGAGTGAAATGCCTTTTTGACAACAGTCTTCAGCACATCCGATGAAAGGACATGTATATGATTTTATATGAGAAAGAGTAAGTCTGAGGCTATCAAACACCTACATGATACAACTAAATCAAACATCAAAGTGAAGGATCTCAAATATAACTGGATATGCCCTTGATACACTTCACAGTGTTTCCTTTTATTATTTTCCATTTTTGCTACATTCTATAGGACAATTTAATTCAGTGCATTTGTCCAGAAGTGAAATTGGTATTCTTTTATCTTTCTAAAATGCAATTGTATAGTAAAGCTAAAGGAAATTATTTATATCACCTCAAGAAAACCTCCCCCTCCAAAAAAAAAAGACATTTTTTACAACTTAGGGGCCTTTTGCCTGTAAGTTAGTTTTATATGTCCACCTACATATCTCAAATATTTGATGCTGTACAGACAAAAGAACTGCCTATGCTCCATTTCAAAACAAGTGAGATTAATGTTCTTTCTTTTCCTCTTTCCATCAAAAAACGAGTTGCACTTCAGGCTGTGCACAGACTGGGACAGTAGGGAGATGATGTAAAAAAGGGTCTGTCAAAGCAAAAGAAGTTACAGTATAAACACCTTTTTCCCCAGTGGGTTAACAGTTTCTACTTTATCCTGTCTAAATAAAATTCAGGGGTTTCTGAATATATAGTAATATGCAAAAACAAAGTGAAAATATTTAGAGTAACCAGTGAGAACTCCTCCTTTGCACATGGATTGAGATTCTGAAATCTATTTTTTTGTCTCAGAAAACCTCTGCACCCTTTACCCTGAAATACACATTGCACAGTGGGCTTCATCCTGTAAGAGCATGAATTTCCTCCCCAGTCACCACACACTGTTAAAATTAACTAATAAAAAGCAGATGTAAGATCATTATCTGTAATGAGTGCTTTCAACACTCACTACCCAGTAGGACCTGATGAAAACATGTGAAGCAGACTGTGACACAAAATTATGCAAAAGTGGCAGTAGTAAGCAGTTTCTGGACTTCTGCATCTTCTGACAAGTGAGCTATTGATGATAACTGATTGATTTAATAGGCTTGAAAACCAAATGCACTGAATTCAGAGGCAGAGCACTTGATGATCTCAGTAAACTTTGGATCAGACTGTGTATGAATAAAATTCAAGGTCTGCAGTCAGGAAAATAGAAAGCTTCTGGAGATGAGCATGAAGGACTGAGGATAAAGACTGCATAACTGTCATTCTTGGACTTGGGAGCTGGGGGTGGAATGAGGAGGGGGAAGAGAAAAAGATAACAAGGTATCAGATACAAAATTCAGACATACTAATGCAATCAATGACTGTATATGAGTGATCCTAGCAGAACACTTATGTGGACAGCTCTGTCTGGACGAAATTATCAGGAAGCTTAACAGCTGTGTCCAAGTAAAATAATACAAGCTGTAAAACAGATTTCTGTGCTGTGAATCATTACCTCTAGGAATAAAAGTAATAGGAAATAATTCAATAAAAAGTATATGTAAATGAAAAAAAAAATAAAAATAAATATTACTAAGCCAAGTTCTGCTCTCAAAGCTTCCATTCACTACCCTAGTAGTTTAGTAGTGTCACAACTGAAATCAGAACACAGATGAACTGGAATATTACTGTCAGCTGCTGATGCCCCACAACTATAGAATGTAGATACCTGGTTGCCTGTAAAAATGTCCATTTCTTGGACTGATCAGCTGTACAGTAAGGACAGTGAGAGGTCCTGGGTTTGGAGGGTTATATTTGCTGCAATATGTATTTTCCTACTCATAAGGATGGGGGTAGGGCTGCAATGAGGTGTTGCAGTGTCCCCTGGCACAAAAACTTGATGCCCAATTAGGTTTAGAAATAGTGACAAAGAGTTGATGCCCAATTAGGTTTAGATAAAGCTCTTCTCTGTAAACCTCAATTACCTGTGATGTCTTATGACATTCAGCGTTTACAAAGTATAATTACACAATAGTGTCTGACATTTAACGTCTATGGATAATTTAAAAGACTTCCACTTCAAAAGGGCTGCTCATGAGCAACAGTAATCACTTCAATTAGCTTGGCACCCTTACAATGTAACAAGACCATCTGACTGCCTATTAGAACCAGCCAAGCTCTTCAAGTGTGTTAATTTAGCAGTCATTGCTAATTTCTGGGGTTTGCTGCATTTACATAGGAAAACACAGCCGTGTTAGCCAGAAAAGGAGTTTCATTCCTGCAGCAACTTCCTATTCTTAGTGAGGTTTTTATGGTGGTGTTGTTTTCAGCCAAAAACATAATTCAAACAGGGAACTATTGAGAGAAAAATGGGTTTGATTCACTAAGGGACTTTTTCACACTCTACGTCCAAATTATTAATACAGCTTTCAAGTTGGTTTTTTTAAGCTGCTCAAGACAAAAGAGATCCCTGGATGAAAAAAAAAGGAAAAAAAAAACAAATCTACACCATGACTCCTTTATGCAGTACTAAGAATTTGTCTGGGGGCGAGTATCAGATATCTTCAGGTTTTCCCCAGAGCTCTGTAAAATTTACTGGCAAGTCAAGATCCTCATCATGTATTATGGGAACCAGGAAGAGGTAAAGTATTACATCACCACAGATGCTTCTTTCTTTTAAACCACTTAATATACAGTGCAATATTCTGCAGAAGCCGGAAACCTCTGTAAAATGGAAGACTTCTCCAGAGGCCAATCTTATCAGCTTAGTAATTCCCTTTAAACTACTAGGACTAATCAGATGACCAAAGTGGAAAGAAAACTCTGAGTTATTTGTGCCTGTACCTGAGAATAGCTAGACTAAGATACCTATGGGCAGCCAGTGAAAGCTAAAAGTTCAAATCCTATAAAGCAATAGTTCTCAAATAAATTAAAACAAACATCACAAAAGCTGAAAACAAAACCAGCCAAGATTAGGGCTAGTCCTCCTCATGAACAGTCTCAGAACAAATGCTGCAATGTAGAAGAATATAAATTGAACAACCCATATAATAATTGAAAGACTTCAGCAGCAAGTGCTCAGCATGTTCCACCTTGCCATAAACTCAAATGTGTCTTGCCTGTGGCCTAAGGGAAACTTCATAATGTCATCACTGCTTTCAGTGATATCACAGTGATATTAGGCTTTTTTAAAACACTACTGAGGCATCATTTCTGTAAGATATTATAAATATAACTTCTACTTATAATGCTTAGTCATCCTAAAAAACAGGTGGTGAATAAACTGAAATACAGTGAAGCAAATACTTACAATAAGAAAGTTTCTGACAAAGTGATAGCCAAAGAAAGAAGCAACCTCCATCATCTAAGTCTAGTGGGGTTTTACGAATTCTACCCTAATGACAACAGTACTCCAAAACACATTTACCACATCTAAATATCACTGATATCTCTCTTGGGAGGTAGCAGGGATGGCAGGCTTAATATAAGCCAAAAATATGCTCTAACCACAAAATAAAGCAAACCTTATGGAGACTACATTTGGACTTTGGACAGAAGATGAAGGAAAATTATTCTATTTCCTTGGCACTGCTAAGTTTTCACCAGCAATATTGTCTTCAACTTTGGTACTATTTTCTCCATATTTTTAATCAGTGACTGGATTTTTAAGAAAATGATTTGAAGATAAATTTTGAAATGACCTAAGCCTTTTATATGTGTATCCCTGGTCTAGAATGTTTACAACCCCCCCATATTTTCTCATAAGAGTTCTTGAACTTCCTGGTCCAATCTAATGTATATCATGACAAACTTTTCTATATCTCTCCAATAGGAGTTACAAAGATTACAAAATATGTGAATCAAAGTCATTCAGTTTCCAAGGGCTTCTGTGATGAAAGGTTAACTACTGCCACTTTCAAATATCAGTAGGCATTCCATATAGTCAGATGGGAATCACACTACTAATGAGCCAAATGCTTGATGACTTGAAAGTTGAAGGACTGAAATGCCTGTTATACTGCTTCTTTTAGAAAATTATGTGAGGTCACAATCCTGACCATGTTGTTAATAGAACAAGCAATTACCTATATATGATAGTACAGAATTAAGGGGAAGTATTAGATAAAATTGCCTTGAAGTTGCCAGGAGGAGAATGCAAGGAGGATTTGGTGGAAGAAAAAGCTTCACATAACATTTTTCCTATATATTAATTTATCTCTTCAACCATAGAAATATTTAGTAGTGTGTGTGTGTTTGTAAATCTCAAGAAGCTTGCATTAGTTTCTGTCTTTTTTTCAAAGATATCAGAATAGTTTAACAAAAATTCCAAATGTACATGGACAGGTATAGAGTACATGAAAATTACATGATATCATTGTGTAGGTCAAGGAAGATTTGGTTTATGGATACCATGACATTTTGACACTCACAATTTTACAATAGTATAACATGTTTATCGTTTCCCAAAAACGGTTGGCACCAGCAACTCTCAGGACCAGCCTTAAAGTACAGTATTAGCATAAACTCAGTGCAACATCAGACAGTAAGGGAAGTTCTGTGGTGTCCTAGGGCTGGAGAAATGCTCCTTCTTTGTAATTCTACCTTCAGCATCAAAGGTAAAATATGCAAGCAGAGAAAAAGGGAATATGACTAGATCTCTGCTTATTTTCCAGTGATCCCTGTGCTGACTGCCCATTAAATCTATAAATATACACAGAGAGCCAGAGCTGTTGTAAATTCTAAAAGATGCCATCCCTGATCTTGTCCAGGATTAAATAGGTAAAGAAACAAAGTGGCATTTTCTTCCAATTCTCCAGTGTAACAACACATACAGCCTGCATAAGACAAAACTCACAATCACTAAGAGAATTCCAGACCAAATTTTCTGCCTCCACTTCCTTCTTCTATTGTAAAGTAATACAACTCTATGACAGAAAATGTAGGAAAAAAAGAAAAAATATAATCAGCTTTATTGTACTTTTCATAGAAACAATCAAACCAATATATTTTCTTTCTTTAATTCATGAAGGGGGGGGGAAAAAAAAAGGCGAGGAGAAAAATTGATTATATACACAGCCAGGAAACCAGACTAGTGCAAGTATAAGGAGGAAAGAAAATACCAGCATAAAACTGATTCAACAGCAAAACTTGTGTGAGAACAGGGCACATGACATATATGTTCAATATTGGAAATCTTCTTTAATTTACTCACTGTAACAAAGCCTACAAACTGGCATCTTTTATAAAAGACAAGGCTCATCAGAGTGTCATTTTACAAATTCTTCTACTGCCCTTCTGGTGTGTATTTCCCCTTAATTCTTACAATAAACTGGCCAGTCTATGATTACTCTTCTCAGCACAATTTTTATGGAGTCGTATGCTCATTTCAAGGTCAAGCTCATTGCATTCTCCTGAGGTAATTTATGTGGTGCAGGAGGGGTCTGTTTTTCTTCTGGTCCTTGTGTTTACACCACTAGAATCTCATCTCATCTACTTAGCAGCTTTCTTATTCTGCAGCAGTTTCCAAACTGAATTCTCAAAGCTCTCAGTGGACTTTATGAACTTATGCCACCTTACCCCTTCCTGGCCTTCAGCAGTGGGCAAAACAGAAGTGCTAGAATAAACATTTTGACTGGTGCTGAAATATAAAGCCTGAAAGATAACTAAAAAACGAATCTGGATCACAAAAATCTTACGCTCTGTTGAACAGAATGGAAGATATTTTGATGAATCTCTGTAGACAATGAACTTTCTTTCCAGGTCATGCCATGAGTGAAGGTGGTTCAACTGATATTATGCTCAAAGTGTCTGTAAAAAAGATGCCAAAAGACCAGAGAGACAGGGAGAAAAGGGAGTAAGAAACCCAAACATTAGAAACAGCCACAGTAGTAATAGTAATGTGACACTGAAAAAAAACTGACAGAGATCAGGCTTTGGGGTTGAACAATGTCTATGAAAGAAACAAATGTTCAGTAAAGAGCCATAAACTCCTGCTGTGCAGCTCCTATGCTACTGAGGGAAATAGAACTTCTACATTCTTTTCAAATATACATTATGGCTCTAATTAATCACTTTTTTCCTGTCACTCTCTGCAAAGTGTTTTCTTACTCCTATCCATCCAGTATATAACTTTGGAAGGGTCCCAAGACTTTGGCACCTGGGAGTTGTAGACTTTCTCCTCAGGACTTTATGTGATTTCACCTCCTCAGAGAACTTTTGATTTTCCCCTCACTGTACCTAATTCCTCACCAAGCCTTCATACTACCATAACCTTCAATACATCTCATACAAAAATATGGTGACCTTACACACTCCAGGGAAGTGTATACTGTATATCCTATTTCAGGGAAAGAGATAGTAGACAATCCTAATTTTCACTTCTTTACTTCTATTCTCCTCCTAAGTAAAGACAGAGCCATTCCTTTGTGCAACTGGGGGGCTATGACCTAAGCCAACAGCCGTCCTTTGACTATCTCCAAACACTGCCCTTTCACTCAGTGTAACCTGATGTTACATTCCTGCACAGATGACAGGCAACAAAATGTTCAAAGAGTCCCGATGACAGTAAAAACATTTCTGTGAAAGATATGGCTATATTTCCTAGCCTGAGCAGCCTTAGCTATCCCCAGAATGAAGATGAAGAAGAAAGTATTAGACAATTGGCACCGGCTCATTGATTGCTGTAGGGTCATATCTAACACCTGACTGGTCTGATACCATGTGAACTTTTACATCCATAAAATCAGCAGCAAGAACACTGGCAGTGAACAGTGCAGCTAACCCAATTTTCTACATCTCTGTAGATCCACCATGCACATGGTTAAGGATAGCCCAGTGAAAACTCATGTGGAAAGTTTTATCAGCATCCTCCCATCCAGAGTCCAAACCACATGACCACAAAATTAGGTAAGTGTGAAATAAAACCTCTAACCTGGTAATAGCTGGTGTTAATTTACTGACTTCCACTCAGTTAAAGCATTTTCAGCAGCACACTGGAGAGAAAAGCTGCCTTGTTCTTGCCTGTAGGGATGTTTTGATGAGCTGAAACTTTATCTACACTGACAAGACAGTAGTGAGCAAGTGTCAGAGCATTTTTATTCAGATCTCCACCACACCTTTGCATTGCTTCCTGCATCTCTGTGGAGTACAAGGTGGGGGATGGGGGGGGGAAACAACCCAGAAAATAAAACACACTACTTTGAATTCTCACCAAACTTTGACTAAATATCTAGCAGACAGAATATACCATCAGATTAGTCAAAATTATTCTACCTCTTCCCTCTCAGAAAGAAAGATCTGGACCAAAAACTGTATACACATCTCAAGAGGAGGGCAAAGAGGGTAGTGCTTGTCTGCAAGGGCCAAAGGGAGAGAGACTATAGCTTATTCTGTCACTCCTCTCCAAAATAAGAAATAGTCAAGCAAGGAATAAAATACATATGAAGGGAATTGATTTAAATTTAATCACCATAAGTAAGTTGTAAAATCACTTCTTCGCTTCATGTCAGATGAAACATTCAATGATTTTCCAGCTCTCTTTTGTTCTTTCGGCTGAAGAGGCACAGGGCATCTTTGTCAGCAGAGGCAGATGCTCAGGAGGCTGAGGCAGACTTGCCATCTGTCCAGAGCTGATCACCTCATCCCTAATGTGGGTGAATATACCCTCAAACAGTGGGGGAAGTGAAAAATAAATACACTGGCTTTACACCAAGCACACCTCCTTTTTTAGGAGAAAAGACACAGATGGTACAGAGACAAGTACAAAACTGAAGAGAAGTACTTTACAGTCAGTTATCAACAAACATAAGAATTAAGCCTCTACCAGAAATGCAAGCAATCTTTGCAACAATCCTTGTTGAAAGGATTGGCAACTTTTTCCAGGGAAACTGACTTAATACAATTGTAATAATTTACCCCAAAAAATGAAAGCACTACCAGAGCAAATCAGTACTTCGTTATATTCCTATTCTTCCAAGCACACCTCACTGGAAAGAAAAGAAGCACACAATGAGCTCCTTTTTACTTTCTAGCCTTCACTCAAGACACAGTCAGATTCAGAAACCAACCACATATCAAAGGATCTTGCAATGTGCACATTTGAGCACCAACATAAGATGCCCCTACAATCCAGTACATCTTACATATGGGCTGCAGATAACATGATTTTAGGTTATGTCTCAGTACATAAGCCACTGCACACAAGCTAGGATATTTCAAGACATTTCAAATCCCTTAATGAATGGGTATTATCAAAGTGTTATCTTTAAATAGCATAAATATATTTCCTCTGTCAATATTCTGTTTCCTAAAGAGAGATTAAGTGGTTAAGAAGACTCTGTACCACATGGCATACCATAAGATTATTAAAAAATTTTAAGAAGTTTCACACAAGAAGAAGTTGAACTCTTTTAAACTGTTCTTCATTGTAAATATTAATATATAATCACAGCTAAGATCCATTCACCTGTCTTGCTATAAGATTGACATTTCATGGGTTAATGCACATGCTTTTTATCTTATGACAGTGGTAAGAAATTAAAAAGATTTCATTTAACCTAGCATCCAACAAATACTTTTAGTAGCAGAGAGTCATATTTAAAATAATACTGTTTATGAATTTGCTCTTACAGTTGTCATGCCGGAGGCAAGTGTCTATCTGAGATACCTCTCTATCTCTTTTCTGACAGCAAGAACCAACTTTCTTGTGCCATGTTCTCCACCTGTAAAAATCTGCAAATATATTTGGTTCTAGGTACCTGGAAAAAAGGAAATTAGTGTTGTAATCCTCAGTGATGTTTGTCTATTTAGGACAGTTGGTGGCCCTGCTTAAGAAATGCACAGATAATAAGGGTCTTATGCTCACCAACTGCAATTCAGTGTTGAAAACCTCTAAGGATAAACCTCCCCTGTAAACACATACAATCATATGGAGTGTTGAAAACTCCAAGATCACTTGGAAAAGAAAAAGCCTTAGAATCATTCTGGACAGTTTCCTTAAAATGTCAGTTCAAGAGTAAGAATCAAAAATTCAGGCAACCAGGTCAGTGACAAACTCCTGGTGTCCAGCTGAATGACAAGAACTTAAGTTTGCTTTCAGGCAGCAAGCAAGACCTCGCAGCCTATTCCAGTTGCAAATCTCCCAAGTGAAGGTAGAGCCCTGACCCCTCCTCTGAGGCATGTGTTGTCCAACATACAGTTGAAATAGTGTCTTATCCTGCTCCTGATACTTAGCAGCACTACAAGTAATGTATGTCATATTCTTTAGTTGTCTAAGACTGGAACTGGGGAGTTTTCAGGTTAATATTTCTTCTGAAGTGTGCATTATCATTAGCTGTTGCAATTTTGAAAATTCTTTGTGATTGGTGTCCTATCCTTTTTGTGATTCACACTAACTTTGGTTACAACATCATCTTTATAGCAGGGAGTTCACAGTTTTAATCCACACAGTATGAAAAGACATTTCCTTCCCTTTGTTCCAAGCCCAGGGGAGAATTCAGCTGTAATAAGTCAACTCTTAAACTGTATTTCCTAAAACACTCCATCTTGTCTCCATTTCTAAATATATAATTCTAGAACCAGACTCAGACACATGGACGTCCATGATGGTTCAGACCTGGCTCCCTGCCAAATGCCCAAACTCACAGTAGCAGCCCCCTCTTCCTTCTCCCTTCTTCCCCCAGGGCAAAGGAAAAAAACTATGCAAATTGAAGAACCCGAAATCAAGCTAGTTATATAAAAAATATATATTTTATGTATATTACAGTTATATACAATTAAGATGCTATGTACACAGCAAAAGGGAATCCAAACAGCCCCCGAAGGGATAGGGAAAGGGGAAAAAGGAACAAAAGGGGGCACAAAGGGACACCGAATAGATATGCGCAATCAAGCCCGAGAACTAGCAAAATAACCAGTAAAACAAATCTCACCACGTCCCTTAGAAAAGCAGGATTGGCAAACACAGCCAGCACTCTCCAATCCTCCACGTGTCAGGCCAGCAGTCACTGCAGCCTCAGCCTTAGATAAGCGAGACTAACACAAGGACCCACTGTTCCCGAACCTCGCTGGAAGAGAAGAGAGCGAAGGCCTCTCCTTCCTTCTTATTTATACTCCAATTTATGTTAAAATTGTATGGAATACTGGGAACACTGCCCCCTCCTCGGTTACAAACTGGTCACCAAGAAAGGCCTAGATTAAAACAACCACAACGTCAAATCTAATTCATCCATATTCAATCACTGTGAAGAGATTAAAAGGAAATTCTCTGATTTTACTACTCGGGCATTGCTACAAGAAAGGCCAATGGATTTAAGAGTGATTTTCCCTTTGGATTTTGTTCCCAATTTTCCCTTCCCACAGCCTTACCCAGGCCAAAAATAAGTAGTGAAATTAAAGTGCCTTTTTCCTGAGTTGAGTCAATCAAGTACAGAACAGCTTATGGCAAAAGATACTATTTGGCTGTGTAAAGACACTATTTATCTCATTAGAGGGCTTTTGTAATTTAGATTATGCAAGGCAGAACAAGAGAAGCCAATACAGCTGCAGGCAAGGATCAGAGTTTTCCCACATTCACATCTGTTAAGATCCAGTTATTACAGTTCTTCGAGAGATGCCTCTGCCCAAATTAAGGTGCAAATGAGACCATAGGTCGAAATTAATAGTATAGATTTTTATTTAATAGCAAATGTGAGAAAGAGAGAGATAGAAAGAAATAGGGAAAATAGGGGAAAGAAATAGAGTGACAGAGAGACATAATAGGTAGAAAAATATCACCACTCCATGGATTCTGACAGTGTCCCATCAGTCCTCTTCTTCTGGTCTGCTCCATGGTGAGGATTCCAGTCTTATTGAAGTGATAGTTGCAGTCTGGGTCCATTGAGAGAAGCCCGTGGTAATGAAGGAAATCCTGGGGAGTTAGGGAAGTGCATGCAACACAGAGTCCATAGGGATTTAGATCGTAGAAGTCCATATTATTCTTAAGCTAGGTGGAAACATCCCAGTACCTGCCCTGAGGCAGAGTTTTACACTAGATGATGTAATACTGGATCACAGGATATTTCAGGAGTCTTTGACACATTCTAAGACTTTGGAGCTGCCTGTCAGCACAGTTGAGTCAATTATGGCGCATTATGGCCCATCAGCGGAGATGAATACATTCAGGGAACATATGAAAGTTTCCACACTTCCTGCTCTGGGAGGGGAGTTATCATAACTGAGTCACTTGTGTAAGGACAAAGAAACCAACCCCATCTTGCAGGATTTGCTTCATTCCTTACCTTCATTCCTTATCAACACCCAGCTTGTAGCCTTAAGAGCTTGTCCTCTGCACCTGGGCAGTTACTTTGCACACTGTCAGTTTACAGTTTGATTGCTTGAGTGATTACCATTGCCATCACTGACAATTGTGGATGCATTTTTCTCCAGGAATAATTAGACAGTAGTACCACAGAAGCACAGAATCACAGATTATGCTGAACTGGAAGTGACTCACAAGTTTCATTGAGTTCAACCCTTAGACCTGCACAGGAGTCTAACCATGTGCACACCATGTGCCCAAGAGTATCATTCAAACACTTCTTGAACTCTGACAGGCTTGGTGCTGTGACCACTTCCCTGGGAAACCTGTTCCAGTATCCAACCACACTCTAGGTGAAGAACATTTTTCCAATATCTAACCTAAACTTCCTCTGACACAACTTCAGGCCATTCTGTTGGGTCCTGTCAGTGGTCACCACACAGAAGAGGTCAGTGCCTTCACTTCCTCTTTCCCTCAAGAGGAAGATGTAGGCTGCAATAAGGTCTCCCCTCAGTTTCCTCCGGGCTGAACAGATCAAGTGACCTCAGGTGCTCCACATAAAGTTTCCCTTCAAGGCCCTTCACCATCTTCATTGCCCTCCACTGGACACTACCTAGAGCTTAATATCTTACATTGTGGTGCCCAAAACTACACACAATATTCAAGGTGAGGCTACAACAGTGCAGGTAATGTTTCACCTAATGCCCCCAGGATATGGTTGGCCCTCCTGGCTGCCAGGGTACTGATGACTCATTTTCAGCTTGCCCTAGACCAGGACCCCTTTTCCTCAGCATTGCTTTCCAGCATCTCATTCAGTCTGTACAAACATTCAGGGTTGCCCCATCCTAGGTGAAGAATCTGGCACTTTCTTTTGTTGAACTTCATATGGTTGGTTATGGTTCATAAGTCCTCTAATATGCTGAGGCCTCTCTCAGGGCCTCCCTGCCTTTAAGGGAATCAACAGTTCATCCCAGTTTTGTGTCATCTGCAAACTTGCTTAGGATCCCTTCCAGTCCTGTGTCCAAGTCATTTATGAAGCTGTCAAAGAGCACAGGGCCCAAGATGCAGCCCTGTGGAATCCCACTAGTGACAGGTCACCAGTCTGATGTCACCCTATTCACTATTACCTCTGTGCTCAGCCCATAAGCCAATTGCTGATCCACCTGATGATGTGGTTACCCAGCTGTGTGCAGGGAATTTTGTCCAGAAGAATCCTGGGAGAGACAATATCAAAAGTTTTACTGAAATCATTAAAAAAATTACATCAACTAACTTTCCTTGATCAACTAGGTGGATTTTCATGAAGCCGTGCTGGCTGTGACCAATGACTGTGTTGTCTTTCAGGTGTTTTTCGATACTTTTTAGAATAATCTTTTCTATAGCTTCATCAGGCACTGAAGTGAGACTGACAGGCCTGTAGTTTCCAGGGTCCTCCTTCTTTCCCTGCTTGAAAATTGGGAAAACATTCACCAGCTTCCAGTCAGCTGGGACCTCTCCAGGCTCCCAAGACTACTCAAAAATCACCGAGAGAGGCTTTATGATGACATCAGCCAACACTTTGAGAGTTCTAGGATGAATCCCATCAGGCTCCATAGATCTGTGGGGATGCAGCTGGAGGAGCAGATCTCACTCAATTTCAGAGTCAACTGGGAATTTCATCATCCTTGCAGTCATGGCCCTCCAGTTGGGGTACTAAGACCCCCTTGGTCCATCATCCATGAGGAAAACAGAGGCAAAGAAAGTATTAAGTCTCTGTCTTGTCTCTGTTCCTGTTTGTGAGGTGACCATTCTAATCCTATAATGGGCCAGTGATATTTTTATACTGCCTATTTCCATTATTGTATTTGAAAAAACTCTTTTTACTGTTCCCCACATTTCTGGTAACTTCAACTCCAGTTGGGCTTTGGCCACGTGAATTTTCTCCCTACAGTGGCTAGGAGCATTCCTATATTCTTCCCATGTCACTTGGCCTTGCTTCCACTGGGCATTCATCTTTCTTTTTTTGCCTTATTTCCAAGAAAAGAACCCTGCTCAGCCAGGCCTTCTGCCTCTGCTCGACTTCCAGCATTTGGGAACTGCCTGCTTCTGTGCCCTTAGGAAGTGATGTTTAAAAAGTGACCAGCACTGATGGACCCCAGCACCTGCAAACCCAGCACTTTCCCAGGGGACCTTACTTACTAATTCCCTGAGCAGCCTGAAGCCTGCTCTCCTCATGTCCAGAGGTTTTGTTGGCACTTCTCCTCCAGTCAGCAGAGATTTTAAACTTAATCACTTTATGGTCACTGAGCCCAAGATAGCCACCAATCTCCACTCTGCTGACAAGCAGCAGATCAAGGAGGGCAGCTTTCCAAGCTGGATTCCTTAGGATCTGTTCCATAAAGATGTCATCCAGGTTTTTTAGGAATCTTCTGGCCAGGTTTGTACCAGCTGTGTGTTGTTCTCAGTCGATTTCTGGCAAGTTGAAGTCCATCATGAGACAAGGACAGTTGACTTGGAAGTGTCCCTTAGTTCCTCAAAGAGTAATTTGTCATAGTCATCATCCTGGCTGGAATGCAGACTCCTGCAATGAGATCCATAGTATTTGTTTGCCTCTTGATTCTTGCCCAGAGGATCCCCACTGCACCATTGCCAACTCTGAGCTCCATACATTCTAACCCTTGTATTACATACAGTGCCACCCTTCACCTTCTCTTCCCTGCCTGTCGGTCCTGAAGAGCCTGTAACTATCCAGAAGGGCACTCCAGTCACAGGTCTCATCCCACCATGTCGCACTTATGCCAGTGATGCCAAATCTCTCTGGAACTGGGCCAAAGCTTTGAGCTCCTCGTTTGTTCCTTATGCTGCATGCATTAGTGTAGAAACATTTCAGATGTGGTACATTGTAGCCAATACCTCCTGAGGCAGATTGAGGGATCCCATTAGTGCTCCAAGTAGTGATCCCATTAGTTTTCTCAAGTTTTGGCACACCATTCAACACTTATCACTGGCGAGCCTGGCTTTGTCCCTTTACCCCTTCTAAGATAGTTTAAACTTCTGTCAATGAGCCTGCTAGCTCCTGCACTAAAACTTTTTTTCGCTTCTGAGATAGGTGTGTCCTGTCAGGTGTCAGTAGACCACAGGTTGAGTAGATCATCTCATGGCCAAAAAACCCAGATTTATTTCTATTACACCAACCTTGGAGCAACTCATTGACCTGGTAGATCTGCCTATTCCTATTAATATAATTCCTTGTTACCAGGAGAATCAAAGAAATCACTACCTGTCCTTCTTATCTCTCTACGAATTGTCACAGGGCCCTGAAGTCTCTTTTGACTGACCCTAGACTTCTCTTTGTTATTTCGTTGTTGCCAGTTTGAACAACTAACAGCTGTTACTAATCAGAGGGCCTTACTGGACTGGAGAGTTTTCCAGTAATGTCCCTTATCCAAGCCACTGGGAGACAGCAGACTTCCCAGTGAGTTGGATCCAATCTGCACATCAGGCCCTCTGTTCCCCTACTACAACTACCCTTCTTTTCCTCTTAACAGAGGAGGTCTTGATGCAGAGTACAGGTGGTGTTGTTTTGGGAGACCTCACTACCCCAGAAGTACCTTCACACTCCTCATCAGTTGTCTGGCCTTCAAGTTCCAGAGCTTCATACCTGCTGTTGAAGGTGCCCATTCTACGATCTTTATCTTATCTTAAGTTCCCATTACAGTACAAATTAGTTGGAATATTTGGGGAGGGGCTTCAGAGAGCAGTTGCTTCTTTGCACAGGTTCCTACAGTGGGCAAAAGTCTTTCAGTGATCTTAACAATATTTAAGCCATTATCCACTTTAGTCTCTCACAACACCCAAGCTAACAGTCACAGATCTGCCTGCATCTATGTGTACAGTATTTCAAGCAGACTTCCCACTCCCACCAGGCAAAAACCTGTCAGAATGGTCACATTTTTACTACTTTCTTCAAGCAGTCAAACTTTCCTTGTTATATTCCGTAATTAAGTGTATTTTAGGCAAGAGTGTAGGAGGAAATAAAAACATGGGGATTTTTCTTCCTTCTTTATGTTTTATCCCACTGTTTTCACATGCTAATTCTGGTCTCTAAACCAAGCACTACTGAGTCTTGCTGTTTAATCATGCCTGGGTTTTTATAGCCAGAGAGTCCTTGACCAGCCAGATCTGGAGCCTCTCATGTCTGTCAGTGAAGAGAAATTTCACTTGACTGACATAGATTATTAGTAGTATTGGTATTATTTTAATCATAGTATTACATAAAACTTACATGCAGAGATTCTGTCTTACTCTACCTCATCCAGAGTTGAAAATCCTTCAAGAAATTCTGTGTGGGCACATGTGTGTAGTGTGTATATATATGCACTATACACACACACTTACACAAACACAAGCAAACTAAATCAATAGCCCTGTAACTTCAAGGGCATCTAGCCACCACAAGCACCAACCTCCGGTCAAAAGGTGAGAGAAAAATTCAGGTGCAGAATAATCTGTACAAGTAAAGAAGAGCATGGTAAGAAAGCTCAGAGGAGTACTAGTCCAAGTCCTGCAGCAGAAGGGTGCCCCAACCAGGCACCATCTCCCTGACACCCCAGCAAATGCATCCTGTTGCCTTCAATGATTGCCCAATGTAAGAGGCACAAAGTGGTTTCTCAAGGACCACAGCAAGCAATATTACCAAGCTCAGCTGCACAGACAGAAAATTAGCATGCATGCTCCCCAGCCTGCCTCAGGCGGATAAACCTGCCGCCTGTCAGCTCACATCCTCATAGGCAGGAGATAGCAGCTGGGGCAGCTGCCGGTACACACTGCCTGACAGCACCCTCTCCAGAGGCCTGATATTATTACAGACTGCACCGCTCTCTCCATGCACTGAATTAACTTGTTCTGACTGTGTGACAGCTCTGACGACTGCCCACAACGGATGCAAGAAGCCAGGGTCACATGCTGTTGAGTGGCCTGTCACCACCAATGCCACTAAAACCAAACAAAAGGAAGATAAACTCCTCCAGACGCAGAGGTAAGCAACTCAGCTCATGGCACAGCTTGTGCAGGTTTTGATCAAGTTCAAGGACAGTATCCTGTGACAGGGGATCTGGGTGTAGGTGGGAAGGCACACATGTGCTCTGGAACACACGCACGCAGGCACATATGTAAAGAGAAAAGTAAAGGCAGGCAGGCTCAGCTGACAGAGCACAGGCAGGAACACTGGCAGGGGCTCAGCTCACTGTCAGCAATCTCATGGTAAAAGTCAAAGAAAAAAACTTCCAATTCTCCCTACAAGCCAACATCAAAACAGAAAAAAAGTGGATGTCCTTCCACTCTGAGATTCTGGAGTTCTGAATATGCCCAGAAATGAAACTAGGGAGCAGGAAAAGTGAGTTTGCAAAGGAAAATGCTATGTTAAATTTAGCAGTCAGCCCTGATGCAGTAGACACCTTTGCTTATGGCACACCTG
Source organism: Pyrocephalus nanus (assembly GCA_038380795.1). Lineage (NCBI taxonomy): Eukaryota > Metazoa > Chordata > Aves > Passeriformes > Tyrannidae > Pyrocephalus > Pyrocephalus nanus. The sequence continues at coordinate 34,130,733 of CM076263.1, read as the reverse complement.
GCACAGACTGGCAAACCTAGCAGAAAAACTGCTTAATATTCAACTTTTTTCTTCACCTTCCTTCATGAGCCTTTATCCTAAACATGAAGCCCACAGGCAATTGGGCTCTGATAGTACTTTCAAAGAACTCCTACAGAGTACTCCCTGCCCTGGATCTCAGTGAGTTGTACTCTAAGAAATGGAAAGTGTGGTAGGGTTAAAAACCAACACCATTTGTTGTCTTCTTTTGGTTTGAACTACAGAAAATGTCCATTCTACTTGCTGTTTACTCTAAAATACCAAGCAAATGTGTTCACTCCCTGTCTTATTTGCCACAAAGGTACTAGGTATGTGAGAGATACGTTTTTGGGTTTTTTTTCAAATGAAAACATCTAGCTTACCAAGCATGTTTGATCAGTCTATATTGAAAGCAGTTACTAGAAACAATGTATACTTTGGAAGGCCTATTTAGTCCAGACATGGTCTGTCTGCTTCATATTTCTGCCATGACACGAAGCCTTCCTATAGTTTAAACACCTAAATAAACAGAAGCTACCACTGCTGTATATTACCAACATTGCACAAAACAACTGGAATATTCTAGTTTGGCTCACTGACTTTGTTAACATAGGGAAAAGGGAGGATAGGCTTAAGACAGGTAGCGTGTTGTTTTACAAACACATAATTTTTTATGAGCTCTGCAAACACAAGTCATGGAAAGGGTGTTAGCACAATTCAGAGTAAATCAAACATTATTTTATGTGTTCACCCCATCAGTAATAAAAAATAAGTTTTCATGGACACTAATTAACGTGTTTAAAAAGCAGCCTTTAATGTGATTAATCTGTAAGTATCAGGGAAGTGTATCACTCAGAGAAAATTGGTCATAAGAGAAGATTCTACATTGTTAGTCCCAGGTCAGTGATCAAATGTTATCCTTTTTCTTTCTAGCTCCTGTTTGGGAACAATCATCGGTCTTATTCACAAGAAAAAGCCTAGGAAAATGAGCTTAACTGGCACAAGTTCTAGCGTTAACAGGTTCCTGACCACATCTCCCACCAGAAGCAATAACAGTGGAACAGCACAGGTTTATTTTGCTTTTTTCTGTGCCTTAGCTTTTCTGCAAAACTCTGAAATAAGAGAGATTTCAAAGCTGTATCTTCTATGAAATACCAAAATGTCATTGAACAAGGAATAAACCTGTTTCTACTTATTTTGAAAACCATATTTGGCAACTGTAATCTTGTATTTCTGTGAAAAGAGTGGAATACTTCTTTGCCAGTTGGTGATTTTTTAAAAGCTTAACATGTAAGCAAGCAAGCTAACATCAGTGTCCTTTTACACAAAATCATCTTGAATAAAACATTTTCAGGATATTACTAAAGACAGTAGTAGAGACACCTCTTACCACAATAAGCATGAGCTATAATCCAAAACTTGAAGGGTTTTTTTCTGTTGGACCTCTATATATGTGGGGTCTTGCACAAAATAGTTTAAAGAGCAATCTCCTGTTCCATAGCAAGCTGCAATCTCAGGATAAGGCTAGCCCTAACTTACAAAGAAAGAAAAGAAAATGAGAATTAAGCTATTCTCTCATGTCTATTCATTCACAGGAAGCCTTTGATTTTCAGTTGAAAGTCTGATGAGCAGAGAGTCAAGAGTTCCAGAAGTGGAGGATTCTGTTAGCTTTTTTTTTTTTCATTTCTTTTTCTAGGTATTTTGTTCCATAGGTTTAATGAACTGTCATTCATATTCTTGAGACGTCTCTCATTCATCAAGCCTATCCAACAGAAAAAGTATAATTTTCCATTGACCTCCTCAATTTTGACAATTTCCAGCCTTCTTCTCGAGTACAATATTCCTTTTTATTTTGAGAGAAAAAATAATCAAGGTTATGTTCCTTAGGATCATGTAATGAAAAGCCTGGGAACACAAGGATATCTGGCTGAGAACAGTATAACCAAAACTAACTTAAGAAATTTTTCTGTCAGTGTATCAATTTGAAATAATCTGGATACTCCTGACCCTTATTTAGCACTCAATCAGTAGACAGTGTCTGGCCTGTAGGAAAGCTTTAGCACATCACCTTTCGTAAAGGCAGGGTTGCTGTCCAAGACATAATTTTTTCATGTCTGCTAGCCATTAGTTGGGAATTGCTCTTCACTACACTTCAGGTTCAAAAATAACTTGAGATTTTTACCTTCAAAGGGAACAGCCTCTCTGCCACTGAGCAGTGACTAGTCATCAGGTTGTCACTATCTTTAATTGCCAGATGTCAATAAAAGATGTAATTATTGTACAGCCTTGATGTCTAATAGTGATACTATGACAATACTCTGATCAGCCACAATCTCCCACCTACCATGGTTTGCAGATAGAATATATCTGTTACTTTTCTTATGTTTACAACTTTAGAGAACTGCTGTAGCCATAGCACCACATAACACATCTGTGAACTGAAGTATTATATATAAGTATATAAGTATTATATTAGCCTCCTAGCAGAGTGTTGGGAGCACATGAGAATGACAGTTCAGTGCATTTGTAAACATCAGCTTCTTATTCCTAACTCCAAAGAAGATGGAACACAAATACTTTGCAAAAGGCATCAGTCAAAACAAAAAGTCATATTAAATATTCTTGCCACTTCTGGATGCCAGTGACAAGAATAATACTACTGAGGGCTCACATGAAAAGTGGAAAAGATACTGTGGTACCTATTAAATACATCCCAGTTTCCAGCACAAAGGAAGTCAACTCTGACATCAAACCTACCAAAAGTGCTGCTCTTCTGCTTCTATGTCCACATAGTCCTCAGCCTTTGCATTAATTCTATGAACAGTTTTTGTAACATGATTTCCACATCCAGCCATGTTCTTTTTGCAAATAAATGTTTTCTTAATACTGTGAGATTCACATTGTCGAGGTAATGGTAGTTAACCACAATTACACTGTGAGGACTGTAAGCAATGCAGTGTAGTACTTTAAATGGGATTTGAGGTGTTACTGTAAATCTATGCAAGTGGGACCATCTCTACATGAGCATTTGCTGCACAGCAAGGGTGGGCTGCTGTGTCTCAGATGCTCAGCATGGAGATCCCTCCATGGCAGTTTCAGATACACAGTAAAGTTCTTCTTCTTGCTATTATGGGCATAAGGATCTAGCCAGCAAAAGTCCTAAATTTTTCCAGCTAGCAAACCTGTGGGTTACATTACCCTATTAACTTTCTAGTCCTTCAAATCTTCAAACCTTTTCTCAAGTGCCCTGTTAAAAGTATTTCACAAGATTTCTGCTGCCCTGGTTTCACTATGTGTTTCATTTCATTTGGGGGAGGGCAATCTCACCTAGGGTTCATTCTCTGCTATCTCAATGAGCCTTAACCTGAAAACTGCTGGCAGTGTACCTACAGTTCCAGTATCCTGACATTCATTCTTTTTCGGCATATTTACAGTACTAATACTTTGTATGGTAATGCATGACCCCTGTGTTGCAATCTGCACTAATCTAATCAATATGGAAATGGTTCGTATTCCAATTCATTTTGTAATTTCACTTGCCAACACATGGTTTTATGAACATACACTATAAAGCAATTAAGAAACATCTAAAAATATACTTTTGACATTTTTACTTACACCTAAAGACTTTTAAACATCTATGTTTCATTGGACTAGATTACAAGCTTAATATTTCAGTGTTCCCAGCAGGATACATGAATCCAAAAAAATGTTATAATTTAATTATTCCTACTAATTAAATTCTCTAGACTTCAATCAGCATAGAGCTTTATTTTGAACTTCTGAATATCAAAACTCTTTTTCCACAGCTGAATTTTATTCAGAATCTGGCCTTGATGTAACTCGTTTCAGTAAATTAGGCTGAGATAAGCTATGAAAATTTTAGATCATTAAAAAAGGAAGATTATTGAAAAAGAAAGTAATTGTAACACTATTAAATGCTAGCATAAAGAACTCCTAACACAAAATATGTAAATTTACTCTTATAATAAACTATGGTAGAAAAATACCACAATTCACAAGTGAACTTATTGTTTGGTCGCATCCAAGCTATTTGAGGCTCAGTATGTATCAGTGCAAATTTAGTACAATTAAATAAATGGTTAAACAATTCCAGTTTTTGTCTAGGTTTGTGAAATCAGATCTTTTCTTTTTTCCAAAAACAAGACAGATGAAAAGCTAACAATAATGAACACACACATACACAAACACCTCCTACTTCAAAACAGAGACATATACCACTACTACATTCATAGGTACTGGGTATTCAATTTTCTACCAATTTTGAGATAGAAGATAGGAAAAGGCTCCCTAACAACACCAGTACTTCTTTTACAAAAAGAAGATAGAAGAATTCTGCTCATTTTAATAGTAATAGATTGTGTATTTCCAGAACCTTATACTGCTTATGTTGGTTTGAAGCTGTATATCACAGTCAGCAGCAAAGTGCCCTTTCCTCCTGTGCTTACACTCTTAAGTGTATACAATTCATGAAATCTTTACATGTGTGTCTCCTTTTTTTCTTTTAGAAAGCAAAATAAAAATATACCATATTTTCCTTTATCCTTAATGACATATGCATGTATGAACACATATGTGAGGGAGGGTAATTAATTTACCTTGTATCACTTTGTTAATAAATTAGGGATCCTCTCATTACATCTTGATTATGTCTGCAATTATGCGATACCAGTGTTACTTCCATCACCTTTTCACAGCTTCTCTTCTCTTTTTCTTCTCTTTCTCTCTGACTCTCCTTCTATCCTTAGCTTTTTAATAGCTTATAACCATTTTCTATCGCATACTGGTGGAGAAAGCTCTCTTAAGTCCCAGGTGCAAATCAATAAGTTATAGTGATTCATAAAAAAAAAAATACTGTCATCATTATTGTTCAGTTATTGCTGTGTCTGAAGAAAGATTCTTCAAGAGCTCAAGGTTTCTTCAGTAATATTTATATTCTGCACTGAACAGTGTTAATGAATGAGTGGGTGTACATTCTCCTGAAATGCAGTGGTATTTGATTTATACTAAGTTCAGGTCTGATTGTCAAAGTTAAATCCATTAAAGTGTCTTTTAACTCTGCCTTAATGTACTTCTCTGCATACAACAGAGCTTCAGCATTACTTAGCTTTTCATTACTGGTTGAATATTTGTCTCTATTATATCATCCTATGATAAATGGTACTTGTGATATTTTGAAAAATAGCACTTTATTAAATCTTCACTTGTCAGAAGCCAATATCTCAAAAAAATTATCATCATGTTTGCTAAAAAATAACCAGCTGATGCTAAAAGTGTAAGTAGAAATTCAGAACACTCAACTCTAGTTCATAAAACCAAGGTGCTCAAGGAAGAAATTCAACTTTGGGAAAATTCACAAACAATTTTCATTTGAAAGAATAAAACATGCTTTGTTTACCTAAGATGTCACCTTCTAAGTGTCTCCAAGGGGGGGGATTTTTTTCTCTAGCTCAAAATTGCTCTCTTCTGAAAAAAAAAAAATAAATAAAGCCATTAGTCAAATGTATAAACGGGAAAGACAGGGTAGGGAGAACATGCACGAAACCATCAAATTCCAGCTCAGGTCAGGCATTTCTCAGTAATTCTGCAAATGCTACTGAGAATTAAATACACAGTCTGACTACAGCATTTCTTCTCATCTACAGGAGTTTTCCATTCACGGTATATATAAAGCCAGCCCAGGACTGCCGAGCCAGCCCAGGACTGCCGAGTCAGCCTGGGCTGTATTTCTGATGCTGTCTTCATGCAGCACTTTTGGTTTTTTACCTGAATGTTTCTGTTGTTGACTACAGTCAGAGGAATTTACTCTGTCACTATTTAGCTATTCTTTTCAACACCTTTTGCTAAGGAGTAAAGCAAAATCAGAGCCTTGTAGACTTGATTTTATCTTAAGGGTAGTGGTCAGCTACTTCATAGAAGGTAGCTCATTTACAAATAAATAGCCCTTCTTTTCTGGTGCAGGAGACATTAAATAACATAGCTTCTTTCCTTACATTCCCAGACAACTTCTAGAAAAATATTTAACTCCCTCAAGCCAGCAGCCCCATCCTTGTTCTCTCTTCTGAAACATCCTTGGCTCTGATATCCTAGCCTTCTCCTCTTATCCCGCACTTTTTCTTGCCTAAACTAATATTCAACAGAGCTTCTTCATCCAAGTACCAAATACCAAAGAGTTTTGTGCAGGGGCTTTTTTTGTCTAATGATACATTATTACCTGCCTGTTACATGTATTAAATACATCTGAGTACTGTCACTGCTGTGTACAAAATGTTAGAGTCAGATTCGGAGTTGTGCCTTTCCAGCAATGCAAAATCACTAGAAGCAAACCTTCGTCAGCTCCCTGAGGGTTTTCTCTCTCTCTAAGAGTACACAAAACCCTCACGGTATATGGAACACTAGAGCTATAAATTGTCAGTCTTTGAGAACAGGTTTAGGCCTGTAAGTCCCATTCACCTGACAAACCCTGGAGACATCAAAGGGCAGCTCCTGCAGCTCAGAAAGGGCAAGACTCTTGAGCAGTTTTGCATTGTCCCTCACTCGAAACTCTGTTCAAAGATTGTGGTGTGGATCTAAGTGTATAAAAAGTTGTAAATTATTACTGTATGTTTGGAGAAGATTTACAAACGTTCCATATCACAAAGATTATTTTTATGTTAAGATTTCAAAATTTCCTTCTTCTGTATTCTTATGTTCTGTTCTCCTTGGTGTCCAAGAAGTAAACTAATAATTTCTAATAGTCTTGTCAGCACAGGCAGCCTTTGTCTTTTTGTCTGTGTAACTCTGGACTAGGCCAACTTGGAAATACGTCAGTTTGGACTGTCTGAAACCTTGAGATATATTTGACCATAGTTTTTCCTAAGGTTAACAGGGAGTTTCCTTTAAATCAGCTCTTTATAGTTGATCTGTGTGTAAAGGGCTATGTCTTTCTTGCTATAAAGAGATATTCCATTCCTTTAGTATGCTTCTTTCCTTGGATTTGACAAAATGTGTCAGAGAGGACATATGCTTTTCATACCTGAGCAGGCTTTGCTGGCTCCCAGAATTAGCAGGCAAAAAGAATTTGCAAGTGATACAGGTTTTCTATTGAAAGCAAAAGAGGCTACTTGCAGGTGATGTTGGTTCTTGATAGTACCATGGTCCCTGCTGTAGTCTGCTCCCAAATTCTGCAAAATGTTGTCTCTGCTTAGTGACAATTTAGTGACTAGACAGAACTGCTAATTGAATGTAGGTCACTCAAGGTCAGTTCTGGTCACATAAATGGTATGTGTTAGAATCTGAAAGTGTCAGAAATTCCCATTAAAACATCATGCTTTCATAAATAATAGCCCTGAGACTTGCAGGTATATTTTCCTTTTGATTTACTTCTTTGAAGGAGGTAACAAAAATATTCATCACATGAACTAAATAATATAGGTGTCTAGAAGAATATGTACATTACAAAAATATGTACAAAAATTTATAAACACCTTGTGGTACTTTCTCTTTCATTGTTTTTAATTTTATCTCAGCATTTTCAGATTTTGAGACAAAACACCAAAAATAAAATAGAAAAAAAAGTTAAAAAATACTTAATCTCTTACTGGATTCCAGGACAGGTAATAATTGTTTTATTTTGTTGTTTGGGGTTTTTTTATTATTACAAGGAATTATATTTTCTGAGCTCATTTCAGTTAGGAGGATGGGGAGAAGGGATATATAATGTCCATGTTACACAAAAAACCCACAGATGCTGACATTCTTACAGCCTTACCAGAGGAGTCAAAAGAAAATGGACTTTTGGTAACAAAACCATTTTTTCCCTGTCTACTGGGTTTACCTAGCAAGGTTTTGGTAGCAGGGGGTCTGCAGGGATGGCTTCTGTGAGAAGCTGCCAGAAGATTTTTCCATGTCCAACAGAGCCAATATCAATCAGAGCCAAGCGGTAACCTGCCACTGGCCAAGGCTGAGCCCACGAATGATGGTGGTAATACTTCTGGAAGAACATATTTAAGAGAGAGGGTGAAAAACTGCTGTGCAGCAGAACTCCAAAGAGTGAGAATATGTGAGAGAAACAGCCCTGTAGACCCCAAGGTCAGTGCAAAAGAGGGGAAGGAGGTGTTTCAGGTGCCAGAGCTGAGATTCTCCAGCTGCCTGAGGTGAAGACTACGGTGAGACAGGCTGTCTTCCTGCACTCATGGATGTCCATGATGAAGCAAATACCCACCTGCAGCCCATGGAAGACCCCACATCAGAGCAGGTGGATGGAGGCTGTGACCCTGTGGGAAGGCCATGCTGAAGCAGGCTCCTGGCAAGACCTCTGGCCTCATGGAGAGAGAAGCCCACACTGGAGCAGGGAAAGAGTGTGAGGGAGGAGTCCTCCCACTGAGGAGGAAGGAGCAGCAGAGATGTCTGATGAACTGACTGTAACCACTGTTCTCTGTCTACCTGTACTGCCAAGCAGGAAGGAGATGGAGAATTCAGGAGTGAAGCTGAGCCCAGGAAGAAGGGAGGAGCAGGCAAAGGATATTTTATTTCTTATTACCCTACTCTGATTTGATTGGTAATAAAATCAATTTTTTACCTGAGTCTGTTTTTACCATGACAATAAGTGATCTCTCCCTGTTCTTCTCTCAGTCCATGAGCCTTCTGTTGTATTTTCTCTCCCCTGCCCAGAGGAGGCAGGAAGGGACAGAGCCATTTTTGTAGGCACCTGGTGGTCAGACAGAGTCGAATCACCACACACTGCTACCTCTGTTGGCGGATTTCTGCATCTTGCTTTTCAATAATTAGCACAGCAATTTCATACGAAAGGTGCCAGGGAATTTTGAAGTTCCTGAGGCACATTTGAGACCTGCTGAACCTGCCCAAATGCCAGATCAGCCTTGATTATGCAGTTACTAGGTTGCATGGTCACCCCACCCTATTCACACTTCCCAGATCAACTGTCAGTGGGTGTGTGCCTAGGAAATCGTCCTCTGACTAGAGCCCAGGATTTTAGACTTTGCCTGATTCCCTCCTAATTCCCAATCTTAAAATTATCACTTTATTTAAAAAACAGTGTCTGTATGAATCATTTCAAACAAACCAGTGGTATGAGAAAAATCGAGTATGTCTTGTTACAACATTAGTGATAACACTTCTTAAACAAATTATACCTTTATGAAATAACTTCTAATTACTAGCAATAATTCAGATCTTTTTTCAGTGATGTAAGTGGAGAAAAGTGAAAGCACAGATGTCAAGAATTAAGATCCAAGCCAAAAAATTATATAAACCCCGAACTATTCTCTCACCCTTGTAGAAGATCCCTCTAAGGTAATGGTAAGGTTCATTAATGAGACCGTGGAAGAAACCAGCTATGACAAGTTATTTTGCCCACAATTAACTTGCACTGGAAGCAGGGTTTGGCTTTGGCTGTGCTAATTCCCAAAAAGGTTGTGAATTATCCATCCCTGGAGGTGTTCAAGACCAGGTTGACTGGGGCTCTGAGCAATCTGGTTTAGTGGAAGGTGTACCTGACCATGATCCCATGAATTCACAATTATCAATCTGCTGCTCCCACCTAGTGTGCCTCTAGAAGGTCCTTTATTTTCATTACCATAAACACACTGGTGCTTCTGCATCTGGGAGGTGTTTAAAAAAAGAGAAGCATCTTTCTGGTAGATATACACTCTCTAGCTGAACACATATGTGCCATCTTATGGCTCAATCCAGTTTCCAGTGAAGGTAACAGTCTTTCCATTCATCTCAGTGGTAGGCAGACCGGAATTTTAATTATCTTTCTATGGCAAAGAAAACACTTGAGGCTAGTGAGTACCAGGAATACCTCCTACTTCTGTGTGCCTTAGAACTCCCACTATAGTAAATCGCCACAATTTGTGTTCCCCCATGGTAAAACTCTGCAGAGCAAAGTAGATTTCTTTCTTGGTGTCACTGTGTACCTTTAATGTCTGGACACAACGCAGAGGTAAGCATATTATTAAAAAATTACTTGGTTAAAAAACAATAGGCCAGCAAATTATCCCATCAGAAGAGTGATGATACATTCTGGAAGCCCAGTTTTTCGTGAAAAATGCACTTATTTTAGTTGAATAACTATTTAGAACCCATCATTTCGGCCACAAGAGGGAATGGTTAATAAGTTGCACTTCTCAGTCTGGGCAAGAAAAAATGAATAATTCATTTATTGAAAAGCACAATCAAACACAGAGGACAAACCAAACTTGGAGAAATAAATGGGCTGTGACGGTGCATAATATTTATCATCTTTAAAAACGAGCATACATTCTGAAAGCAGTAATATTCTTTTCCTAGTATATATTTCTATTGTGCAGCATACATTAAAGACAAGGAGTCCTCAAGAATATATCATTTCTAAACAGACACTATATTGTGATAAAAATTTAGAAGTCCTGATGTAGGGAACAGCTGGCAAAGAGTAACTGTTTAATGAGGAATTATGTCCTGCAGACACTCCTTGGGAAAAAAAAGCAGGACTTGACCCAACATTTGCTATTATGAATCTGCCAGTAAATCAGTGAGTTCCTAAAATTATGACTTTCTTTTGGTGAACTCAGTCCCACAGATCCAACAAATTTCAAGGAAAATTCAATCCTAAACATGCCAAGGGACAAACTTCCTCATGTAGGGTGGGAATAGCCCCATGAAGTCAGTGGGCCCAGTGAAAGTATATAGAACCATTAAGCCTCTCACACTAGTTCCTTAGACAGTATTATTTACTTTATGTCATATGCCTTTAGTTTTATGGGCACTAGCCATGTAACTTTATAAGAAAAACAGATAAGCTCTCACCAAAAGTAATTTCTGGTTATGTACGAAGTCAGTTTGCTTGCAGCAGTCTTTTATCAGTGTTGTACAACTGTCCTTATTCACTGCTTTAGTAAACTAGTATGTCATCCATTAGATTGGGAAAATGCTCATTAAAAGTGTCTATAAGTATTATATCCAAGTCTGAAAAATAGAACTCAATTTACATTCCCTGTGTGTTGGTTTCTTGCATACCATCTAACAAATAGATCTAGCTCTACTCTTCATTATATCTTATCTTTGTATAATTCAGCTAATTTAATTAGTTAATTAATGTCTGATAGTATTTATTTAGTGTTAAACATTAATTTTTCTTCAGAGGTACCGAATGAGTCGGAACAAGAGACCAGACTCACTGAAACAGTAAGTCCCTAGAACATATAGGACAATACCTGCAAAAACATACAGATTTCTAGGTCCTGCTAGGTCACTGAATCCCAGTAGTTTCAGTTAAAGCTGGCAGTTCAAACACTTCTATGTTTGGTGCTACATCAGCTGCAAGAATATGCAAACTTTCACTACTGTCAACCAAGCTGTCTCAGACCTCTGCCTGTAAAACCTGTCCCAGTAACTATACCCGCACGCTTGCACACACACAAAGACTTCTCTGTGTGTATCTATCCACCTATCTATCTATGTGTGTGCATAAACATATACATATGTAGAAGTGTCTAAATATGGACTGATGTGCCTGTCTGTTACTTTTAATAATCTTGACCTATGATATGATGTATGCATGAGACACAGGACTAACATGGACAGATGATAGGAGGGCTTAATTTTTGAAAGGTTCCATATGTGATTAATATTGCATCCAAAACGACAAAAGTTTGCATGGTTCATCTATTTAGTGAAGGTACTGGCAGGACCAATCACCGAGTAGTGTATTTTAAGAAAATAGTGCACTGAACATCCAGTGAGCTGACTCAAAACTTGTAAAGAAAGCCCTATCCCCAGAAGTCTACCATCCTTTCAGCCAGTTCACAATTTTTCACAGTATGCCTTGAGGTATTGCAGCTGCTTTGAACACATCCTACGTCATCCCCCCCAAAAAAGCAAAGAACAAAAAACAAAACTGAAAAAAAAAAAAAAAGAGCTGTCATTAACTTATGGTTGATCACAAATTTGAAACAAAATTTTGAAATCATAAGGTACTTCTGGATGTCTGTAGTATGTGACAGAAGTTTGATAGGCAACCCCTGCAAGTGTCAGGCCCCCAAAGCAATGAAGCAGAAAATAAAAGTGTTCCCAAACATGTTTAAAATTATTCATCTCACTGTTTCGCTTTGAAACAAGGAACAAAAATGGAAGCATTCCTATTCCTTATTGAAAGTAATCACAGTTTTATATCCTGCAGTATTTACATAGAGAGAGCTGTTTATTTAGAATCCTTGGTGATAAGGACACAGCAAGCTCATAACTTATTATATATTCTCTTTTCATTTTGTCTTTTTTGGGGCGAGAATTATGTATATTTTATGATAACCCAAAATGACTTATACATAAAAAATACAGACTTTAAAGATAAAAAGGATTAGCAGCAGGTAATGCATTTTCCATGAGTGGCTATAGGGCTCTCAGTTCCAGAATGTACAGGCTGCATACAAATGAATTGATAAAAGTCTGAGGCTGCGGATGGGTAGAAAGTCTCATGCTTTGCTGGAGATGATTCTTAAAGTTACAATAAATCAGACAGACAGTGTCGGCCTTTGAGGATAAACCTGTGATGGCTTGTTGTGCCTCTTTGAATCGCCTCAGAGGCCCAGGGACTAAAAAGTGCCTAGATGTCACATTAAATCTACCGGGAGGATGGAGCACTTCAAAGAGGAACGCAATCAGATCTGATAGAAAATACATTTTCTGAAAGCTACTGACAAAAAAGTAATCTTTGATGTGGATGTTGAATAACAATTGATATTGTCTTTCCTGACATTTTTCATTATTGCTGTCTTATACAGCCTACTTCATGTATTAAAGCAATATTAACTGTTTGACAGGGACAAATCCTCAAACTATCACATAAGCAATTGTTTCTGAATTGTCTTAGCCCACTGCCTGTAAAACCTGTCCCAATAACTGCTTTTAAATATGATGGCACACTCTTTTCCTTGACTACCTAGACAGTGTCTGAGCCTTGGCATAATACGATAGAGCCTAGGGGATATTAAAAATGGTTGGGTGGTTATGAGGTGTCATTTGATTATAAGCAAGGTGCAGCAGTGTTTTCTGAAGGTGACTTTTAATGAGAGAGGTCAATAAAAAGTTAGTCCTTATTACTCCAAAACTACAATACATATTTATAGCAGGTATATATACCCAGAAATTTTGAATCTCCTGCAACTCTTGCAGCTTAAAAGAAGAAATAAGAAGTGTGCAGGAGATATTTGTTATTTGTGCAAATAAATAAAGCAATCTGCAGCTGTACAAAATGCTATGAATATAACGCAGACAAATCACCCAGTTTTTACTGGAGAGAAATTCATGCAAATCTAAAAGCTACATGTCATTTCAAAGGGCTGGATCTCTCCTGAGGTTTGATGTCTTAACCTCCTGAGATAACAATGTGCTGCTTTACCAAAGATCTTTATCAATCCAGAGCCCCTAATTCCTAGATGACTTTGAGCTACTAAGCAAGTAGGTGGGAAGGCTACTGTAGCTCTAATCGGACTGGTATACAGGGGTTACCAGCACTAGCACCACGGAAAGACACATTCACAGAAACTGCAAACCTGAGAGTAAATTGCAACAGAGATGTAATCTACGGCTCTCAGGCTCTCCCACATTACCAGCATTTTTGTTGCACCATAAAATAGTGAACCTGTGGCTGTCCCATTTTACTTCTAATTTTCTTGATAGTCTTCAGTTTTTCACATACCTGGAAGGTGGTTTAACCAGCTTTCTCTCCCTTTTCTGGACTACCACTATCAGAGCCACCACCAGGAGCCTTCCACAATCACTCACTTGTTTCAAAGACCCTTTTAAAGAAGGGCCCCATGCTAAGATTTTTCTCTTCCCCAAGGAAAATGTTTAATGGTGTACAGTTAACCTGTTGTACAGTATGAATTGAAAATAGTTTTTTTAAGAGGTTCCGTAAAGGAATTGAAAGAGTATCTCTAGCAAGAGAGAGGAAGCAGCATCGCTGTCCAACTGCACAGTGTACAGCTGCAATACACTAGATATTTTAATTAAGCAGGAGAGTCTGAAATAGAGTTCAGTTACACCTCTCTCTGCTACACAGAAACACACCTCTGTTGCCCTCCAACAAGAAGGAACAGCTGTCATTTGCCACTCTTCTCCATCACTCTTTGCCTGGCCAGTGTGTGTGCTCTGGAAGGCAGTCATCCTCAGGAGGATAAGTCAATGTGCCACTAGCAGTTCTGCCAAACCCAGCCCACGCTGGGCTGGTGCCAAGTTGTCCAGTTCTCTACAGGATAAAATATTCAGGCATACTTTGTTTCTGCCTAGAAGGCAGCTGCTGTCTTCTCATTAAGCAGAGGCAATGAAACCTTCTTCTCTTGGATGGCTTGCAATAAACAGACAAATGACTCCACCACAGCCCTATAAATAAATTAATTCATTAATTGGGGGGAAAAGGAAAAAAGACATCAGCAACATTCTCATCAGCTTCAAAGGTAATTTTTTCTTACCTCCCAAGCCTGAGTGTTGCTTTATTATTTCAGATTTGGCTGAGGCCAAAAACATCCTGTATAAATTTCAATCTGAAGTTCTCTTTGGCCCCTTTAGGACTCCAGCTCCTTGACACTTCAACTCCAGTTCCACCAGGAGGGATTTCTGTTTTTTTCATGCTCTCCATTGCTCTATCCCTGGTGGAGACCCATCCACTCCCAAGTTTCCTAACACCTTTCTTCTGAGTTATTGAAATGAGGCTGCTTAGCCAGCTGAAACTTCTTTGAAGTCTGGGAATACTTCAGATGTCAAGTCATGAGATTCCCTCTCTCTTTACTTTAGACGGTTGCCTGTGCTTGTAAAAATCTGTGAACTACTAAGCATTGAAGCCCCATACACAATGAACTCCTGGCAATAATTTTGCATTCCTACAGTGAATGGGGGAAAGAAAACCACAGAAATTACTATAATGGATCCTCTGTGGAAATATTAGAAGTATTATTGTTGTTGGAGGATGAGGAAATAAAGATCCATTAGTTGGCAAAAGATGTGCAAAAAGCTTTTAGTTCTGCTTTTATGTTACTGAGGTCAAACTAACAATTGTCTCTCTGCACAGCTCATGGTTTGACAATAGAGGAAGTCTGGCTAACACCACATCAGAAATATTGCAGCCATACATTGCAAGGTAGGCACCCAGCACTACTAACTCACGCCACTGCTTAACGTTTGTCCACAGTTTTCTGATGGGTCATTACTGAGCATGCAGGCTTTACAAGAGATACACTTTTGTCTGTCTTCCTGCAGTCAGCAGACATTTCATCCCATGTGCTTTCATATTGACAGAAGCACTGATGTGCCCTCACATCACATGGTTCTGACACTAAACACGGGGCAACTCCCACTTCCCTTGCTGGTTTGGGGCTTAATTATATAAAGCACAGTGACAGAGTGTGCAACTGCTAAGGTCAATAAATGACAGTAAGGAGCAATCAGCAGATCAGTGTGTGAAAGAAATCCAACCTTGCACTAATGACAACTAAGTACTTGTGAGACAGTTGATTTCCAAGGGAAGCAGCCAGAGTGGTTGTCCAGAGCCCCAGGCGACCCTTTCAAAGCTGAAGTTTGGCTGCAGTGAAGGGCCATCACTTAGTACGCAGAGAAAGGAGGAAAAGAAGAAGGGTCCAAGTTATGACTCCTTCCCATTGTTCCCACATGTACTGGCTTGCTGCAGAAGCAGCCCAGTTGCTCCTACTGGGCAGTCAAGGTCCATCACAGCATCACTACAGCACCTACTATGATTCAGCCCAGTTCCATCTGAAAACCAGAGTCCACTACTACAGCTGATCATTTTCATATGCGCAAAGCATGGGAGTGCCATGTCATCTTACAGGCTTTGAATCACTGCTGCCAGAGAGGAGAAGCCCATATATAACATTTAATTTTGCTCATGACCTTGCACAGCCTCTGCACACACTTCTGAAATATCAAGCTGGGACTGCAGATTCACAGCTTTTCTGAGCAGATCTGTGAAAAGATGCAAATTGCTCCATAATTACTTAGATGCCTGATAGAGGCCTATGCACTCAATGTCCAATTTATAACCAATCAGCCCTGTACAACAAGCAGCTCCACATACAATAACAGCTGATTCTGCCTGGCTCTTGGTTCTTAGAAGTTACAGCCTGCAGGATGTAACAAGACAGTTTCATAACACTGTGCAAGTAAAAAGAATCGTCAAGGTCACCATTTTCAAAAGCACCTAGAGCTGAAATGACAGGCTAAGTAGATGGTGTGTGGCACAGAATCAAACTTCTCCTAACCATTATCCTTTTTCCCCAGCTCCTCTGATGAAAGCAGAAGATCATGAAACAAATATCTATTATATGTTTTATATATGTTTTCAGCACCCACCTGATGAGCATGTAAGTTTTTGAACTGGAAAGAGCTTATGGGTAAGTAGATATTTGTATGGCAGGAAGTACTTCAAGTCCTAGTATTCAAGATTCTGCCTTTCTCATTTCTTTATGAAATACGAGCAGAACTATTACAAGAACACAGAGCATCTTCGTGCTGGTTAGACTAGGATCAGTATTCTTGAATTCTGTTTCCTATTTCATCACTAACTTATGTTCTGTCATCTGTGGTTTTGGCTTTGTGGGTCTCATTCCTGGTAAAAATAAGAGGACTAGAGCAATTAACAGTTAATTAACTAAGGTAATTAATCCTCCTAATTAACTACAGGTTAATGAGTGTGGTGGGTTGACTCCAGCCACCAGCTAAGCACGCCTCCAGTCACTCTGTCACTCCCCTCTCCTGCCAGCTGGGAACAAAATACAAGGGAGAGAAGATCCATGAATGAAGGAATAGACAGTTTAACAGGTGAAGTGAAAGCTGTGCAGGCAGGCAAGACAAAGCAAGGAAGCTGGTCTCCACTTTCCAGGGGCAGACAGATGTCCAGCCACTCCCTGGGAAGCAGGACCTCAGCACACCTAACACTGACTTAGGAACAAGAATGCCAGAACCCCAGCCTTCCCCACCTCCTGCTCCTGGCCTAGAACTGTTGCTGCTGAGCACCATGTCATATGGCATGGGGTATCTCCTTGTCCAGTTGGGGTCAGCTATCCCCTCTGTGTCCCCTCCCAGCCACTTGCCCATCCGCAGCCTGCTCACTTGGAAGGCTCAGGGAAGATATGCAACAGAGAAAGCCTTGGCACTGCACAAGCACCATTCACCAGTAGCTGAAGCACTGGTGTGTTATCAGAACTGTTTACAGCACAAATTCAAAATACAGCACTTTCCAGGCTGCTCTGAAGAAAATTAACTCCATCCCAGACAGAACCAGCACAATGAGAAATGGAAATGAAAATGGAATCTGGGTTTTCCATTCCTCAGGTTACATGGAGCAGTTATATTCTGGGAGAGCTGCACTAGCTGTCAGGCAAATCTGGAGAACCTCTATAGTATTCTAGCATCCAGAAGAGAGTAGCATATTCTTTTGTACTCCCCAGAGACCAAGGCAAACTTTTCTCTATTACTGATATATTTCAAAGGTTGTTCTACCTTTACAGCAGGATTTTCTTGATGACATTGTCTTCTCCATATGCCCTTTCTCCTAATTGACAACACAGCAGGAATATTCTTCCTATTTGAGGTCTCCATGAAACTCCCATTTGAGGCTTCCAGTGCCGATCCAAGTGAGCTGCAGAAGATGCTACCTAGCTGTACAAAGAGCTTTTTCTTTTCTCTTCTTGAGGCAGACAGACTGAGACTTGTGCCCCAATAACATCCTGACATCTATCAGCTGGGAGAATGTAAGACCCAGCTTTGATTTTTTATTTCAGATTCATATAAATGGATCTTCTGCTCAGTAATTAATTTGCTGCTAATTACACAATTACTCCCATTTATAGTATCATTTAAAAATGAATTGATGTTAGGCTAGTCTAATTTGCAAAATAAATTAGGTAAATTACTACTTGATTTTGAATCAAGTAAATCTCCCCCTCCATTCAGTTTGCCTGCATGGTGCCATAGCCCACTGTAATGCTGCCGGACCTTGCCAGCGATCATGTGACTGGTGCAATTGTCGGAACCTCAATACAATGCAGCAGGGGGAAGATGAGAGCCTGTCGCTGATTCTGGTTGTTTTGCTTTTCCTGGAGTCCCGTTTAAGCTGACCACTTTGATCTTTCTCATTATGAAGATTTATACCATCATCTAGTGGAACTACTCTTAAACTACAATCCATTAACTCTCCTAGTCTGCACTTTAAATGCAGCCTGAGATGGGAAGAGCAGGCAGTGAGGTTCTTGTATTCATGATACTAAATATAGGAGGATTTTTGACATCTCCCAGAGCAGGAAAATATGCCATAACCGCTGTAATTAAAATCTTGCTCAATATTTGCGTAATGTTGCATTAAAGCCATATATTGCTGCTGCTTGTCTCCTTCATCCCACCCATCCCTCAGTGTTATATTTCAGAATTTAGAGACGTGACTGCAGCAGCAACAACAGCTAAGTTTCATTATTCCTGTGAGGAAAAAAAATCCTAGTTAGAAAAGGACATTATAAACCTAGAGAATAAACATGTAACCTATGCTCTACACATAGGATGATAAACCATGCCTGAATAAAAAAGTATTTCATCCTAATTTCTCATCACAGTGGAATAGACAGCATTTCCTCATCTTATTGCAATCACTCTTGTGTAGTGATACACATATGCTTTTATCAGGCATAGAAATGAGTTACTGTTCTCACAGTTATTATTTCTCAACTGTGAAAAACAGCATCATGATCTCTCCTTGATTAATTCAGGAGTCTCCCCAGACCTCTTCCAAATGAATTTGTTCTTTGTAATCCAAAAAAAGATGAGTGATCACCTGTAGTCCCACATTACATCAGGGCATCCAGAGGAGCTTCACAAAATTCTCTGAATCAGCAGAAGAAGCAACAATTCATATTATGGAGCTGACAAAGAGGGTAAATCAGAGGTAATGTGGCTTTACATGAACTTTACATCAGTCAGGAGGTGTATTTCCTGTTCAGGTCTCACTTCCCACACACTGGCTCCTGGGTCTGTGTTTCTGCCTCTACAGCTGCTGATGGAATGCAATGGACACCTCTCCCCAAACCTGTGCAAGCTGAGGTGCAAGCTGAGGTGAAAGCCATGTGCCCCACAAGTGTGCTCGTGAAGCGCACGCAGTGAGAGGTGCGCAGTCTACTTCCCACAGTACTGTTCATTTCGGATTTAGCTGTGGCTGTTGGACTATGAGGACTCAAGGAGTAATTACAATGCCTATCCCTATACATGAGGTCAGGCCCAAGATCGTATTTGGGAGCTGTACCAAGTGTCCTCTTCCTGTTTCCGCTTTGTGATGGTACCCAGTGTACAGCTACACCAGTGCTAGTACTACTACCCCAGAGTCGAACTGCATCTTTTATTTCCTTTCAATATATACAGTTATTTTCCCACAAAATGTTTTTTCTCCCTTCTACCACTGCAGCAGTAGCCTTTCTGCAGAGAGCATTTCTGAGAAAAAGTGCTGACCATGCATCCATGTTGTGGATTGGTTTGCTCATACTCTGATTTAACACTAACATAATTTTCTGTGACCAAAAGTCTTATGCCTCCCTCTCCCCTAAGGCACGATTATACCCCTTCAAGTCCCAGCATACAAATTTCACAACAGTCAAAAGACAACGTAAAGGAGAATAGTAATCCAGTGTAACAGCACTTGTTTTATAATAGAGTGTACTAGAGAGCTACAGTACAGCTGTTTCATCTAATCTGAAGCATGTGCAGTTCATATTAATAGTTAACTTACTCTGCTTTTAAATCACAGTAATGTGAACAGCAACAAAAAGGCGTGACCTGTCTTTCCTGCTGGAGCCAAGTCACGTTCTCCCTGACTTCTCCATGTGACAGAGCAGTGCTACAATTAAAGCACAATAATGTGCTTGTTATTCAAGTCAGGCATTCGTTCTAGTAACGGGGTGCTTGGTGGTGAGATGGATTTCCTTGTTAGGAGCTAAGCAGAGGATTAGCTGAATTCTCCATGGAGAAATCTTGATTTGTTCAAGGTCTTTCATGTTTTCTACAGAGAAGGGATTATGTCTACTTAAAGAGGGGGCTTGCTTAAAAAGCTACAAAGTATAAGAAAAGGATTTAGGGCAGTCGGGCCTGTGGTTAAGTAGCTGAGGGGTAGAGAGAGTTTTAGAGCAGAGGATTATTTAAAGCTATAAAGTTCAAAAAATAATTGGTTTAGCACTACTGGGTCAACGCAGAGTAACATGCTGGAAAGGCAGTTAAGCATAAGCTAATATTCATTTTACTTCAGCTAATTATTGCAAGGATTCAGAGTAGAGGGTGAAAGAAGAAATGTCCTAGCTCTTTTCTTTGGGGTCCAACCATGCAGCACAGTTCTGTACTCCTTTTCTTTGCTGTAGGTATATATTGTGACATGCATTACCAGCCCAGAATAAGAATTGCAGAGGGCTCTTTTTGAAGCTCTAACATTGTTTGCTTAATGAAGCCATGAAGCAGACCATTAAAAGCCTTTCATAAGAGCTGCAGAAATCAGTCTTCCTGCAGCCTCCTGTCTCAAAGCAGCTCCACATCTTCTCCCCCTCCTTCTTCTTTCAAGCCACTGGCCATATCATTAGTTCACTTTGACTGCAATCACACTCATGATCATCAGTGCCTCTGACAAACCTAAGAAGTCCCCTCTTAGGTTTGTCAGAGGCACTGATGATCATGCCCCCTCCATCCAGTCTGCTTAGGGGAGCTGCACAGCATACTGGGATCGTGCCAAAAGCCTCCTGATGCAGGAGGCATGAGTACTATGATGCTTCATCACAGAGCATCCTTGGCATTGAGGGAAGAGGTGCAGCCTGCAGTTCACCCTGCACTTTCACCTTAGTCATGCTGTGGGTTCACAGCAGAGATCTGAGAACAGCAAAAGCAAATCCCACCACAGCTGGAGAGAAAGCCTGGTAAACTGAGCCCAGGTTTTAGCTAGACAGCAAGCCTGGTGGATTAAGAGGCTATGGGCATGTAGATACTTCCACAGACAAATAGCAGGATGAGTCATTACTATCTGAGCACAACACACACAAACAAACAAAGTGCTGGATGGATGGTCTGAAGCAGTTGTTTAAAGCTGTTCAGGCTGAACAACAGCTCAGGAACCAGAAGGTGGTGAAAAAGAAGTTGTCTTTAGTAGTTCATTGGGAATAGTGAGTTTGGTAAATGTTAATGAAGAGAAATAAGCTTTCACTAGGATGGAAGGAGATACAGTCTCCTGCAGAAATGCTCTGAGTTTGTTGTGCTGAAGAGGTAGGAGGTGAAAATGCAGAGTTCGTAATGTTACGCAGCAGCAAAAAGAAGGAAGTGCTTGGATTTGGGTGTCACATGAGGAAACTGGAATGGAATTGTCCTCGCCTTGTACAGTTCTCATATATCCACATTTGGTGTGCTGTATTTAGTCCACAGTCCAAAGGATATTGATAAACAGGTGGAGAGTTTACACTAGAGCCTCCCAAAAACTAAGGATCCACAGGTGAATAAAGAGGCATGATTATAGGAGCTAATTCTGCATAATAGCTTGGCTAAGGGACAACTCAGTGTATGGTGGGGAGACATAATAGGAGATGTCAAATAATTTGAAACTAGAAAAATATAGGCAATAAGCGGAGTTATTTGGAGCAATGCATAAGGTAGAAAGATATGGGCGGATATAGAGTCAAAAAGATGTGCAGAATGAGTATCAGAAAATTTACTGGAGAAGCAAATATTGTTCCCAGAGGAAATTGCAAACTTGATTATTGTGGAAAAGTAAAATTTGTATAATTATAAGATTAAGAAATGTACATTAGAGAAATATCACAGGTGGGAGAAAGGAGTAAATTTTTATGTCTGATATGCACAAAATGAGTCAAGGTACATGGTGGCCTGGACAAAGCAAGAAAGATACTCTGGCAAAACACATGCACTGCTTATTTCTGCGGATTCAACTAAGCACTCAGAATCCATTAATATCCATATAGTCATCCTTGAGAGGGTTCTGCAAGTTAAGAGGACACATTTACTACCATTCTATGGGTTTCAAACTGACAGAGAGACTAAGACCTAAATCTCCAGTGAGATTGGGCATTGCCACACTCATAGTGACAGACCTGAGCTAGCTCAAGCTGTGAGTAGAGGAGTGTGCTTGCCAACAGAGTAAATATCTGTTCAGTTTTATTTTACACTCAATGCAGAAACATCTTCAGTTAGGTGTTGATTTTTCATCCTCTACCATGACCAGTAGACTGGATTCTTTATAGATTTGTCCTCTGCATGATTTCATTTCCCAAAACTAGTAAACAGGACTTTTGTTTTATGATAATCTAGGTCCTATTC
The DNA here is from genome assembly GCA_038380795.1 of Pyrocephalus nanus. Lineage (NCBI taxonomy): Eukaryota > Metazoa > Chordata > Aves > Passeriformes > Tyrannidae > Pyrocephalus > Pyrocephalus nanus. The sequence goes on along the minus strand of CM076263.1, from coordinate 34,108,377 downwards.
CTGGCTCTTAGTACAGGTTACCTACGTCAAACTTCCAAGAAACCATTGCTCCTCATTTTGTCATGAACTACTCCTCCTTCAAACTGAAATATCAACATTTGCAAACACTGTACCATGAGGGGAAACTAATTTATTCTTTTTTTTTTTTTCAAAGTGCTTTGGATGAAAGGCAGAATGAAATTCAAAATACTGGTTTTTTTCTTGCAAGATTCATGCTACTGAATAGGTGAAAAGGTTCCTTTGAACAAAAGTTGTTGATTTATCTACCTTTTAATGGTTTCCTTTGTACCTTGAGGCTGCATATTTGAACTTTACTAGACAGGAATTTATTACAGATATAGGAGGGTGGAGCAGTCTTTTCAAAACTCAGCTGCTTTTCTCAGACCAAAGTTTTGGGATGAAGTAAAACTGAATGCTCTGCCTTTCTAGATAATTGTTTTTTCAGCTTCAATATATTTATGGATTTAAAAAATAAAAAATACAAAAAAAAATCCAAATCCAAGTACAACTACAGTCACAGTTATTAAGACAGGGGTAAGTCTCTAGCCCCCATCATATCTTTTTCCCTAGTGAGAGTAATTCGTTAATATTTGACAGCACTCTGTGAATTCCCACTTTGATAGCCTAACACAAAAATTTGCCATCACTGCCTTCTACCATCACATATGGCATTGCTTCTGTGTGAATACCCAACAGCCATACTATAGATGCCAGTGAGTGGTCATTACTGGCATGACAAAGAAGGATTTGGCTGAGTCATAACTCCCAGTTCTCAAACCAGGCACACATTTTTCAATCCTGATTCAAATGGAAGTGACTGGAAGTGGAACTTCCAGTCTGGAAGTTCCTCTGTGAAGTGGAAGTGACTCTGTGAGGGACTGCAAATAGGCAAAAGCATTTATACTGTTAATGGCTGGACTGGTATGGCACAGTAGAGACATCCAGTGCTTTGCTAGATTACTAAACTCATGACTGTCAATGAAGATATAGTACAGAGCTATTTCCATCAGATAACAGTAATTTTAATTTAACTTCAGATGCAAATTTAAGATTTGATATTAATTCAGGAACTTGAAGTAATTTGACATCAGATATTTAATTTAATTTGCCATACATAACCAGTTTCTAGTGATTTATGTGAAATACAAGTTCCATTTATACTAAGGTGTTAATCTTCAGTCACAGTAAGATAGAGTAACATTAAGTCAGTGGGGTTTTGTGAAGGTACTGCCAGAGGACACAATCCTATCTATTTTGGAGAATTGGAAAGGCATGCCTATTAGGACTTTAGGAATCCTCAGCAAGAAAAGACTGGTTTGACTTGTATTTATCATGGTCTCCATTCAGAATGCTGGAAGACAAAAGGAGAGTGTGAGCTCACCCATCTTTAACAACTCATTAGACAGCAGCAAACACATTATGGCACTTGAGGATGGAAAGAAGATTGCTGGGAGCAAACAAAGATCTGGCAGTTGAGAGGAGGAAGGCAGACCAATAGACAGAGATTTAGCAGCTAAGTGATGGGACCAGAGTTTTAGAAACACAGAAATAAGAGCGAAATTAAATTTTGAAAGCAGACCGTGGGGGGGTGGGGGTGGGGGGAAGAGACAAGCTAGCATGACAGTGAACCTTGGATCAGAAAAAGACAGCATCGGAGAATGAGACCGTTCTAACTTGCAGTCTAAAACTCTACATATGTTCAGTGGGGCTGTACAGAATTTAAGTCAGGGTTCCTTGGGTAGATTAAAATTCTTAAAAAGACAAAGAAAACCCTAAAGCTAGCAGGCCATACAAAGGTATGCAGCCTGTCGAAGAGCTTGTGATTTAATAAAGTGCTGCCATTGCTAAGAGCTTGATCTAAAACACATTTAACCCAGTGGGAGCTTTTCCATGGACTTTGGATCAGGTTCAAAAACAGCATTGCTCGACTGGCTAATAAAGTGAATAAGAGCACCTATCTTTTCTATTGACAAGAGTCAGGAGGAGATTTGAAATTGCTTTTTTTCCGACAAGTTATTTACAAACAAGAAACAAAGCTGGTGCATACATAGTGCCTTGTTAGAAGGAGATTGAGGGAAGTTAACACTAATTAGTGTTAATTAGTAGTTGGCACGAATGCCACAGAAAAATTTAAATGAAATGCTGAATATATTTACTATTCTCAGCGTTTTTTCACCCTTTTAATAGATTCACATGCATATAACAGAGAAGTGAACACTGCTTTAAATCAAGGTTCTATCTGGCCCAGTGTCCTGCTCCCAGTGATGACTACAAGCATACAGCTAGGGAGGCGTATGTCCCTGTGTCCCATTCTACTTCGTGTTTCTTGATTTCTACATACCTTTGCATGAAACAGTTTTTTAATCTGATGGTCAAATACAATTGGGAATAAGCAGCACAGTTTAGGAAAGCATAAAGCAGTGCATTCCCTTGTGCCAGGAGCATTTTCAGTCTGACCCTTTTCTTGCAGTTCATATAGATCACTCAAGACCCTCTCACTCTGCAGATAAAGCGAAATTACAATGTTTTTCATTGCAGGTGCTTTGGAAAGCTTCATCTCAGAGGGAAATGCAAAGCATCCCTGCAATGTGAGAATTTGGCTTTACTTTTGATTTGATATTCTACAATTAATTGCAAGACCTTTATTTCTGCACTGGATTCCTTAACCACAGCACTTTTCATTCAAACTTGCTAGCATAAGCCAAGAATTTTTTCACCCCCTCTCAGAAGTGTGTTCACAGTCCTGATTTTGAGAGTAGGTAAATGGTGGGATATTTTCTTCAACTGAACAAAATAGCTCTGCCTGCACTAATGTTTATTAATGTCTTCAAAGTGGGATCCTAGGCTGAACTTCAATAGTGGACAGAGTGTTGTGGTGACAGAGTTTACAAGGCAACGATTTAATTTTTTATTGAACCATGTCTCAAAAATTCACAAGGGCACAAACAATAAGCTAACACTCACAGTGAAAAACATCACCAGGTTTCCAGGACAATTAGCACCTAACACATTCTTCTCAGGATACAACTGAAGTATTACAGGTGGCATTCAACACTAGTTTTTCTTTAGCGTCTAGTACTGCTGGTGAAAATTGCTGGCTTGACATAGGTCAAAAATCTATAGCATTTTTTAACCTCTGCTCGGGAAAGAAACAAAACAAAACAAAAATATAGCCTTCCCCAAACTGCCTACCAGCCCCCCTGCATCAGCTTGGCAAAGTGAGATCAGCTCTAGGGACAAACTAATATTCAGTCTCCATGCTTATTCACACATTGCCTGTTCTGTTGATCCCATGATCATGTGGCAAACTATTCTCTTTTCTGACACAGTCATTATTGTGGGTAGCAGAACTGCCTCGTGTCTGCTGGCTCATTTCACATAGACATCAAATGAAATAGTGTTCAAGTAGGTACTGCTGAAGAAATCATTTGCACCTTTATTAACAGAAGCTGCCAGCGCAGGAATGCACATATGTAGCTAGTTTTGTACATGGTCAGTAAAAACAATTATTTGGACCCTTCACAGCTCTCTGAGTTTCATCACAACATTTGTTTGTATAAAGATAGAAGATGAGAATTTTTTTCTTTTAAGACCTCTTCTCATAGGTTGTTGAGCAGAGCAGAGAAATTGAGTCACTGCACAGGCTGAACCTTTAATCCACGCATGGATTTTCTTGGTTTCCTTTTCCATTCTCTTAGATTTCCATATATGCTACTCAAAAGAAACTCTGAATTCAGTAATAAAAATAGGTATTAAATATTGAGTTAAATTTTAATATATTGAATTATTCTGATCTCTTGGGAACTGAAAATCTATTACTCATGATACAGATCAAAAGATTTAAGATAGATTTTGTTCCTGATGGGCTTTAATCCATGAAATTACAGACTGAGAAACAGTGACTTGACCAGAGCAACTTCCACCTCAGACTGAACTGAGCAGCACTTATCTTTACCGAGTTTTCACAGCATCCCTTTTGTGTAACATTTTAAAGAGATTTCTGCTAGGACTTCTCAGAAAAAAAATTATTTTGGACCTATTTTCCTTATTTTGATGGCTGAGCAAAAAGACAAACTCTATCACTATTGTTACACTGCCAGGGTTTATAAAGATTTTATTAATATTAGAGTGCATTTAAAAGTAAAATGTTATATTATATAGAGAAAAAATTGCCATAATCTGTGCATTTATCATGAAAACCTTGGAAGGGAAACATAATGCTTTTAAATAGGTGTCCTTTCATTATATGCCTGCTACAGAAGGTGCTAACAAAAGAAAAACAACAATTGAATACATACCAAATACCATTCCCTTCCCACATTCAGACTGCAGGGCAGCCAAGGATACAGCTGAGGCAGTAGGAGATTGCAACTAGCCTCTCTTCTGAACTTATGGATAGCTTTCAAATATCCAGGGCTTTGAACCCAATTATTCTATCTCTTGAAAGACTATTTTTAGCCACCTCTGTTCTTTGTGACTGTCAGTCTTGTCACAAAATATGATTCTCCAGATACTTATTTAGATCCTGTAAATTATGTGTAGCACGGTGGGTGGTAGAGGATTCACATATTGTACATTTTTTACATTTTGTATTCTTTACATATTGTACCCCAAAAGTCACAAAGAAGGTTAAAGACTATCACCATATGTCTGACTGACTTTTTTTCTGGCTCAGAAGCTGAGCGCTCACTGTCATTGTGGGGCAGGACCCTTAGAGCAAAGAAAAATTCTTCTTCTTTTGCAAATGAGGAATCTTGAGTAGAATGGAGCTTAAGTGATTTCCCCAGGCCATGGGGAAGCATGACACTCTGCCAAGAACACTCTCTAGGTATCCTAAGGTTTGGCTCAGGGCACTGAGGTCATTCTAGCTATCCTCCTAATAGCCACCTCTCCAGGACACCTGCAGTCTTTCTGGGTTTTAGTTCATATGTGGCTAGTTAAGAAAAAGGCTAAGGGATTTTTCAGGGAAGTAAATCTGCAACATACCCAGTTCTTTTAAAAAGTCTGCTTTGAATGGACTGGACAGCTACATTAGAAGAGATATGCTATGATGAATTAAAAAATGCAGGGCTCAGATGAAGTCTTGATTAACTTGTCATACTAATTGCCTCTGGAAACAGAAGGAGGTGAGTATTTTATTTTTAAATTTTCATCTAGTAACAACTAGTGCAGCAGAAGAACATCTGCATTGTTTTTCACTAAGTGTGAGTTGGAGAACATGAATGTGAGACTTCTCGTGTTTTTTGAGTGACAGAAAAAGACAGAATGAAAAGGTGAGTTTTGATTCTATATGCAGGAGATCAAGCAGGAGTTATATTTTGAAACTGATTTAGAAAAGCAAGTGCAGAGCTGGAACTTTCCCCTATAACCAAACCTAATTCTGAGACTTGAAGGAAACCCACCTACTTCAGAAGGACAGAAAAGAAAGTAGATTCCCTTTTCCTTTTTGCTCCTGAATAGGTCTATATTAGCAATTACTTTCCATTTTACCAGGTTTTGTACAACTCTTAGACCCATGTTTCAGAACCCAGGATTTCACATTTTTATAAGACTTACCTGAATTGGCTCAAAGCTTAGAAACCAGATATTAGTAGGGGAACTTGACAGGTGTAACGGAGCACTGAAGAAAGAACTCATAAAAGGAATGTTTAAAAAAAAAAAAAAAAGTTGAATAGGGGAGATACTGAAGCAACTAAAATTATTTACCAAAAATTCTTATCTCTACCTTTTCTCTGCCTAAATATAAACAACAGCTAAGGGCTATGCTGACTACTTAACTTGCTACTTATTGTACTGTTAGGTAATGTCAATACAATTCGATCCGAATTCATATAGCATGACCAACAAAGCAGTATCACTGACAGAAGAAGCAGTTACAAAATAAACAGTTACCTGATGCAGGAATGATGATTTTATTGCTTAGCTAGATTGCTACATTTGTACTCTTGCTCAACAATACTGATTATAAAAAACTGATTGAAATACCTTTACATTGTTAGCAAGTTATACCTGACTTTTGTGCCTCAGTGGACCCATGCATCCCTCTGCCATGATCTGAGTCCTTTCACAATTCGTTTCAGCTCTTAAAGCTTCCATATATATCCACTGCCATTTGAGCCTTGTGCTTCTCAAAACTGCTGTCTGCAAAATCAGTTTAAACCCATCCTGGATACACAAGAGCTATCACTTGAAGGGAGCTTTATGCCCTATTTCCTGGCTCACCAGTGTGAAGATATGTGCTCTCCTCTGACTGTTCTCATTTCCACCAGCTAGCTTCCCCTGACAGAGGAAACCTGTCCACTTTGGAAACAGAAAGGGAAACTGTTTTTCAGACAACTACTCTTTATCACTGTGTTAATAACCATGCCCCCATAAGTACCCTATATCCATCTGCTGTCTTCTGCCTTACTTTGGGTTGAAAGGTCCTTGGTGAACGCATAGCCCTTGGTGACAATACTTTTGTCATACTTTAAAAAAGCTGATTTTAGATCAAGAAAATTAGCCTTGATCCATGCATTACAGATAATTTAAGAGAAGAAGGAGGAGTATCATTTCACAAAGACACCAGACAACTGCATGCCACAGTACTGTCCAGGAGAGGCCACTAGCTATCTGCTGCAGTTCTGTTTTGAGAAGTAAGCAGGAAATGAGGATCTCACCTACCCTTTCTCACATGAGGGCTGAGCTAAAGATTTGTACCTGGCTGAACAGCTGTAAATGAAATGGATTTCAAGGGCCCTGAAGTCAGCCAAGGGGTACAATAAAATAGCCAAAAACACATGACTGAATATAAAAACAATCTTTTGAAGGAAAAAAAGTATGTGGTCCATGGAGGATTTGCATGTTTTCCCAGGGAAAAAAAAAAAAAAAAAAAAAAGAAGGAGATTGTGACTCATTCTTTTTAAGGATTCATAAATGTGGAAAAAGCAAGGAACTATGTTATTCCTATAGCAAACATCCTTAGTATCAAGTATCAGCATGCTAGAGTGTTTTGAACCAGGGGTATTTTCTGTGCCCACTTCAAGAGTGATGTATAAGTCTTTAGGTAAATGAATTTGAAACACCATAGTACCACATTTTTAGCAACATTTTGTGTTGCAACTCCTTCAGCATAGTCATAGGACAGAAGGACTTTCACAAGGCAGTGACTGTGAACCACTGGAAACTCTCAGGATGGCACCTTAATTGCCAATATTCCAAACTAATTTCTGTAATTCAAAAAAGACGTACAATAAAAAAAGGAAATGCTTTCTCTCTCTCTGAACTTATTCCGATTAAGTCATCCAGTTGCAATATTCTGTTACTGTTTCTGAAAAGTACAAATATCCCAAAATATACAAAGGCAATCGCATGAAATACAAAAACCACAGACGCACATCTGTCTTGCTCTATCCATTGGAATCTATCACTAAACAAAGGAATCAGAAAAAAAAAGTGGGGGTGGAGAACTCACTGTGTTGGAAGAACAAATGTTCATGCAGACACACAAACCAATAAAAGCAAGGAAGTTCTGAATCCAGGTCACTGTGGAGTCCTACACACAGGCCTATTGTGCTTTGATGCAGCATCAGCCCATATGGCCTTCCATTAGAGGGTCTCAGAGCAATGGGAATGTTACCATACCATATGTGCTGATTGGAACAACTGTGATGATTTATGTTAACAAGCACAAGGGATTTTTTTCCCCTCCCATTTTTTTTCTTATTCTTGTTCTCTTTGCAGAAGCCTAGGAATGGAAAACCTTGTCATTATGAGGTTCCAGCATTAATACTTAATTTGTCTCTGAAAAAAAAACGATCAAAATTATTTTAAGGCCAACAGGGCAGGATCACATGCTTAAAAGTGAGGTCTCTAACCTGGAACTAGATGTTTCCACCAAATAGAAGATCCCAGTTTCTACTTTGGCTTCACACTGCTTCTAATCAATTTCCTGCTAGGAAGCTACAAAAAGGCAGTGGCCAAATATGAACCTTATGGAAATTTACCTCTCAGAAACCCAGCCTCACAATGCAGGTTTGTTTCTCAATTTTCCATTTTAAAACAAAGCAACTGGAAAGAAAATCAAGCAAAAAAAATCTTTCTTTCTGGAAGCAAGAAACAGTCATGTAGCTAAACAAAAAAAAAGCCAACATAATTTCTCATTTCCTCAGGAGTACAAACCATGACTTTGCTACTGTGGATCAGTTCTGTGTATAAAAATCACCATATAACAGCCAACAAACACACCACTTACCCAGTTCTGGTGAGTATTTCATACTTTGGTGAAAGATCATAAAAAGTATAAAACAGCCCAATAACAGAGAAGTTTTCTTTTTCCATTCCATTCCATGCTGTTACAGCTGTAACTACCCCACCCCATCAAAAGTCATTGTCAAGTAAGATACAAGTTGTTTTCTATGGACTACACCAGTTGAATAATTAATTCAGCTGACAATTTTTGCTTTTCCAAATATATATAAAATGTCAAGAAAAAAATGGCTTAGAAGGAAATTTCAACAGCCAAAGATAGGACCTCTTCAATACCTTATGAAATATTGGGCAACTGCCAGCCAGAGTTAGCAATTGCTCTCCTTCAACTCAGTGTAATCCTCCGATTCAATTTTCTCTATGCTTTTTTCTGAATCTCAGAGGAAAACTAGGTGCCCCAATGTCATATGGTGTTCTAAGCTGATCTAAGAACATGGGGGAAAAAAATTTGAGGTAACTCACCCAATTGTGTGTCCATACCTGTTTGTGTGTGTGGAGTGCATGTAGACTGTGTGTACAAAAACACTGACATAAGGTTCGGGTAGTTGTACAGATTTTCTTTATCATCAGCACATTTTGTACTTGCCTATACACAATAGAAAATTAATCAGAAATTAAAGAAGTCATTCAGATATTTTATAGAATTGGATAGCTATAGCAAGACTCATTCTGCCAAAAAAAGCCTCTTACAAGGAGAGGCCACACAATGAACTGAAGGAAAATCATGGGGGTTAGAACCGGATGAACTGAGCTGGACAAAGCAGAACTGACAGCAATTAAAGAGAGAGTGTAAAGCAGAAAATAATTGGTTGCCCAGGAACATATGCAAGAAGAAGTGCTTAGGGGCAAAGCTCTGGCTAGAAAGTCAGCTTGCTTACCACAAGTAAGGAAGCAGACTCAGCTCACCCATCAAATGTGAATAATGTCATTCCACTGATTAACACTGAACCTACAAATTACTGCTCTTAGCAGAATCATTAATCAGTTGGATCTTAACTATATGGTCTTCAAAGTGCCAGACCTCAGGAGGCACAGAGGTCTGTTTTGGAGAGTGAAGGACAGGGCCAGACAAACGCAATATACTCAAGAGAAACAGCAGAGCGCCAATCCAACAGAGCAAAGTCCCTCCCCTTGTAAGTAAATATCAGGTCCATGACCACCTGAGAAACCTGAACATACATAAGTCTATTAGCCTGATGAGCTGCAACCCAGGGTCCTGAGGGAATTTGCTGAGGTAGTTGCCAAGTCACTCCCCATGGTATCTGAAAAGTCATGGCAATCAGGGAAAGTGCCAGAGGACTGGAAAAATGAAAATGTACCCATCTTTAAAAAAGGGTAGAATGGAGGACCCCTGGGACTTCTGACCTGTCAGCTTCCCCTCTGTACCTGGGAAGATCACGAAACAGATCCTCCTAGAAGCTATGCTGAGGCACATGAAGGACAGGTAGGTCATTTGAGACAGGAAGCTTCATCAAGGGCAAGCCCTGCCTGACCAACTTAGTAACCTTTTATGATGGAGTGACTATATCAGTAGACAAGGAAAGGGCTACAGATGTCATCTATCTGGCCTTCTGTAAAGTTTTTGACACAGTCCTCCACAACATCCTCTTCTCTAATTTAGAGATACGGATTCAATGGGTGGACTGCTAAGTGGATAAGGAATTGGTTGGACAATCACATCCAGAGGGTAGTTGTCAATGGCTCAGAGTCCTGATGGACATCGGTGACAAGTGGTGTCCCTAAGGGACTAGTGTTATTGAATACCTTCATTAATGACATAGATGAAGGGATTGAATGCACCATCAGCAAATCTGAAGACGACACCAAGCTGAGTGGTGTAGTTGACACACCTGAAGGATGGTATGCCATCCAGAAGGACCTGGACAAGCCTGAGAACTGGGCCCATGGGAATCTCATGATGAGACCAAGTGCAAGGTGCTACATCTGGGTTGGGGGAACGCCCAATGTCTATAGAGGCTGAGGGATGAACAGACCAAGAGCAGCTCTGCCAAGAAGGGACTTGAAGGTGCTGGTGGATGAGAAGCTGGACATGAGCCGGCAATCTGTGCTCCCAGCCCAGAAAGCCAGTTGTCAGGAGAGGTGATTCTACCCCTCTACTCTGGTCTGGTGAGACTCCACCTGCAGTGCTGCATCCTGCTCTGGGATTCCCAGTACAGGAAGGATATCAACCTGTTGGTGCAAGTCCAGAGGATGCCATCAAAATACTTAGAGGAATTTGTAGGTCAAGATAAAGACACTTTAATAAAGCAAAAGCAAAGGTTGTGCACAGAAGGAAAGGAAAAGCAAAGATTTATTTTCTACTTCCCATCAGCAGACAATGCCCAGACACTTCCCAGGAAGCGAGGCTTCAGGACACATAGTTGTTTCACCAAAAGACAAATGTTGTAATAAAAATGCCCATTCCCACTTCTCCCCTTTCCCCTAGATTGTATTGCTAAGCACATGCCATATGGTATGGAATATGCCTTTGGTTAGTTTGGGTCAGCTGTCCTGGCTCTGTCCCTTTCCAACATCTTGCCCACCCCACTGATGAGGTGGGGGAATGCTGGAGAGACAGCACTGATGCTGCGGGAGCATTGCTCAGCAGCAGCCAAAACAGTGCTGTGTTATCAACACCTTGTTAGTTACCAATACACAGCACAGCTCTACCAGGGCTGCTGTGGGGAAAATTAGTCTCATCTCAGCCAGAGTCAATATAGTGGATCAGTCCAGCCACAGATTACTTATTTTATTCATTTTTATTTTACAGTGCCTCATAGGGAGGTCTAAATTACTCTATTTTCTCAGTTCTTCAAATAGAGTCAAATATCACGCAGAAGTTGATGAACTCGGAAAAGAACAATAATCAACCTGCAAAAAAATCCTTTTTGGTTTTTTTTCATCCCTTTTTATTTTGCCCTAGTCACTCTGTGGTCAGCAGACACAAGATTGGAAGATAAATAAATGCACCCTGGTACTTGCCTCAGCTGCCACTGCAGTGCTTTCTGACTCGTAATTAGAAAACAAATGGCAGATTAGCTTAATAATATTCATTAGCATCTAGTGAAACTGAGAGTGTTTCATGTTAAAAGCACGTTGGGCTGTTAGTTGAATTTAAAAAATTTCTGTATTTCCACCCTTCAGTTATGAGAAGACTGGGGGATGGGAGGTAGAGAGAAGGAGAGAGGGAGAGAACTAGCATACAGTTAACCCCTTTCTCTCTCAGCTATATTATGAATTGATGTTTTTTTCTACAAGTCTTTCTCCTAATCCGCAGGGAAGGAATAGTTAACAGAAAGCAGGGCCTCCTTTCAGGCATTGTTATTCTTCTGTGCCCCCTTCTTTCTTTCTTTTTTTTTTTTTTTTTAAATTATCCTAAGTAAGGATTTTAATGATATTCAGAAATCACGGCTGTCTTGCTAAATCGCTGTAGGACTGACCTCCCTTGACAGTTCTTAAATTATTCAGCTATCAAGGGCCTGCTAAACATTAAATTAAGCATCCTCTCTCCCCTGTCCTAAACCATTAAGTTATGCAAATGCACAGATAATGGGGCATATGACAGCTGGAGGCATTAATCAGGCAGCTCTGTCTCTGGGCTGTTGTTATGTAGAAACCACATCTGCCAACAGACAGAAGAGACACAATTAGATCTCACTTAATGGAATGAGAAGAAACTACCGAGCTCTCTACACTCCTGTTAGGTTGTAGACCTGGGAGGGAATAAGACACTTGGGAAATCTCACTCACTCTCTGTTTCTCTTGCTCTCTTTTTTTTTTTTAATACCTGTTCTTCCAATTGAAATGAAAAATTACCTGTAATTGTTATCATTTGTAAACAAAGCCTGCCAGAAGACCCATCCGCTGTTTACAGTGGTTGTTTTTTCTTGTTCCTTGCTAAGGTTCTTTGGGGGATTTTCCTTCATTTGTTTTTTTTTAACTAATGCTCTGTCTTTTGGTGGGGAGGGTGGAAGGAAGCAAACAAATGGGTCTCCCTTTACACCATTCGAATTACTGCTTTGAAATTGAAGTGGCATGCTCAATCATAGTGAAGAAGCATATTGCTGAGGCATGAATCACTTTGCAATTTGTATATATGTGATGATTTCTTTCCCATTACTTGCTAATTGTTGGAGACCAGTGTCTGCAGGCAGATTTTTCTGGCACTTTTAGCACATTTCTCCCCACATAATTTCTTCTCCCCTTAATGAGGGGGTTGGGGGTTTGCAGCCAGAAATGGTGGGGTGTCATAATAACTTCTTACAGACGTTTAGAAAACAGTCTGAGTAATTTAATGCAGCTTACTTCAAGAGTGGTTGTAAAAATCCTTTTTCAAACTCTGGGCTGGGAAAATGGAGAAAGAATACTGAGCTGGGCAAGTGTGCAAACATGAGGCACTCTGTTGGAAAGGAACCTTTTCTTACACAGACTGATCTCACATCTGCTGCTGAAACTTCTGAAAGCCTTCATTACTGATAAAGTATCTGTTAGAATTTTCTTATCACATAGGTCTTCTTTCACTTATGGTAAGGTCTCCCTTCTCCCTGAAAGAATGCCAACTAAAACAACTTCATTAAATCCTTTAAACAAAATCTTTAATATAGGTATTTTCCCATGGAAAGGTGTGGCTTTTCATTCAGATGATGTGTTAACTTGTTTAATAAAAGCCAAGAATATCAATCTCTACTGATATAAAAGTTAATTTTTGGAAAGCAGTGATTTTTTTTCCTGGGCCTTATGTTAAAATGAAAATATTCTTGCAGTAGTGGAACAGATTAGTGGGTATACATCAGTTTGTATACTGCTACTCAAATAAGCCAAATATGGGCTGCATGTAGTCAGTAATACAGATCTTTTTCAGCCCAGCTGCCATGATCAGAACTTCTGTCAAAGGTTTTGCAATCCAAACTATTACCTAAATATATTGGTTGAATATTTAAAATTGATCTCTACTCCCACACACAAAATAGTCAACACTTCCTCCGCTACTGAAAGCCTAAGGCCTGATGAGTTTAACTGTGATGTAGAGGTGAGCAAAACCAGAACCCCATTTTCAGGTGGAGGGAGAACAAATCTCAGAATCCCAAAATACTAGGTCTTCCTCAGCCATCTGCACTGAGAAAAAAGGAAATACTAGGATAAACATCCTAGATGCTCACAGCTGCAAGATTTCCATAGTTAGAAGAAGCAGGAATGATAGAAAATGCAAGCTGCTTCTATTATTTCTGTAACTGTGCCTGTGACAAGCAGCTGGAGATCTAAGACCTTAAGACTGTAGATCATAAAGTAGTGTTAAAGCAATGATACAGGTTTCTAATTACTTCAGTTCATTTTGCTTTTCTCTGTTCACATTATCTCAGGTGTACTGAGAATTTGGCCTGATGGGTATACTTCATCTCTATCCCCACCTTTCAGAGGTCTGGATTATAAAGCTCTTCATAAAGTTCTCAATACCAAGAATGACAGGCAAGCTAAGTATCGCTTTCTTCATTATTAAGATACTGGATGGCTTCTGATTTGGGTTGAAAAATCTTCATTGGCATTTTTTACTTTAAAAACAAGTGATATCCAACTAAAACCTAAGCTTTAGCTTTTCCGTAAGTCTTGTGGCAAACCAGCAATATGTGTATAAATTATTGTACACAAATACTATGTGTATAAATGGCATGAACTTCTGAAACTTTCGCTGCAGAGGATGGGACAGATGCAGATAATCAAACCCACTGTTTGTCCCATATTGTATGCTTTAAGACATTTGACTGCTTTCTAATGCCTATTCTGAAATTAAGCTGACTTTGAAGCAGCCATCCATTAACAGTAAATGCAGTTATTTGTGAAATTCCTCCATGCTAATGCATACTATGGTTTTACAATGCTTCATCAGTTTCTCACTTGTAATTTTCAGAAATATCTAAATAGAGGAATCTGACCAATCTGAGGGCTTGTTCTGGGCTAGAACAAGATAAACACAGTATTGTAATTAAATACCTCTATAAAAATGTCTAAAGAAGGCATATGTACAGAGCAGTAACAACTGTTCTGATATTTGTATAAAATAGCCTTGATCTGTGGTACTACTTACAGTTTGATACGACATTTAAACCACAAATATAATAAAATATTCTCCTTTTATGGTCAATGGTTATATTTTGGCAAATATATGTGGGAATAATTTCCTGGGTGAGCTCCATGTAGAAGACAAACTGCACAAAGACTATGTATATTGAATTCTATTAGAGTATTGAGCAGATCAAGAGATAAAGTATTTCATGAGACAAATAATTTTTCATACGTCATGGTACCATACAGAAGCAAGAGATCACAGTACACATTTGTGTTTTAAATAAGAAAGTGCATGCACATTCTTATTGTTGCTGTTCATATTGGTGATTATGAATTTAATACAATTTAATATGAAATATTAAAAAGGGGTTAAGGTTGCAGGAGCCAAAGACAGACATTCATGTGATCACCTTGATGTTCATTCATCCCTGATGGAGTTGCAACCATGCAGTGCTCTCAGGCTGCTTTAAAAAGGAGTGTGACAGTGCTGTCTTCACAGTCTCTCTTAATGAGGACTGTGTGTTCAACAAGACTTCCTTGAGTGAGACCAAACAGTGAAGAAAGCAGCACTGCAATTGTTGATTTTTGGAACAGCTATCTCACTTCTAAGAAAGTTTGCCCTCAAATATTATTTTTAATTGTTTTCTATTGACAAACACCAGTATAATATTCTGCCAACATATGTGGACATTTGGCATTTTTAGTATTTAATATCAAAAAAAAAAGCTGTACTGCCGTCTTAATATGTGTTTTGCACTGCATATGTAGGCACATTTATTTTGAGATGAGCTAAAAATATAAAATACTTAAAATGTGCAAGTGCATATTCCGTGCTGAATTTCTAAATTTGAAAACAGAATTTGCAATATGTTCTTCATCTTGAATCTACAAGTTCTTCTTCATATATGCTGAGTGGTGATATATATCAAACTAGGACTGAATATGTAGATTACTTGCTGAATGTAACTTCATTACAAAGAATAAGATTCATAAAGAATGCAATTCCTGTTATGCAGATACAGGATACAGATACACTCTTTGTGTTACGGTGTGACTGGACTGTAGTTATATTTTCTTCAGATACAGTTTTGTGCGTCTCTTACCTGGAGCATAGTCCAGGGTGGGGTGGTTCTCTGAGACTTAGTACTTCCTTTCAGAAATTCAAATGTATCTCTAAATAACCTTCTCTCACAGCTTTGTCACTCATTTTCATGACAACAGGACTGGACCCAATATAGCAATTTACCGTAACATTACATTGGTTTAGCCCACCAAGGCAGTAAACAACAACTTCCACTACTGTAAGGGAAAAAAGTCTTTCTAATTTAAGTCATATATAGCAGCGGAATTACTATTTTGGTCTTCCACAATAACCTTATTCCTGATTTTAGCTGGTTTTTATTCACTGGCTCCAAAGCATAACTCTTGCTTGCTCTTATGTTCTCCTTGATCACTTTGACTGATTACCCTCTTTTCTGCTCAGTACAACTTTTTTTTCTCAAAATATAATAACTGTCTCTGTGTCCCTTCTCATTTCATATGCTTTCATGGAACATGATACTTGTCAAGCTATGCTCATTTTCTATTGCAGAATATTTGATAAACATCAACATTTCATACAGATTCCTATCTCTATTAGTAATCACTCATATGTTTGTGTTTTATTGTTCAGAAGGGAAATACATTATTTTGCCAGTTTTGCTCACATATCTATCTGTGAATACTACTAGACCTTATTTAATCTTGTTCAGATATTGTATTTTCTTTTCAGGTCTGCTTTTAGCCTGGTCTTACAAAATGTCAGTTGTTGCAATCCTAGTCTCTGACCACTTTTGTCTACATTTTGATGAAAGGTTTTCTCATTGTCACTTACCATTTTACCTGAATTTATCTTGCCACAGCTCCCCTTTGTCCTCACCTTTACACCTTCTGTCAAGGAGTGTATTTCCAAAGCTATAGGGACTGGCCTTCTTTCTTCATTCACTCTCCTTTGGGAGTCAGCCCTCACCTGAGTACTTGTGACCTACCAGCTTCCAAATGCATCCAAAGTCCAAGCATATCCACAGTTCATTGTCCAACAAAAGAAAATATTGCGCAGTCCCCAGTCCGGACAGGAAGAACAAAATTGCTGCTTGTGCCCAGGTCTGTACATAGAGTCAAACATTGCCTGTAGGTCTGCCTCAAGACTTCCACAGTGTGAGTACTTCTTGGACACTCACCAGCAGAATTCCCAACACATCAACAGCTGCATCCTTCTCAAACCTTGTAAGGCTCTTTCTGATCCTTCTGCTTTCCCCGATCATAAGTCAACAGAAATTAATGCCAAGCCACTGGTCTTCCACAAATTTTCAATCCTCCATTGGTCATTTAGATCGAACTCAATATATCAAGCAAGATCAACCACTTTTTTTCTACCTCTAATCAGGGAAGAAACTTGGCCCTGCAATTAACAAAGCTTTGCCATATCCAATTTCCACAATGATAAGTAACTTCTTTCCATCTTCTACAGAATATCATGGCACTGTGTCTTTTTTACCATTCCTCACGCTGCACTGCAGTGAGAACTCTTACTCTGCACATCCAGGGCTGCAGGGGATTTTTAAAACAATCTGTCAGGATACTCATTTATAAGGATAACTTATACAAGTGCGATTTTCTACAATATGATCAGTGTGTCGTTTTGCAGTTTGCATGTGAATTTACACAGAATCATTTTTATGGTTTCCAGGTTTTCTAGGAAATTTTTACAAATTTGTTTAACCATCCAATGGTCATTCATTTTCTATTTTCACCTGTCTGATTGACTATTATAATGCTTCAGGCAACAGCAGATTTCCAGTAAAGCAAACTGGGTCACATCATTTATTTCACTCACTGCCTCAAGATCACTTACTGGTTCCTTTCCTCAGAATGTTTTATTTCTATTTGTATTAGACATTGAGATTTCCCCCTGTGCTTTTACCCTGTATTCCATAATCACTGCAATCTATATATCTATATATTCTGTATATACAGAGAGATATAAAATATTCACATAGTAAAATATGTTTGAGGTAAAATATACCTTCTTTGTATTTTTTATAAGATGTGTAGGGTATATACTTACGTATATATACTTATATTATTTATCTTGTATTATATATAACATACTTTTTATATCTTGAAACCTAAGTTCATTACAGATTATTAGCACTTTTTCTGTGGAGAAAAGTTGAACTCTGAGCCCTCAGGCCTCCCAGAGTCCTGAGGCATACTGAAAATGATAATAACCCATGGTTTGTTTTGCCATATTACTTAATTAATCCAGCTACTCTTGAATTGCATTCTTGTTTCACTGGATATTAAACCAACTTGTCAATTGTAATTGCAGAGCTCCTTTTCCCCTTTCTATCTCATTCAGACCAGTCCTACTGAGTCTGTCTTTTCTTGCATGCTACCTCTTTATTTCAGCCATTTTTAGTCTAAAGGAAATACATGATATAAAGAGTTGAAATAAAAGAAAATGGCCAGCAAGTTATGAAATAATAATTGTAATTAATACAGAAAAATAATATTTCAAAATACTTTAATTATAAATATCATAAAAGCTATGTCTGTAGAAGTGTAATAAAATCTCATGGATAATTCTAATACATCAGTAATCAATAACTTCAAGTTTTTAGTAATTTTCCACTGTTTGTGTTAAAGACGTGTCAGTCTGTTAAAATGGGCTCACAGTGCAATTCTGCCACTTATAAAGGAAAATTAATATTTCTGAGGAATATCAGGTAATGTTCAGTACTTGCAAAATTGTTTCTTTCTCTGTGCATAAGCACACAAAGCTCCTTTTAAAAAGCAGGTGCATAGCTTTCTTGTCTTTATTTAATTTTTGCCTTCTTTTTTTAAGAGCAGGGATGTTTTAATTAGTCAAGAGGTTTTAATTATCCAGAATTGTAGTCCTTTATTTTATTTCCATATCTTTCTTTCACTATGAATTACTTCCACGTGTGGAAGTAAGACAGCTTTCTGAAGCAGTTTGGAAGTGTTGTTTATCTAGTTACAATTCATAACAACACGAAGAAGGCTGGGTGATTAGGGATCTGAGAGAAGGATATGAAAGCATGCAGAATTGAATTGCTATCTAGAATACAGCGTACTACTACTACTACTATAATTTACTCAACTCATCATCCCCTGAACTTAATTGTACCTTAAAGTATTAATTCCTTGGAAGTACTTTTACACATTTTCAGCATCCCAAAACATAAGGATTAATTGCTGTTTTCATTTTAAAATGTTGTAAGCAGACATAAAACACGAAATCAGTATTACAATGACAGGGTAACCAACTTGGTAAAACCCACATGGCCAACTACTCCTACTACTCAAAAGATTGTCCAATTATCACTTTGTTCCCTTATCATCTCCAACTCTTCCACTATCTCTAAGTCAGTTGATAGGATTCATTTCTTGACAGTTTTATTTTCTTTACTATATGGTTTCAACACAAAGTTCATCCTCTGACTCTTTGATGGACAATGTAAACAGCCTCAGCTCACCTCTCAGCAAGCAGGAAACCATATCAGCAATCAGAAAAACGAGCAGATTTTCAGTCTCAGCAGACAGACCCCAAGTGTACCACGAAAATGAATTCTAGAGAGGCGTCTTTAGACATATGGTTAGCTCACACAGGCAAGGCCAGGCACATTGTTGTACTTCTCCTGTAAAGAAAGAGGGCTTCAGTTTCCCTGTTATCAAACAGCCAGCAAGTTTCCTCAGCTCTGTTTTCGCTGCAAAATACAGAAGACTGTAAAGACAGTGCAGTCATAGTTTGCTAATATTTAATGCCAAGAAATTTAGGAAGAAAACAATTTTAAAAATATTTCTCTATCTTGTCTGTTTGCTAAGAGTTCTCAAACAAAAGAAAGCATTGCAAAACATTATACGCACATGACAAATGGTGCTATATCTTAAAAATAAGAATTTTATTAGTTATAGGCATAGACAAGGGAAGACTGTCCATTACACCACTTCCAGAGATAGGATAACAAATTATTGCGGTAGCAGCAATTAGTAAAGGAAAAGGAAAAAGGGCAAACTGTTTCTCACTGAATACTGTTATGGGGCAATTTAGAAAGCAATATGGCATATGATAAAAATATTATTTTTAATCAAACATACTTGTAAAGCACCAGTTGTATTCATTCTACACATTCCTTTCCTAAAACTTAGTTTTTGAACAGTTCTCCGTGTCTGTCTTGCTAACCAAGTCTTTGTCTCCCTCCTGTGTTCATAGCCTGCAGTTAACATGAATTGGAGAGAAATGCAAATGACAATCTCTCTCAAATATTTACAGGCATTGCTTTAAACCTTTTTTTTTTTTTTTGAGCCGTGTGCAAAGCAACATTAATATTTCTCAGATAAAGGTGAATACTTCCAAGATAAAGGGTAGTTCACATCTGATAAAAGCAGGTCACAAAAATTTGCAAAATAGCATGAACAAAATCAATGCAGTCCCTTTGTGATTTATGATTGATTTTTTTTTCTCCTGCTGAAATACTGCATCTGAGATTTCTTGGTAACCTCCAATATGTGATTTTGCAAAAACTTATCCAAGACCTCTAAACCTTTCTTTTAACTGCCAGACTGCTGAATTTACATGATCTCATCAAGCAGTAACTTTCAAAAGCATTAACCTCAGAAGAGGGAGTAATGATTAATGCATAGATGAAACATACCATTAAATCTTAAACTAATCAATTATTGAATTCTGCAATATCTTAGTAAAGTTGCCTGGTTTTATTTCCAAAGGGAATATATGGAACTAAGGTGGATATATCATACATTTTTGATGCACATACACATCTGTGCTTCAGCTCATTAAGTAGTGTGACTGCTTTGAAAGAAATATATAGTGTATGGGAAAGACCCTCAAACATGTCATATAAAACCTACCCTTTTATTTTTCCTTTATTTCCCTTTTTATTTCCTTTCTCTCTCATTTGCAACAACCAAGACAACTGTCTTTGTGAAATTACTAGTATGTGCCTTGTTGCTATGTTTTTAAGTTTTCTAGTGCTGAATGTGTTCCTTTTTAAGGGAATCCACAGAGCAGAGTCTTTTTCTTTTGCTGATTTTCCAAATCAAGTCACATTCTTTGGAAGGTGCAGCATCAGAAATATAAATATTTGAACCAACAGGATAGTAGAAAAAGTGTTTCCAAATAATAGATACCTTTTTTTATAAACTCTTAGAAATTTGCAGAAGAATGTTCAAAATATTTCCAACAAGAAAATATGACACACCTATAACACAGCTACTGTTCATTTATTTGCAGTAAAAATATTTAAACAAAAGCCATCATTTTAATCTAATAGAATAAACCCACAACATTTCACTTGTTGAGTTATGTATCTCCTACTTGCTGTAAGCCTGTTCCATCAGCAATGGCTTGTAGTCTTTCACTTCTCTTCACTACTAGATGTCTGTTCCTTTCCCAAAGGCAAATGTAGACCTTAGGCACAATGCTTTACTCATATATGCTTCAGCCACAGAAACCTCATAGTCCAGCCTGGTAAATTCCTTTCAATATACTGAGGTAGATAATCCAATCCTAGCTATATTTAAAGCATTAAAAAAAAAAAAAAAAAAATTTAAATTAAAATAGTGTCTTTTGCAATCCCTATGTAGAGCTTGAATATGTTTGCTATCATTTCTCTTTGCATTTCCTGCTTGCCCAAAAGATCACATGGATCTTTCAGATAATTCTTGCTTTGGTTTGGTAAAATAAGTAGGAATTGAACAAAAAAATCTTTAGGCAAAGAATCTTTTATTTTAGCCATCAGACTGCAAATATTTTGATATAACACAGCCAGTAATATCTAACACAATTTACACACTCTTACTATTATTGAGACTGACTTGGAGGACATTAAATAATTACAAAACCTTTCAGGATTTTACTCTTAAATGCTACCTGATGCTTGTTTTTGACCCAAGGGAAGGGTCAAAATTTTATTTCTGTTTCTAACTCTCAGCTGCTCTGAAAGAAAATATTAGCAGTTTTCAAACCCTTCCATGTTTTTTTCGTCACTGGAATTCTATCTTATTTGGCAGTCTGTGATCTGAGTTTCCATAAACCTCTACCTGCATTGACATCAGTAGAATGGCACAGAGCTCTCTGACTGAAGTTGAAACCTATCACCCTGGTATGTTATCACCAGTCCTATTTCAAGGAGAAATGAAATAGTGTTGTTAGTTTTACTGCTTTGAAAATCCCTCCAATAGGGGGATAGAGAGTACATTGAACTATTTCTCACTGTAATATTTTCCTACCTAGCTAAAGAGAAAGGCAGTATAGTAGAGCTAGAATAAAGCCTGTTCACACAGCTTTTTCAGCACTTCTCTTCTGTGGAACACCTGCATTTGAGTATTTTATGTCTCCCTAAATCTTTACTTTTCTCCTTCTCTTTTTCCCTCTCTCTCCTCCTTCTCCATCTTCAGACAGCAAACGGAACCATAATAATGTGTAAGTAGGATTGTACCCTCCCTGAGGGGGTTGAACTCTAAGTGGGTCACAAGAAGACAGATACTGATGGGGTGATTTGCTGTGTGAGGAGAAGCTCTCACACTTCTGTAGCATACCTTTTCTAATGCAATGTGATAGAATGATCTTAGCCCAAAATGTAGAGTCAAGTCAATTTCTCTTTGGCCTTCAGTGAGGATTTTGCATAAGTGTTGAAGTACTTAACCCATCACTCAGTAACTGTCTCCAGCAGGAACATTACTGAAAATTAGATTTGAAATGGCAGTAATATTGGTGCTTTGTTTGGCAATAGATGTTGCATGAATTCAGCTGCAGTTAGACAAGCCAAGCTTTCAATTACTACAGACACTATGGTGGAAAGAGGATCAGCATGTGGGCAATAATTTTCATCGCTTGCTTTACTCCTGTATCCTTTGATAGCCAGCTGGTGATGGATGGGAAGCAGTGTAATGATGCAGCCTCCCTCTTCTAAAGGCTGTTTTGTACAGCAATCCAGATACTAATAAAACTCCATGAAATACCACATTTTTATGAACTGCTAAAGTGATATGAGTGCTATATGTTGGTAATGATAAATTGAAGGAGTAATTGGCAATAATTTATTATCCTTTTTGTTGAAAGAAAATTACCCATACAGCTAAATGACACCAGTATGTTACGAAAATGAAGTTTATTCTCTTCCCAGGCTATGCCTCTCACAGCTAGAAGCCATGTCTGCTATTTCTGCATCTTTCACTGCTGTCCAATTCTGAACTCCATGCAAAAAGGACTGCTCTTTCTCTTCTTTTTGTAGTACACAGAATGCTGGGATCCAGAGAAGGATCACAAGGTTTAAATCTTCTAAAAGAAATAATAGAACAAAAATATTTCTGTAACCTAAGGAGATTGAAAGAAAGCATTTCTTTATGCAGTGCATAATGATACAGTCTAATTTCCTGAGCAGGTCACTTGTTCAAAATAGTAATGCAACAAATATTTCACTGAGAAAAAAAAAAAAAATAAAAAATTAAAGAGGTAGAATGAGAGAATTATCTGAATAATTATAGCTATGGAAAGCAAGATTACTATGCAAGAATAGCTCTTTAGCCCTCATCTCTGAAAACAAATCAAAGATTAACTCCTTCGGATGAGAAAGACATTCATTACATTATTAGTCATCCAGTAGAATCATTCACCCCAACAAAATTTGTCTTCTGTCAAGTTTGTAATTGCAGAGATTTAATAAATACACAAATGGCATAGAATATCCTTTAAAGAGCCAAAGGAAAGTTTTTAATAGCCATGTTGACAGTGGCATGAGCTCTCCTGAGCATTCTTTTTTATAGGAAATGTTTAATTGCTCTTTATTGAGCAGAACCTTTCCTTCTGCTTGTAAAAGAAGTTATTGCTTTCTCCCTCTGGATCAGTCAAAGGAAGTTAATAGTCCAAGTTTCCTCTGGCAACAGAGACAGTTAATGACTGGGAGACTATCATAAATGGGGTTTATTGCCCAATTTACAATCCAGTTCCTAACCAGCCTTTTCAGTTCAGATTGCCCTCCTGGCATTTTTGTGGTCTTCTGTCTTATTATCTGGTTCACAAAGTCAGCTCTCTGATATTTAAAAATTTAACGTGCTGCTTTTTTTATAGTATTCAGATGATACTGCTGGAAATTGTTAAGGTCAATGTGATAGGTATATTTATTGACTTCATGACACCAAAGTGCTTCTCAGCAAAGGCGATTCTTTGGCATGCAGCAACACCTATGTTCACATATAAAAAATAAGTAATTTCTTCTCTGCCCTCATGCTGTTACTTTTGCTGTGATGTCTAAGTGCTGTTATGAAGGGATTCGTATAAAAACCGTAATTTTATATGCAAATACTTGAAAAATCTTAGAGGTAAAAAAATTATTACAGTTAATAATCATTCTTGCGATGACATCATAAATGCACGTAGAGATTTGCAGTAAGAAGACTAAAATCCCTGCTTTATAGTGCTAACAAAGAAAGCAAATGTAGTGACCAGGTGTAGTAGGTATTGTGGCTGGAACAGATCATGGAATGAGGAGACTTAAAGAAGTTTAAGACAGATTTTCTCTAATTATTTAGCAATATAGAAAAGAGAAGTGTAATACAAAACAAAACATAAAAATTGAGTTTCTTTGAAGGGGAGATTTCGGGAAGGAAGATTTGGGGAATTTATTTTTGAGAATTTCTTTGCTATTACACCTGATAATTAGATGCCAGATTTTCTTAATAGATACATAGAGAGATCTGAGGCAGACACTAACTCAGAGTGATATACAGCAGCAAAAAACGTAAAAGCCAAATTCCTATGACGACAAGGACATCAATACAAACGCTGTGTGAACTCAGGCTTGAAATGTGACCAAGTCTCACCATGAACTCCAAATACCATTATTGCATTTTTGTATCAAAGAAGTCTCTACAATTCTGCATAATTTAATAAAAAAGAGGATATGCAACAAAAAATCTTAAATTCATTGGAAGTGGGAAAAAACCCAGTGATTCTTTTTAAATATACCACCCCATCCCTAAGCCTCTGAAGCATCTGAATACTTCCACCTCTATTAGGACACATTCCTGATGCTGTTCTCAATAATTCAGACTGGTGGTCTTTTGAATTTAAAAGTGTTGTATTATCATGAATATTGCAATTCTGAAAACATTTACTATCAAGATTTTTACATGGCATATTGTCATTTTTATACTCTATATATAAATAATTAGGGATATAATATGTCTTTTAACTCTTCATTGAACATAATGAAGTTTCTATAAAGCATTTCAATGTTGATGGAAAAAACCCTCAGCTATTTAGTGTAGACATAATATCTAGTTTGCTTATGGTTAAGGATTCATACAAGGCTGTATCCATGTCTCTGTTACAGAATTTACAACAGGCACAATAAAGACATTGTAAATATTTTAAAAAACTAGGATGATTTATTGGAATTGATTGATAGAGCATTTTAGTATCACTGGCTATAGCATGCTATAGGATTGAATTAGAAATCAGCAATAGCAAGTTACAGAAGACTGTGTAGCCAGGGGATAAATGACAAGTCTTCCAAATATTGCTTACTGTTAGCTATAGTAGAGATGGTAAAAATAAATTTATTATTTCTGAAAAGCATAGACTACTTTGAAATACAAAATTTTGTCTAAGTCCAGTTTCAGCCTTGCTTTATTCTTTCCTTACTGTGTCAGTATTCTCTTTGGCTCAGAAACTTATTTTGTGCAGGGTGAAATAGAGAATAATAATGCAAAAGACTGCAGCTAACAACAAATCCCTTAACACTTTTATTTCATGTTACTACTGTGATATACAACAGGTGATTTCCTGAGTCTGGAACCACACTATTTAGGGATCACAGTACATGTATAGATGCTCCAAAATAGCTGCTCCACTCCCCAGTTTCTGCCTGGGAATTGCAAGCTCTTCCACAACATCAGCAACAGCTGCCCCCCAAACATACTATAAGACATCAATCTGAGAGGAAGAAACCATTATAAATTAGCCCTGCTAAACAGCATCACTTTCAAGGGAGCTCTCTTTTAATAAAAGCCATCAGACATGAAATTTGTCACTGCCTTTCAGCAAATGCCATCATTTTACACTGACAAGAGAGAAAGGAATTAGTAGCCTCTTTAAAAAATATCAAACAGACGAGCCTTGAGTAGAACATGAAAGTCAAGTTGAGGGCTAGGTTGTTATCTTGCACCAGATACTTATTTCAAGAATTCCAGCAGTGGGAGAGAAAAAAGATGTCTGAAACCAAACCAGAGCCTTATAACAGTGACAAAACAGCTGCTTCAGCATTTCTATTCCAGCAAGTCATTTTAAGACCTTCAATCTGCATTTCAACCTGACTAAATTCTGAATGCCTTCTCCGAGTGCCAAATAGACAATAAGAGGACTTGGAAATCAGAGCCTAACATAGGAGGAAGCATGATACAAGAAGGGCACCTTGCAGAACACCCCTTAGGACAAAAGTGCACTCCAATTTTTTCGGATCCCATTGTCTGAGCATAACACTCACTCAGCCCCATCTTATAGACATCTCCCCTACTCCCAAAAAATGTGCCAGCACTCCATGCACCTGCAATGCACACATTTGATAATTGTCTCATGGAAGAAGCCTGTAAAAAGGAAGGATAACCTAAGGTTTTGGGACTGGCCTCTGCTTAAGAGGATATATCCCCTGGAACAGTCTAGTACTTTACTACCTGCTGTGGCACTTGAGCTCCCTAGTCCAGTCTGGGACATGACAGACTGGCATTATGGTAAACTCAGTATCCTGTAGCTCTGTTCTTAAATTTCAGAAAGCCAGACCATATGCTATATGTATAAACTGTATGTACAACAACATTGTACTGTTACTTTACACATACCGTTAATGGACCTTTACTTTTTAATTGAAACAAAATCAAAACCGATTATTCTGATCCCAACTTCATGGGTGCTAGATGTTGGATGAGAAGATAACTGGTTTGGGGATCAAAGAGCCATACCAATTAAATTTATATCCACTTATTCCCAAACTAAAAGAACACGTACAGCTTAAAAATAAGATATTACAAAGTATGCTTTGCATGTGTGGCAGGTAGCCTTTACTTTTATCACTAAACAATGCATTAATGACCAACTAAAGCATTCCCCTGACCTAGCCCATTTAGTTCTAGATGTAAGTTTTTAAACCGTATCTTAGAAAACTAAGTTCTTATCATGCAGCATATTGGAAAATACTGTGCATCAGAAAGGTCTATGTCATTTGTAGTAACAAAGCAGTAAAGTCCACAATCATTCACTCACACTTCAAGCAGTACTCAACACCACCTCAGGAAAATCAGATCTGGAGCATTAAACACTCCCCTTAAATTAAGTGACAGTAGTGGTGCAGCTGCAGGTAACAGGGACACCAGAGTGCAGGCTGCTGCAGGGTGCAGGCTTGCTATATGCTGTAAGGAAGGAACTGCAATAACTATCAGTGACTGCAATAAAGTACACTGCCATTTCTAAAGCCTTGCTTCACTGAAATAATTACAAATATCTAACACTAAAGCCCATATGCTTAGTCTTAAGACTTCGGGTGATTCCAGGGTATATTGTCAATTATTGCTGTGGTGGGTTTGCCGACCAGCCCCCTGGGGCTGAAAATAGTTTTTCCAGGTAGATTTCCGGAGCAAAGTCAATCAAAAGTTTTAGTAACGCCTCTGCCAATTACATATTTAAGAAAATGGAAGAGAAGCTGTGGGGGCAGAAGAGATAAGAGCCACGAGGTAGAAGAAAAACGGGAGAGGCAGCGTAGCAGCCAGCCCTCTTGGGTCCAGGCATGTGCGCCCAACCCCAGGCCAAGTCTGGCCCAGGCAAGGGGGGGTCAGGCCCCCTTCTCTCTTGTAACAGAGTAGAGAAAAAACTCTAGAGAAAAACTGCCCAGCCAAGATATGCTGCAAAAGGAATTCCAGGCAGAGAGATAGAGCAGCCTCCAAGGTCAAAGCTGGCAGCTGGAGGAGAGAGAAGAGAGGCCCGGGGCGGGGTGAAGGGGGTTGCTCCTTCTCTCCCCTCTCTCTCTCCCTTCAACAGGGAAAAGACTGAAAACTAAAAACCCCTGCCATCTGTGGAAGATTACTGAGTGAGGAAACCCCTGCAGCTCATGAAGGAGTCCATGCTGAAGCAGGTGAATGCATCTAAGTGCATGAGAGGGCTGTGACCCTATAAAAACCGAAGATGAAACAGAGTACTGCTGGAGACCTGTGGCCCATAGAGACATAGACCTACGCTGAAGCAAGCTGTCGTGGGTAGGACTTGTGATCCCAGTGAGGGATCCATGTGCTGGTGCAGCTGAATTTGTGACCCAGAGGGACAGCAGAGAATGGAAGAACTGTTGCCCAAAGGTAGACTCATGCTAAAGAGGTCCATCAAGGACTGTCTCTCATGAGGAGGGACCCCAAAGAAAACAGGGGTGGACTCAAAAGCCATTATCCCCTGTAACTGTGGTGAAAACCTTGGTGAGGCAAGTGTCCCCTTGCAGTCCATGGAGGACCCCACAGGGCCCAGGTAACCCCCAAGCCTCTGGTCTTAGCCCAGGAGGGGGTAGAGCCAGCCCTGAGGTCAACATAGAAGACAAAGAGAGAGAGAGAGAGAGAGAGAGAGAGAGAGAGAGAGAGAGAGAGAGAGAGTTCCAGCTGCGACAAACCGGAACTGTCATCCTACAGATAACAGAAGAGGAACTTTCAAAGGCTGCAAAATGATTTAGAAGACTTGTAGCTCTGGAAGTGGGAAAAAAAAAAAAAGACTTTCTCCTCCTGAACTGATACAAGGGGGGAGGGGTACTTCTATAAATGCATAACACTTTTGCCTAGTTAGAATTGTTGTATATACAGCTCTTTAGTTTTTATCTTGCTAAGAATAAATCCTAATATTATTCTCCCCACATCAGATCTCTTTTGTCTGCAAAAACCTTCTCTCAACTTATAACAATTGTGTGGAGGGTGAGAGAAAATCTACCCAAAGTAAACCCACAACACTGCCCAAGTGGAAAGGCACAAGATGGGCATCACAGTTTAAATGTAGGACATGGAGACTCATCTACCTCTTCACAAACAATGGCAATCTCAGCCACAAGAGGCCCCCAGCTGCCGAACTGAGCTATCTGCCCATTAGCCAGTTTACCCTCAGTTGTCACAGATTAAGAAAGAATGAGGAAAACAAGAGAAAAAATGCACACATCATCTTTAACCAGCTAACCTGGCTGATAGAAGGTTTGAATGGGGAAGGAGATTTAAGTGCCATGCCTCAGAATATGCAAGAAGTAGTATATTCCAAGACCCACTGCCAGTGAGTTCTCTGGCTTCACCACTAAACTTTACATCTTGTTGCTAAAACTGACAATTTAGTATCAGTTCTCCTTAACACCAATATAATGCAGAAATAATCCCAATCATTTAAATGAGTATCACTAATGGAATGAGGCTCATAAAATCCTCTTTTAGCCTACATTTTAAAAGTAATTATATTCTTTTCAGAGAATAATCACTGCTTTCTAGAAATGAGCTTTTAATAGTATTGCAAGAATTTAATATAGAAACTGGAATTTTTGAGACTTCATTTTAGACTACAAAATACCCCTTATAGATTTAAAAAAAAAACAAACAAACAAACAACTTTTTTTTTTTTTTTTAAAGTGGTAAGCATCACTTTAAGAATAAACCCAAAGCAGCCCCAACACTCAGGAGTCTGGAACACCTCAACCCATAAGCTCTCTTAGATCTCAGGTTTTTGAGATGGGTTGCTAGATGCATACAATCTGTAAAACAGCGTAAAGATACTCTGAACACAGTCAGCTAGACAATTAATTCACTGCCCTTCAAATCCTTAAATGAAATAAATTTCTCTTTCACGGTTCCATACTGCAGTGTCAGGATGTCATGATTTCTCAGAGATATACTGCAACTTGTCCCCAGTTACCTGTCCCCATTTGAGAGACAGAGTGCTTAACTGAGGCAGGAGATTTAGGTCTTGCAAGTCACATCAGAGCTGTGGTGATTTGGTAATCTCTTTATTATTATTATGCAGACTTATTATTAACTGTCTCAGTTTATTATTCTAGGACCTCTGCTCTACACAGAACTGAATCATGCTAAACTATGAATAGTTAACAAAACAGATTTCTTCCAGACCTGATCAACAATTTGCTCTGCAAAGTGTAAGTTTGTTAAGCCTTGTAACATGCTAATGTGTTTACTGATCTTTTATGATCTTTTGTCCAGAGTTGAACTTTCCAGATTCACTCACACCTAAATACTGATCATTTGCTTTATACCGAGTAGGGCTCCATCCCGATGTCTTTTGCACACACAGGCACTTTTGCCTGCAGGCACTGAGAGACTTTGGCAGAGAGTGAGGAGAAGCGTGATACTGTGAATCCCTGATCCCCTTCTGCCCTTGTGGACCTTTCCCATCAGTATCTCCAGTGACAGAGAACTCCCAAGCCTTTCACATTTTCTAAATGGTTAGCCTGTTTGTTTGGCTTAATCTGAAATAAAAGACATCAGACTGAAATACAAGGTTATTCTTTGTGTGTAAAAGACATTACAAGGAGCCTTTCTCATTCTCTGGGGGTTAACACAGAGGATAATGGGTATCAACACTCCAGACTGCTTATGCTGTCTTTCCAGCATCTTCCTCTGTGAATATAGTTTTATTATTCCACAGACATATACTTCTTGTCTACTTCTGGCTCAGCCTTATTCCAGAACTAAAACTCTTAACAAGATGCTTTTTTACAATATGTACTCCTTTTCACAGAAGTGGGGAGAGCCACATAAAGTGTGTGCTGCTTCATATTACATCTGCAGGTATCTGACCCTTTAAGTAAATTTCCCAATGCCTTTCACTCTGCATGAGCATTCTTAATATAATAAGTTCTGTATTTTCTACAATAAGAAATGAGAATCTTAAATTAAATGAATTGTTTAAATAAACATAATTTTAATGAAAGAATTCAAAGTAAACACACCAGGCCCAGCAGTCTTCCAGTGCTGTTCATTTTGCTCCAGCAAGGATTTAGCAATGCTCAGCAACGTTTTAGCTCAATATTTGCAGGTGTTATTTCAGTATTGCTGTGCCATGGCTATTCTGTTCAGTGAACTGCCCCTATTATTTGTTCATCCTATTCTGGTCATGGACTGTCACACAAAACTTCTACCATACTGCAAGGTGACTAACTGATTCACTAGTGGTAAAATCTTTTTTACCTGATCTCTGAATTAAGATTTACACTAGCATTACTACAAAATAAGAGATTTGTTTAATCATAGAGTGGTTTGTTTTGGAAGGGACCTTCAAAGATAAACTAGTCCAACTGCCCTGTTGTGGGCAGGGACACCTTCCACAAGACCCTGTTGTTCAAAGCCCCTGGCCTTAAACACTTCCCAGCTTCTCTGGGCTATCTGTTCTAGTTTATCACCATCTTCACCATAAAAAATTTCTTCATGATGTCCTCTCCAAACCCCAGCTTTCAGTTGTCCCCTTGTCCTTTTACTACAGATCCTGATAAAAAGCCTGGCTCCATCTTTCTCATAAGATCCCTTTGTATTCTGAAAGGGCACAATAAGGTCTCCCCAGAGCAATATCCATGGAAGAACTGTAGAACTACTTCCAGACTGGATAAATAAGTCACATTTCATGGTATATATAAAATCATGGGAATCAACATAATCAGAACACAAATTAAAACTTCATAAAAGCAAGGATATCCAACACTCATCTATGCATGCTGTCTTTTAAAATTCTGAAGAATCCGTGGCTGATTTTTGGGATGCATTCTCTTCATGTGTATCACAGAATGAGCACGGTTGGAAGAGATCACAGTGGGTCATCAGGTTCAACTTCCCTGCTCTAGCAGGGTTATCCTAGAGCACATGGCAAAGCATTGTGTCCAGACAGTTCTTGAGTATCTCCAGTAAGGATACACTGCACAGTCACAGTAAAGAAGTTCCTCCTCATATTCACATGGAACTTACTCTGCATCAGGTTCCACCCTCCTGATACCTTCCCTTCAGATGCTTATAGACAATGGTAAGGTTCCCCTCTCAGTCATCTCTTCTCAGGGCTGAACAGGCCTAACTCTCTCAGCCTTTCCTCATAAGAGAGATGCTCCACTTCCTTAATCATGTTTATTGCTCTCCACTGAACTTGCTCCAGGAGTTCCACATCTCACTTGTCCTGAGGAGCCAAGAACCAGACACATCACTCCACATGTGGCCTCACGAGGGCTAAGTAGAGGGGTAGGATCATCTCTGTCAGTCTGCAGGCAATGCACTTTCTAATGCACACCAGAATAACACTGGTCTTCTTGGCCACTAGGGCAAAAGTTTGGGGTTGTTTTTTTTCCATTCAGGTGTAGTTCAGAGTATCTATCAACCAGCAGTGAGATATCAAACAAATCAAATCTTAGCAGAGAGCTAATGTCAGAATCCCAGACATGGTTGCCTTCTAAGTGCCAAATGTCATAGGGATAGAAATAGTATTCTAGCTTCCTTTACACATATAAATTTGTGTATTTTGCATGAAAAAGAAGCAAAATATTTTCTGGTAATATGTGGATTTTTCACTTACTGAAATGTACACTCCACTGCCAGTTAAAAATTCTGAATAGTGCTGCCAAACAAGGAATTTGCTTTCAAAGTAAAGCTGTAATTAAAACTACTGCTATAGCTAGAGGGCACCTGGAACACAATGGGACCACTTCTCTGATTATAACCGAGATGTAAAGAAGTAACTGAATCGAGACTTTTGTTCATCTGCAGCTATCGTTACAATATGTATCAAGTAAATTACACATTGGGGGCCATTATATGGCTGTACACACAAAGTGAGAGTGTAGTTCAACCCTGACATTCAACTGACATACATAGGTGTGTTCTGCCTACCTTCCCGATCTTAGCCACGTTTTTGCCACAGCCTTTATGGTGACATAAGCATTCATGGAGCAAAATAAGCAGTAGCCCTCCTGGATGATAAATGAAGGGAAGCTAGGCAGAGGACCACCTCTTAAAGTGAATCTAACTCATACACCAACAGTTATCAAAATAACAACTTTATGTTGTTATTGTTAACATTGTTAATGTTTTTCTTCTGTTTCTATTCTTTTCCTTTAATTTTACACAAAACCTTGGAGTATGTCCTCCTATTCACCAGCTGTCACCCAGCATTCACCTTGCCCACACCTCATCACTAACTTGCTCCAATGACTCTTCCAGAAGTCTCAAGAGCACATAGCTCTCCTGACAAGGTCGATCACCCTTTCTCTTGCCACATCACAGGACCTCTCACAGGACCAAAGCAACATCCTGTCTTATGTCAAACAACTTCACACCATCTGACAGATTTAGGTAATTGAGGACAAGCTTTCATGCCACACCAGGAAGGAGGAGGTACAGTTTAAGCAGTCAAGTCAAATACATCCACAGACAAAACCTTCAATTTCAGTCCTGATAGAGGAACCAGACCTGACATACAACTTGGAGTACCAGGACATAAGGTGAATCACAACTGAGACAATCACAACTAAGACAAGCATTAAGAGATGCCTAACACTAAGGAAATAGGTGTATCTTCACAATAAAAATGTGTCCATAAGCAGCATTATTGGGGCTGCCCTGGCAGGGAAGAAAAGCCACAAACCAGTGTCACCCTACACTAGCAAGGCATTGCCAGCCCAGAATGAAGTTTTCCAGCTTTTATAATTCTTTAGGTCTGGTTTGCCAAGCTACAAAACCTAGCACCAGAGTCTGAAAGTTTCATACAATTGTTTCAATTACAAAGACTATTGCTCAAAGAAGAATATTTACTCCATTTTACAGCAAAGAATGTTTGTTACTATCATCCTTAGTTTTAGCAATATGTCTCTTAAATCTCTTCAGTTTACATCTTGGAACTGAAACATAGAATCGTACAGATGTGTTAATTTTATTATAAATTCTAAGCAGCATAATGGTAATTTCTCTTAAAACAGTTTAGCAAATTTCAACCTCTCTCACATGATTTCTTCGTATATCTCTTGCAATCATTCCATTTATTAAAATATTCAGGTTTTGCCTTTTGTGCATCACCTAAATGTAGGAGATAGTACTGAAATTTCCCAGGATTTCAGAAACCATGCAGATTTAGTTTCTGTCACTTCAAATACACATTTATTCTTTAGCTACTTAAGAAAAAAATATCTCCTTGCATCTCTTTGATGACACTCCTCTAACCATTCAGTAATTTGTTGGTAATTATAACTTCTTAGCTTCTTTAGCCTAAAAGGGTTGAATTGCCACAGATTGTCATGAATCCTGGTTTTAAATTATCCAGAGTCCAATTGCTCACTGGGATGGGGAAACTTCTTTCCAATTAAAGCGACTGATTTCATGTAAAACCATGTAACATTGCACTTTTTAATTAGGTATATCCTTATCAAATACAAAGAGGTCCATCCTCATTTCATTTTTTACCCAGAGAATGAAATATAGTGAAAATTAATCATACACCAGTATATTGCCAGACCTAATAACACTTTCAGCATACCTTGACTACTAATACATCAGTAAATGATGTCTTCTATTCCTGTTTTATTCCAAATATCTACCTGGAAGTCAAGAATAGGCTTAAACTTTCTACATCCAAACATCCCTGGGTACATCTAAAAATATTAAGCCAGTTACAAGTTAAAAAGAGAAAAATGGGACTAATTTAAACAGAAACAAGAAAATTCACGAAAATATAGAGCATCAGCTGACATCAGAGCAGGACTGCCCACACTTCTGTCATTTGAGTAATTTATCTCCACTAAAATTACTAGTTAAATAAGGATGTGGCAATCCAGACTTCTAATTCTCATGTAGTTCTTGCCTGGCTTAGAGATGGCAACTACCTTAGGAAGTTCATATCACAGACAACTGACAGGACTCTCCTGGGACACAGTACCTTCATGATGGACACTTCTCACCTGGGCTAAAGCCTCACTGCACAGAACAGAAACAGAGGTAGTGTGCGACTTTCTCAGTAGTTTTCTGAGGCCAGGCCTGGGAAAGACACTGGCTAGGGACTTTTATACTACAAACAAAGGAAAATGCTAGCAACTGGTTTTGTGATATCAAACACAAGAGCCAGGAGACAGAGACAATTCACTAGAAGATGAACTGAAAGAATGGTTCATTGAAAAGAGCCCATCTTACGATTCCCATTCTACATGGGCAAACTCAGATGAGACCAGTATTATACTTCTTTATTTTTAAATCCTTTTAATCCCTCAGGATTCAAATCACACCAAGAAAAGCCCTACCTCCAATTATTGATGCAGCTTGCAAGTGCTGAAGTAAAAGGAACTCGTCAGGACTCTCAGCAACCTGTTGCTGAAGTTCCCCCCATTAATCTGATGAGGGGAATCAAGATTTCTCTGTCCACCAGGTCTCAAAACCCCAAATAGACCTCTCAGAGAAACAGCTTGGAAGGGCCTAGAACTGCTGCATGGACAAGTCTGAAACAAACCTCAAGTAACTAACTCATTCAGCACATGCTCCAGTTCCCAGTATTCCTGTATTCTCCTCACCTGATATTCAGTCAATCGTTGTCTGTTTAATGTAGTCTTCACTCTGTATTTTACATCTGTAAGATTTTTGCCTTACTGTGTTAAAAAAAAAAATGACAAGATGCTAGACACAATTCAGAAGCAGTAAGAGGTTCCCTGCTGGGTTGATGAATCAGCTGCATAAATCAGTACAAGCTTTCTTGTAAACACACACAAAAGCATGCCTGCTAAGAGGAATGCAAGGCTATTATAAAACAGAAAGGTTGACTAGCTTTTGGAAAGAGGTAAGCCACAGCTACTACTGAAAGCAAGTACACAGAGTTCAGAAGAATAATTTTTTAAAGTTAAAAAGCACAAGTGGAACCCAGATTAAATATTAATTATTAGCAGGACAAAAATGCGTCCCAAAGCCTTTTCATAATAATACTTTTGTTTCCATGCTCTAATAGGAAAGACTCTTCTTGGAAAGAAATAAAACATACATGAGGGAAGCTTGCTTTTTAGCGAAAAGGAGGATACCAGAATCTAAAATTCCAACATCTTATTCATGACTTCTCATCCTTCTGAAAGTGACAAAAGCAAAAAGATTCAGACACACTGGTACTTCACGTCATGACATGATTAAGTTTTATTTTCTTCACATAATTTGTTTAATTACTTTGCGTTACACTAAGTTGACAAAAAACTCAAAATAGTAGTCTTAAAACGATGACTTCTCAGATAGGAATGTAACTAAACCTCAGCACATTCCACTGACTTGCTGTGAAGTTCCATCAACAAAGGGACAATACATCATTATCATTATTAAATTGTTACTACTGTACTGACGTTACATAAAAATTTAAAAAAAAGAAAAAAATCCCCATTCTGTACCAAAGAGTTTACAGTCTGCAGTAATGCTAAACATTGTGACAGTAGGAGATAGCTTCTACGCAAGTTAAAATAGGAGGTTAGTGTCAATATATGGTCATTGGCAGTAAAGTTACAAGTTGAGAAACAAAAGCAACTCAAGGGTACTACACTAGAAGATCTTCTGAAGGTCTCTGCATAAGCATAGTTCCTTCTCTAGCCCAGAGTATCAAAGTCTGCAATAAGGTAGAAGGATCAAGAGAGTAAGAAGGTCCAAAAATGTGATGTAGTGTCAGGAAAAGGCAGAATCATAGAATCACAGAATTAACTGGGTTGGAAGAGACCTCCGAGATCATCAAGTCCAACCCTTGATCCAACCCCACTGTGATTACTAGATCATGGCACTCAGTGCCACATCCAGCCTCATCTTAAAAACCTCCAGGGACAGTGATCTACCACCTCTCTGGGCAGGCCATTCCAATGCCTGATCACTCCCTCTGTAAAGAACTTCTTTCTAATATCCAACCTAAATCTCCCCTGACAGAGCTTAAGCCCGTGCCCTCTTGTCCTGCTGCTGATTGCCTGGGAGAAGAGACCAACCCCCACCTGGCTACAACCTCCTCTCAGGGAGTTGTAGAGAGTGATGAGGTCACCCCTGAGCCTCCTCTTCTCCAGGCTAAACAACCCCAGCTCCCTCAGCCTCTCCTCATAGGACTTGTGCTCAAGTCCCTTCACCAGCCTTGTTGCTCTTCTCTGGACCTGCTCCAGCACCTCAATGTCCTTCCTGAACTGAGGGGCCCAGAACTGGACACAGCACTCCAGGGATGGCCTCACCAGTGCTGAGTACAGGGGAAGAATCACTTCCCTGGTCCTGCTGGCCACACTGTTCCTGATCCAGTCCAGGATGCCATTGGCCTTCTTGGCCACCTGGGCACACTGCTGGCTCATGTTCAGCTTCCTGTCAATCAGCACCTCCAGAACCCTTTCTGCCTGGCTGCTCTCCAGCCACTCTGTGCCCAGCCTGTAGCGCTGCAGGGGTTGTTGTGCCCAAAGTGCAGGACCCGGCACTTGGCCTTGTTGAACCTCATCCCGCTGGAATCAGCCCAACTCTCCAGCCTATCCAGGTCCCTCTGCAGAGCCCTCCTGCGTTCCAGCAGGTCGATACACTCTCCCAACTTGGTGTCGTCTGCAAATTTGCTAATGATGGACTCGATCCCCTCATCTAAATCATCAATAACAATGTTAAACAGGACTGGGCCCAGCACTGATCCCTGCAGACACCACTGGTGACCGGCCGCCAGCTGGATGCAGCCCCGTTCACCTCTCTGGGCCCGGCCCTCCAGCCAGTTCCTAACCCAGCACAGAGTGCCCAGAAGACAAGACTTGCATTTGCTGCAGCTGGACAAAGCTCCAAGTACAAAAGCCTACAGAACTGAAACAGTGAAGAGGCAGGAAAAGTACTGGAGAATTGGAGAGGGAAGACCTTTAAGAAGAACCAGACAAGAAAGTCTGCTGCATTTTGGGCTAGTAAGTCAGTGCAGAGAAAGTCACCAGTCCATTGAGTGGAATACAGCAATTCAGTCTGGCACAAAGATAACAAATTAAGAACAAGTTTTTGGGAGCAGCAAATATGCATACTACAAAATAAGAATATAAAATTAATAATCTAGGATTTTAATATACAAAATGCATAGAGAAATAAAAAAATCTTATAAATTGATTTAATCAGACTCATGAATCTTAGCTTTAAACTAATAAATGATAATAGGAAAAGAGGTCCAGTCCTGAAGACTTTAACTGCAACCAGTTATTTGCAATTGTTATGACAGTACTTTAAGCACAGGAGCAGTAGTCTGAAGGCAGGGTTTTCAAGTTAGGAACACTGATATTAACTCCTAAATACTGCTGGTGGTATACTGTTGGAATATATCCAATAAGCCAACTAGATGTCCTTAGGGACCACGTTAGCTTCACTGTGAAGTCACAGAGTATTTGTAAAGCATTACAGAAAGCTTATGACAAATTTTGTTTCCTGAAGTTTACTAAAAACAAGACATTGCTGAAGTAATTTGTGACTAGAAGCAAGAAACAGACTTGGATCCATAGCACCTTACAATGCTACTCATATTTTAACTACACGTTGAGAATACTGTTTTTCAAATGATCAGTCTAGGGATCCTCACCTTCAGCAAAGACAAGACTGCCAAGTCATTGCAAGACTGGGCCTCAATCTCACGCAGTTAACTATAATAGCTACAGGAACTAAACAAAAATACAAATTGTGCGCTATAGCTGTGCAGTACCACAGTAACTTTCAAACTCTTTAGCTTTTATTTCATAGATGTGCAGCATAGCTCTAACCCATGGGCATTTATGACTGATGCATCTGCATGAAGCTTCTCATGAACGTTGCAAGCTTCTGAACATCTTCTACAGTCACCGCATTATATAAAGAGGCACGGATTCCTCCCACAGACCTGAATTGAAAAGAAGAGAGAAGAAAAAAACCCAAAAATTTAGTATATTCAAAAAAAAAGAAAACATTAATAACGTTCACAGACATTTAAACCCATCCATACTCTAAAAGGATAAAATTCACATTTTATGTGACTGAGAAGCAATATTTAATTCTTCAAGACAAGCTTGCAATTTAGAGAAGCTTAGTATTTAATAGTTATTTACAGCTCCAAAGCTGTAGCTCTATGGCATCAAAAAGCTAATCCCACAAACACTACTGAACATGGGAAAGAACTCTTGCCACTAGGAAGACAAGCCACCGGAGAGGCTTCATATAACGACACCATCTAACATCAAGTGACACCTTCTTTGGCATTTGCACAGAGATAGATTTGCCAAAGAAAGAAGAATTAAGGAGAAAGCTCTCTGAAGACCACCACCAGATCTAAGCATTAGCTGAGACACCAGCAGTCTCTGATTACAGTCTCTAGACTCATCTCAAGTGGCACCAAACCAATACGAGAAAGAGCTTATGATGAGAAAGGCTGGTAAGTCAATGCACAATGCCTGCTGCTGTATCACCACTCTAGTAATTGTTTGTTCTGCACAGGAAAAACATTCGTCTGATTAATACTTACCGATGTCCCTTCAGAGATATCATGTTAAGTTCCACAGCCTTCTCAAGAAATTTCTTTTCCAGGGCTTCATCACCCTTAACACTGCCAATACGGAAAGGGACATTCATTCTGCTTCGGTTCTTTCTCTCCACTGGACATCTAGAAAGATTGCAGAATGTAATGCTTAGCCCATTTTATGCTAAATTTATGTTTTCAGCTATATACAATTTCAGAATGTTTAGAACCAAAGTTGATCCTCTATAATCAAAAAGGTCATTACTTTATGTGAAAGAAAGCAATCTTCCTTTTTTAAACAAGTATATTAATGGAAATGGTAAAGTGGAAGGCTTGTTAACCCTTCCTGACATAGTCAAAATTGCCCTCAGAAATGTTTGAGAGGCTTGCACACAGACCAAATAAAAACCAAAACAACAAAAAAAGCCATAACCAAATAAAAACAACAACAAGAAACCCAAGCAAAAACACACACAAAAACCAAAACAAAAACCAAAACAAACAAAAAATGAAACAAAAAATAAACAAAGAAAACAGTTACTTAGGATAAGTGAGGTTAATTACAGGGAATTTTGAATAAGTCTCAAGAAGTTTCTTTTCTTTGTCTTCAAAGACTGACACACTTATTTTTTACTCAGCTAGTCAAACATGATACCAGAATTAGACTCAGCTACACAAAGGTAAAGAAAGTACAAAAACACAACATTAGAAAATTTCCATGGACAATAATGACTTCTGTTAGTGGTTTCAGTCCACTTTCTAAATCAGTATTACTCAGAAGCATGAACATCTCAAGGAGAAAAGAGCTATCTCTAGAACAAATGTGGCATTGTGTATATGGCCACAACATTTACAAGATGTACCACAGCTCTTTAATACCTTAAAATCCCACCTAATCTAAAGT
Organism: Pyrocephalus nanus; assembly: GCA_038380795.1. Taxonomy (NCBI): domain Eukaryota; kingdom Metazoa; phylum Chordata; class Aves; order Passeriformes; family Tyrannidae; genus Pyrocephalus; species Pyrocephalus nanus. The sequence continues at coordinate 34,068,619 of CM076263.1, read as the reverse complement.
GGAAAATTCAGAATACATTTATTTTCTCTTCAATTATTTTGTGAAGGTAAGAAAGGATGGGGAAAGGTTAGAAGATTTAAATATCATTCTTCAGTGATTCTAGTTACAAAGGAGGTATGAAGCCTTCAGATTTATTCTTTCCTAAGGCTGTGATGTAGATTCTTACAGTCATTCATTAGGAATAAGTTCTCATAAATTGCATGTACATTTCATATCTATTATTATTCTATTTGGCAAAGAATGGGTATCATTCTTCTTAGTTTCTCCCTTGTTCCATTGTCCATATGTCCCCATAACGAAAAAGAAAAAAATCCATCATAATGCCTGCCTATGCAAATTTTCTGCTTCAGGCTCAGCCACAAAAACACTCTTCAAAAAGGTCTATACTTTGTAAGCATTCCCATGTCTGAATTACTGTAGCCACGCTGTAGTTTTTATAATATTCAGTTGCTGTTAGACAAGCTGATGCAACTCAGTGCACAGACTTTGGAAAGCAAACTGCAAACGGCACATAGCATTTGGTGGAAGAAAGGTTCAATTTGCTAAATGGCTTGCCACTCTGCTAACCCAGGGAAGCATTCCACAGATTAGGTTGCACATTACAACTGGGAAGGCAGCTTCAGATTAAGTCTTCCTTTTAGTCATAGATACAGTAAAAAAATTCACAACCTTAACTGTATTGCTTCAGAAGATGCATTACCGCTCAGTCAGTGAAGCTTGTTCTGTTTTCCCAGCTGACTATTTACCATCCCATCTGCACTGCATTTCCCACTCACTGGCTTACAGATCAACTTGATAGAAACAGATTTCTGTTTGCCACAGGATGTTTTCTTCAAGGCTTTATTTGCTTTCTGAGATTTATGAAAAGCCCTCTGGATTTTGTGGGAGTAGGATCACAATCCAAATGTACTACATATTATGGTGAAACCTTATCCCTGCCAATTAAGATTGCAAACAGCTTTATTCTGAAACCCAAATTTAATTTGTCATATCCAAACTTGGACTTGAAAATTAGTTTGGTCTCCTAACTGCTGGTTTTATACTGAAAGTGAAGTAAAATATTTTGCATTTTCACACCCAATTACTAGTTTGAGCTTGGTGAATATTAAAAGTATTACAATTTCAGTTTTAACTATACATAGGCCCTGTGAGTTGAAAAATACCTTACAACAATATGTAAAAATCAGAGGGTTATATCTGCTTTGGAAAGCCATCAAAATAACTGAAGAAAATAAACAGTACATAAAGGGTTGGACTTGATGATCTCAAAGGTCTCTTCCAACCCAGTTAATTCTATGATTCTATTATGAAGTATATAATGAAAATTTATTCCACTTTGAAGTCTGATCTTCTTTTATTTCAGAAAGCATTTCAGTACTAAAATGCACTGCTTGACAGAGAAAAAGCAGAGTCTTTGACTACTGGACGAGGTGGTAGGAAGAACACAATGCTAAAGTGGTCTCTACAGTTTCTTTCTTACAGTCAACTTTCTCTGTTTTGCCCAAGAGATTTCCCCAAGAGATTCAGTAAGCATACAAACCAGAATCTGCATAGCTGGGTTTCGTATACTCTTCTCCTAGGCTCCTGCATTTTATTAAATTTAGAATATGTTTTCAGTATGCTTCCATATTGATCTATACAGGATAATTTGGAGTAACTTTCTACTGGAATGAAAGTCACCTTTGGAGAGTTACCAAGCAAATGGTTTGCACAAATAATTTCTGTGGGAGTCCTCAAAAAGGTGACTTTAAAAATACATTGCAATCAAACTCTTGAAAGTTATGAGTGTGTCTGGCTCTGTAACAAATATTGAAACCAAAGGGAAAAGCACAGCAACTTACGCATAAAATCCATTAGATTTGTCTATAATATCATAAATCATTCGTGATTTGATTAAACTAAGTTTATCCATAGCTGTAGCTCCACCATTATTCTTTATCCATTCCAGTACCAATCCCATGATATAAATGCTGCAAAAGGAAAATAACATTCTTCAGTGAGATTTATTTAAACAGGAAAAGAAAGAAGTAGTTCACAAAATGTTTCAGCAACAAATCTGCTGGACCAAAGTTAATCCTTTGTAGCACAGAAGTCCATGTCCTGCAGTTTTCCTGCAGGGCTCCCAAGGACATCCCTAGACATGATGCAAGGACTGCCAATTCATTGACTACACAATTTAGCACAAAAGTTAATAGCATTCACCCTGTGCAAATTCACCCTAGCAAAAATACAATGGTGAATCTCAAATTCATGTGCATTAATAATGCCAGAAATTTAACCACATTTTCACAAATGTTAAAAATAAAAACTTTAATCCCATTTCTGTCTAAAAGGACCTTTTGCCCACATGAACCATGAAGTTTGGCAAAACAAATAATGATGTAATACACTTTAGTCTTCATTACCATTCAAGTTCCAAGAAGACATCAGGAAGCCTACTGGCATCACATGGCTTGGGACTAAGTATTTCAAAGCTAGTTACTAAAGGCAACATAAAAAATCCTTGAGGCCTTTTGCCTTTGTGTCTTGCTACAAAACTCAGCTTGTTCAAGTTCAAGCATTTCCCACGGCTACAACAATTTACATAAAAACCTGCTCACAAGTTTTTATGGCCTATTTCCAACAAGTTTGTTCTTATTAGTTACTTCATTATAAATGCCAAGGGGGTCCTCAGAAAACATTACCCTACAAGTTTCCCTAACACCTATCTAGAAGGAGGTTGTTTTAAATTTTGGTGCTTTTAATTTCTGAGAGGATGACAGTACCAAATCTTTGAACATTGTAGAAAAGCAAACTAATTAAGGTTACAGATTGCCTTTCATAAGCACCTTATAGCTCTGAGAGCACAATCTTGCCACATTTATGACAGCATGCTGTCAACTACCCCAGCATAAAGGATTTAAATGTAGTATAGCCTACACCCTTGCCAAATATACAGGGCCACATTCACCTCTTGCCCTCACTTCATTGAGCAAAACTTCTTGGATAAGTTAATTCCAAGAAGTCAGTCTTACAGTCATTCACAAAGCCGAGCCAGATGAAATCTTTTATCTTTCTTTTGTTTCAGTCAAAATAATGATTTTGGAACAATTTTAAATGCAAATTCCAGAGCTTGGAAATTAGATTTTTATAGCAAATTCACTGTCAATTTTAGCTAAACAGATCAGGGTCAAAGAGTCAACTCTGTAGCGCTATGAGGTCAAAGCCATTAGCATCACCTTAATTTAACTTAACATCCCACTGAAGTGGCTTTTGCAAATTCAGTTAATATTTCATGCCTGTTTGCCAGCAAACCATTAGCAAGTGAAAGGAAAAGAGTAGAGAAAAAGAGAACTAAGAAGCTTTGCCAGTTCCTTAAACTGGAACAGACAGTAAGAGCCAAGCCAAACAGATGTGCATCTTGCCAACACTACAGTCCACTACATTCTGGATTCTGGAGTGTACTCTAGTGTGGGTCTGTAGCATGAAGTGAAATCTGGCAAGATGGTGACCAGAAATGAGAAAGACTGTTAGTTTAACTTTATTTTCAGCTCCCTAAACCTGCCACTACCCTGTTAAGGTTACTAACAGATACTGAGTTATACCTAAAGCAGCACTTTCTTTTTTTAAGTTCTTTACAGTGGCTAAAATACAGCTGCAGAATTTTATTTCTTTTGCTATTCAAACAGAGGAACAACACTGTGTTCAAGTGCTGCGATTAAGTAGAACTTCAGTTTTTCAAATGGAAATAGCTTTGTACTTGGAAAATATCAATGGCTGGATTTCAAAGCTGGCATTTTCAAGTATACAGTGTCCAAAAACAGTATGTGTGACTTGGCAAATAATCAATCCTGAAAGAGTGGCTTCATCAGTCACTGGGAGGGAAAAAAAACCCCAAAGACATACATACTGCCTATGTTACAAAGCTACGTTTAGAAGACAAAAATCTGGAAACATTGTATAGTTAATTCTTAAGAGCAGCCCTAAGGATACTGGATGTACCCAGCCAATAGGGCAGACAGGCTGCCAGTAAGAATACATCATTACAGCACTACATACTCTACAGTGTATATATAACTTGGGAAAACAAATTCTGCACTGTAAAATCTGCAATAAACAAATGCTCACAAGATATACCGTTCTTCTGACACAGATAACTGCCCCTATGTCACTCCAATAATACACTCTGCAGTGACAATCAGCACATTCAGAGATAAAATCAGTATCACCTCAAATTTTACTGAAGTTAAGTAAGCGATGGCATTAAGTGATAGGCCTTACACATAGGAATCACTGAACTTTACGCCCACACAGTGCATTTAGTATCTGTTGGAAATCAATAGGCAGCCTAACTTTCCAGATTCTGGCATGTACAAACAAGATGTAAGAGCTGAGACTAAACACTGCCTTATCAGATTGTTTGAATCAAAAGGAAAGCTTACCTTGAAAAGTAGAATTTGTTATTTTCAAAGATATTTTAAAAAATGGGGAAAAAAAGGATACCTGGATTGATTTTTTTTTTCCTTTAATCATTTCAGTGCAGTTTGGTACACAAATTCTTCCGATTAGGAGTGGGAAGGTAATACCGGTTCAACATCTAAATATTCGAGTAGCAAAGCATCATTTCACTAGCTACCAATCAGAAGCTAGGAGATATCAATTTTAAAAAGGCAAGTTGTAGTCTGTTCTGCTTCTTGTGTATATGAAATCATCAGGTATATGAAAATTTCGTTATCTTGATCGCTAGCAATGATTAGGAAGCTAGATCAATTTTCTTTTTGGATATCAAGTCAAACACTGAGACAGTAATCAAAGAAATACAAAGAATCATACGAGAGAATAAAGCAAAGCAATGACTAAACTGCCTTTAAAAAAAATCTTTTACAGTTTCATTTCAAAACCAACAGTGGTCAATACATAATTTTGTGATATTTTACATCATTTACAACTTTAATAACAATATTTACTATTATCCAGTAAAGACAGTCAATAGGGATCTGGAGTTTCAAATGCTGAGAACAACCTGAGGAAGAAACTGTACTAAGTATCCAAGAAGGAAGTGTAAGTGCCAAATTACCTATTTGCAATGACAGAAGTATCCCCACTGAATTGACTAGAGCTGTGTTCTTGTAAATCAGAACTGCATCCTGAAACTTTATACAGTGGAGTTACAACACAGAATATTTACTTTGAAAAAGACTATGCCCTTTACGGCTGAGTCACACTATGCAACCCAAAGCCTACAACAGTCACATGGCTGGACGCCCCATGTTTTCACAGGAGTCACGTGAAAGACTCCAACATATAAGTGACTTGAGGGCAAAAAATACTCAACTTTGGAAGTTTTTTTAGGTAAGAGCAGCAGATGGCAGTGCAGCAGCTTTCTGAAGAAGGGATATCACATAGCATGGTGACTTACCTGTAGCATGGGGGAGTGTTATACAAAGAGCTATTCGTTGCCTGTGTTTTGTAATCCAGTACGACAGGGCATTCCTTCAGTGCAAATCCCAACAAGTCCTCACGTACTATTACAACAGTAACTCCAGCACAGCCAACGTTTTTCTGAGCCCCAGCAAAAATCACACCAAACTTTAAAAGGAAGAAGAAAAGAAAGGCTTGCTACATGCATTCACTTACAACTGAGTAAAACATCAGGGTCGTTATACAACAGGCATACTACTCAGCTGAACATACCAGAGAATGTGTGGAAAATGAGCAATCTGTAGGTAAAAAGAAGAGTTAGGAGAAGTTCTCATTACAAAGTGCACTTAACAGCTATTCAACTGAGGAAGATAATCACAAGTTTCACAACAATTTACTAAATGTTTATTTAATTACCACAAATAATTCTCAAGGCAGCCTGTCCAAATTTCACACTACTCTAAGCAAATTTACTAAAGATATATTCAGACACAGTTCACGGTATTTTCAACCCATCTGGTATTTCAGAACAGGCATCATAAAATCCACCTGCTCAAACAGGAAGATCAGGAAAAGCCAAGATGAATGTACTAACAATTAATCCTTTTTGCTACACACAGGTAAGAAATGCCAAACATGCTACTTCACTAGTCGGTAGCACTTCTACTCCTAACACACTTTACAAACATAGGCAAGTACTATGTTCTGCCTCTGTATTATCTGTGAAGCAGACACCATAATTATGCAGCACAGGAAGCTTTGGGAGCTTAAAAGGGGGTACAGATTTCTCATGTAAGAGGCAGGATTAAAATATCTAATTCACAGTACCCTGTATAGACTATATATATACTATCTACAGACTAAATATGATTCAGATGATATTTCTTTCAGCTACAACATCAGCGAAGACCATCAAATAGACAAATAATCTTGGGCAGTTATTAACACGGACAATTTTAACACAGTTTAGTAAGTTTTTATGAAAAAATAAGGAAAACAGATAGACATGGAAATCTCAAACTTGAAAAGTCAACACTTCTATCCATAATCAGATATTCAATTAACAAAACATCCTTAATTTCACTGCTCAGCATCTCTGGCCATCCAGACATTTCAAAGTGCTTAATTACATGCATTCAAGTTTGAAAATGCTTTGCGTGGCCACTGCATCCAATACTTTACCTTGGAAACATCCACAGGTCTGGACAGGAAGTTTGATGACATATCACAAACCAAGACTGCTCCTTTGACATCAGGTACAAAATCAAACTCCACACCATGGACAGTTTCATTAGCACAGTAATAGACGTAAGATGCATCTGGATTAAGATTCCAAGTGCTTAGGTCAGGAATGTCTGAGACAGACAAAAAAGAAACCCATAGATCAGTTGGTAATTTTCTTGGCATGCAATTTTACTTGAATATGGAACCTAAATGCTAATGCAGAACAGTTTGCAGTATAAAGTATTAATTATCTTGCTACCACAAAGATAGTATATCTGCAAAGCAAATACACCAGTGCATTCCTGAAATTCTCTGGTGAGCCATCATTAGTCTTGCAAAAACCTTTTCATTTTCACCCCTTATTTCTCAAACTATTTTCATCAAATTTGCAATTCCAGACTATAAACTACTGTCTTAGGGGTATAAAACAGCATTTCAAAGGAATTCAGGCAGTGGGTTCAAGAATTCTCTTGCTGCCTTTGGAACCACTGAAGCATCCAAATTCTCACTGTCAAAGTTCTCTACAGCTGTGTTTCTGTGCAAACCCAGAAGCATTTCAGTCTCACCCAAGCTGAACAAACACAAAGTTATCTACCTTCCTCCCATTTTAAGCTTTGCAACTGATTTACAAAACTGTAAAGATTTCCTATGTCAACAGTCAAGATATAGGCATGTCCTGACAGCACAGAACAGGTTTTGCATAGAACAAATAATTGCTCTTCCTTTCTTTTATCCAATTGGTCTTCCTTTCTTTTCTCCTCCTCCTGAGGGGAGACAGAGCGGGGAGGGGAAGATTATTTACTGCCTCTCCCCTTATCTACAGCTACCAAATAGTGAATATGCTCCCCTAGACTGGAAACTTGTAGGTTCCATTCCTTCCTGTGCCTCAGAGAATATAAACTTATTTTCCAAGTTAATGCCCTAATCACCAGTTAATATACTAACTCACATGGGGATATTCCTGGTCTTTCTTGTTGCAAATCTTCCCCATTCAAATGCTATAATTTGGACCAGAGGGAAGAAAAGTGAGCAAAACTAGTAAGAGTAGAAACTAGAACTAAGTAGTCCTGCTCCAAGAATTATTTACATTATGTCAAGTCAGTGACATAGAGGTGGGAAAGACAAATATTTAGGAATCCTTACAAGTAGGCAACAGAATTCAGGTCTCATATATTGGGTCAAGGTTAAAATCCTGGACATGCTTCTAAATTTTAGAGCAATCTCATTACTGACTATACATGAATCTGAAATACCTCACAATATCCCTGTGAATAGCTTAAGAACTCAGTTAAATATTAAAAAAAAACCTGAGACAACCCAGACCACTTCCCTGCTTAGACACTTGCTTCTTGCCACTTATTTTCTGGGATCTGCTCAGTCTCATTTCGCAATTTTTTTTTTCTGGTGGAGACTGTTAAGCCATTTAACAGATCTCCCAGTGATGAATGCCGAGAGATGTGGCAGACAACCTTTTGAGTGCTGGGCAGTCAACTCTAGTTAACATTTAACAGCCCAATAGCTAAGCTGGATCCATTTTTAGAGCAAGGCTAAAAGCTAAGCATTCACGCAGATGGATGCAATCATCAACTTACTTGTATAGGCTCCCAGTTTCGGATGAACGATATTCACCTTGGCATACTTCTCTGCTTCTTTAGCTGCTTTTGCTGACCAACCTCCAGTAACCACATAATCTGCCTGTCTTCCTTCCTTTAAACCAATGAGGTTAAGGGGGACTGCACTGAATTGAGCAGATCCACCTCCTTGAAGGAAAAGAACTTTGTAGTTGTCTGGTATATTTCTGCATAAAAGAAATAACCATATCTATTATTCCCAGAAGACATGGGATGCGTATTATTCGATACTATGCATTTAAGAGCAACTGAGGAAGAATTCTGTAATTTTAGAAGACTCTTTGCCAAGAGGTGAGACCAAATCCCATTAACTTACCTCAGCACTGGTCTTGAGCAGCAATATTTAAGAGTAATGCTATACAGTTCAGTGACATAAATTTGCTGGATAGCTTTCCTTCCCCACCCCTGGGGACTGCATTAAATGAATTCATTTCTGAGTAGCTGTACTATCATAGTACACAGAAACTGGAATGACATTCCATCAGAACTAATGCTGACTTTTAATTTTGTCTATTGCTACCTTCATGGGCTTTCTGTCAGGCTAAGAACTGCACACTGAAGTGCTCACAGTAGAATTCCCCTTTGAGACCCTTCAGTTTCAAAGTGCAGTGGTACAGTAAATTGCAAGTGTTGCTCATACAGTCACAAAAATTACTTGTTCAAATTATTCATCAAAATCCCTCTATCAGTAGTTCTGGCTGTGATTGAGGGTCAAGCACACATGTTAAATGACCAACACTATTAACTACTATGAGAATAGTAATTCTAATCCATTATATATTTATTTCAAACTTTAAAAAATGTGTCATCCTGCAAATACAGAAAGAGCTCTTGATCAGTGATTCTAACACATCCATAGTGCTCATGTTAATAAAATTGGACTTATAAGCAATGCAGAGATGACCCCTATACCACTAGAGAACTGTTTTCTATTGTTTGCTTTTATCCCTTTAAGGTCACGTCACTATCTATAGAGGTGACAAAAATCCAAATTTCAAAACATAGTCAACTTTTCAATGTATAGTAGCCATATAAAAAACAACTTAATAGGAGCTCTTTGTCAAATTCAAAAATATAAGTATCAAACAGAAGATCAGTGCCCTCCCTGAGATTATTACTCTATCATACACTGTACCTATGCATGGAAAAACAAGCAAACAGGTGCTTTCATGGAAAGGTCTCCACATTATTGATGTAACTAGAACAACCATAAAATAAAAATAAGCAGAAAGTAATTCACTTACAGCAATTCACGCATGAGATTTTCCGTTTTATTTAAAATTTTTGTGAAATCTGAGGAACGGTGGCTCATTTCTTTGGCGGAACAGAAAGAAAAAATAGCATGAAACAGGATGGTAATATATGAATTTGAGTTAAAAATTCTGTTAAGCTTTAAACCTTTTACACTACCGACCCAAAATGTCGGAAGGTTGTCATTCCCAGTTCCCACTCCTATTTCTTTTTTTTTCCCCCGACCCTTTCTAAGTGCCCACAGAAGACTTATATTTGCAGTCTTGTCCAAATACAGGCAAAACCTAACCACTGACATTTGGACCTACATGACTCTACTACCCCCAAGAGCAACTACATTTGCAGGGGGAAAAAAATTACTCCCTAGAGAGGTTAAATTTTTCCTCACTCTAAGAATCTTATCTGCTAATAATGCTATAGCAATTATATAATAAGGTACAGGAGTTTGTTTTGTTCTATTATTTTTAGCAAGGCTTCTTCATACTGTAATGCTGTAAGAACACTTAATACTAATCCCTTTTATTAAATTCATAGGCTGCCTTCCATGTGTAGGAGGACAATTTAAACATTAATCCAAACTTTTGTTGTTCTGTCTTGAACCCTTGGTTTCCGCAAGGGGCTCTCAGTGGGACTGCTGTAGTACCCAGATCTCTGACAGACTATTGAAGTAACTTAGTTACTTTTAGCAACTAAACAGTTCCATAGGACTAGTAAAGTGTTGACCATCTTGTTCCATAAATCTTTTGTGCAGCTGGGGCTAAAAAGCCAGTCAGCTACCTATATGGCACAGAAGACATCTTCTCCTTATGGCAAGACAATATTACCTTCCTAATGGGAAGGATGCTATACATCAAGTTTACATAAAGCATTTTGCCATCCAGTATGTAAGATACTATATATGGTATCTATACACACACATGTATACAGTACATTTGTATACAATATGTGTGTATACATACATAGTCTTTCATAGATATGTAAAATCTTTTTTTTATAAATTGCCTCTCTCTCTCTCTCTCTCTCTCTCTCTCTCTCTCTCTCTCTCTCTCCATGTATTCCAAAGACCTGAAAGTACTGATGTTTGACATATGATTTCTCATCTTTTCTCTCTAGTCCTTTGTTTTGAATCTCTAAACATCAGGCTATGTATCATTTTAGAGTCCTCTAATGAATGGTAGAAATAGGCCATGAAGCAGGGGTCTCTGGACATACATGCTACAAGAATAAGGTATTGAAAAGGAGCTGAAATACCAAGATCAAAAAGTCTTATTAAACAATTCTGTTAAATATTGAAATTCTGAAAAAATGTAGAATTTTTTAAGTCTTACCAAGAACACTTATACCAAGTCCTTTGTAGTCCACCAACTCTTTCTGTGCTTCTAATAATACCTAACAAAAGAAAAAAAACCCAGAAATAAATTAAGGGATTTTTCAATTATCTGGCATCTCTGATGCATCGCGTCTATGCCAGCTGCTCTACATTGCAATAACCTGACACTTGTTGAGTGAGATTAACAGAACTATAGTCATCAACATAATTTCACTGTACCTAGTAGCAGAAGGTTTTCATAAGATAGCAAACTTAAATCATATGCTTGTCATGGAGACCGTGTTTTAAGCTACTATTTCAAAAGTTACATTTCCAGATTTCAGAATGATTTCTAGAAGTCAAATGGAACGCTTAACCTTTACAAAATACCTAATGTGTGCATACATACTCCTTCTAAGTAAGCGTCCCAAATACCCGTACCCACCCCTGGATCTGTGATCTTTCACGTTATTTGTGTAAATAGGACAACCAAGGTATTGAAGGAAAAATAAAGAAGGTGGTCAGCTTGCGGAATTGGATACCTTAAACTGAGCCAAAAGGACAATGACTGGTTTTACAGAATGAAGCCCACACTTTTTGACGATGAGCCTTTTCTATTTTAATGAAAGTTATGAAAGAAATGAAGCAAAATTTTGAGACCACCAAAAAAAACAGGTCACTCCTAGAAGTCCTAACCAAGTAATCTTCTGCTTCAGCCTTCCATTTTTTTTCTGTCTTCTCCATAGATCTTGAATATTAACAAAATAGAATGAGGATTCTAGCCACTGGATCTGCAGCTTCTGATTTCAGTAAATTCTCGTATGAGTGCCAGAACACTCTCAGCTTTCCTAAAGGAAGCGGGAAAAGAGGAAGCCCCAGTAGAACAGTCACCAAAACAAACGCTGCAGTGAATGCATCCTAGGATTTAACAAGAAATTGCATATTCTGGACAGTTTCAGTAACAAGAGATCTACCTTGCTGACAGGATATCTGAATGGCCTGTAAAACTGTAACAGCTGGTCATCAAGAGGTCAACTGAAAGCAATTGTGCTGCTTTTCATTTTAGAGATTGTGAAGTTTTTACTACCATCTTCCATAGTCAAATTTATCTATGCCAGAAAAGGGGGGGGAAATGAAAGGGAGCACATAGATTACTAGAACTGCTTGATAAAATACAGTTCTGCTAGTAACATTTATCAGACACTGCTTGATAAAATACAGTTCTGCTAGTAACATTTATCAGACAATCTGCCCATGCCTGACAATAGACATCTATAACACGTCTTATAATTGCCACAAATTGCTCCATCCACCTTCATGCTTCAGTCAGAGTACTTCACGTGAAGCACAAAGAGAAACAAGTCCACAAAAGAACACTGCATTTTAAGAGAAGAAAACAAATTAATAATACAGCGTTCAGCCATGCCCTTCTCAAACCCTAAATCCAGTTTTCAATAATCTGTCAGAGATCTGGGTACTACAGCAGTCCCACTGAGAGGCCCTTGCGGAAACCAAGGGTTCAAGACAGAACAACAAATTTCTTGGCAACCTCATCTACAAAGGACGTTTCCGAAAGAAAAAAGAAGCGGGGGTGGAGAGAGAGGAGGGAGAGGGAACAAACAAACAAACAAAAAAAAAAAAAAAAAATCAAGAAAGCTGCTCTGTAGCAAATTCATTTGCCTAAAGAAAAATTTTAAATAACACATATATTCCCTTCCCCTATGAAGGGAATTAAGAAAAGGAAAAAAAAAAAATCCCCAGTACATAACCCTTAGTTGAAAGTCAGATGCGTACAGTTTGGAAGAAACCACCCCCTCTCCACATCCCACTGGACAATCCACGGCTGCTGATGCAACTTTCCAGAGGGTTGAGTCTACACTACAGTCACTATAATTTCTTAAATAAAGTCTTCTCATGGAATAATCCACCCTTCTACACTGAGTGCCTACTTCCCATCCCAAAACTAACGAAACGCCCTCGATGCCATATGATCTGGTCTGGAAAAAAACAACTCCGAGAGCAATCCAAAAACCACACCAGGGCTCGCTTTCAAAACTCCGAATTTACCATGGCAGTTCCCTGAGTGGGGAAGGGGAGAAGAAAGGAGGTTTCGGCTCTGTGCTGGTTAACTCTTTTAATGACTATTTACTCGAGCTTCCCCAGCCCTCGCTTTGCCTCGGCGCCCGCGGGGGAGCCGTGAGGACGAGGACACCCACCCGCGCCGCGCCCCAGCCCGGCCCTTACTCACGGAGCGCGGCAGCTTCGCCGGCCCGGCCCCGAAGTTCGCCACCTGCCGCCCGCCCTCCATCGTGCTCGGGATGCTGCCGACGCTGATCCCAGCGGTCCTGCTGCCAGGCCGATATAAACCCCCCGCCGCGGGGATCCCGGCGGGGCCCGCCCCTGTCCCGGCCGCCCATTGGCAGCGCGGCCGCGGAGAGGCGGCGGGGCCGGGCGGGGCCGAGCGCAGCCCACGGCCCGTGCCGCGGCTGCTGGCACGGGGGTGGATCTGCCTTTACCTACCTGCCTGGAGTTTGGGAAACCTTAGTGAGCCCCGGTGAGGTGCCAGCGCACACGCAGCCGTCGGTGGGCAGGCATGCGGGCAGGCATGGAGGCAGGCAGAGACACACACACACACAGAAATAAAATGAGCACGTCCTACCGTAACTTTACTTGAGCGTTTCCCCACACGCTTGCTCCCGCAGAGCTGAGACGCTTCTTCGCAAAGCAATCTGCATGAACGCATGAGAAATTACGAACAGCGATCCACAGTGAGGCCCAGAGAGGCTGTGGAATCTCTCCTGGAGAAAAAAAATATCTGGATGCAATCCCGTGCAACGTGCTGTAGAATGACCCTGGCTCGAGCAGGGAGGTTGGACTAGATGACCCACTGTAGTCCCTTCCAAACTGACCATTCTGTGATTCATCTTTAAAGAGGTAGTTTTACAGTACTCAAATGTTCTCATATTTTGGGTGAAATTCTTTCCTCAGAGAGGAGGAGGAGCCCTGCCTTCTCCAAGCCACAAAGCACCAGCACGTTGCACACTGTTTTCCTGAAAAGTTTGTTGCAAATTGCCATTTGAAGTCATAGGAAGAGAATAAAATCAAGAGAGCTGTGAAATTTAATTAACTTCACAGATAGCAGAGCTTGGACTTGCATTGAGGTCTGCCAACTCCTAGGCTAATATTCCTGAATACTAAACCATTCTTTCCACCCATGTCTCAGTTCATTGAAAACTTTGAGGTCGTACAGTTAAACTGTTGTAACTGAAGGGAACATTTTAGCTCACCGAGTTCTTCTGATTGTTTTCAGGGAGAGACATTGCGCCTAACAGTTTCCAGAAGTTAAAGGCAGTAGCAGTAAATCAATTTTGACAAAACAAGCCATGAAGTATGACTGAAAACAGATGGGCATCACAAAGTCCCATAATCTTCAAGTATCTTGGACAAGAGTTACAATTATCATATGTATAAAGCACAGCTCCTGAACACCTTAGACTACCCAGTGTTACCTGTAACACTGGCCCTACTTTAGTCCCTTGCATGTTCACCAAGCTTATCAACATTAACTGTCTGTAGACCAAATCTGCATTTTTTTCAGAAATGAAAGTGTCAATGCCTGTTACTTTGAAAATACTGAGATTTATATAAAATATAATTTTTCATTCCTTTTGCTGTCAATTCAGGTGATACCTACAACAGTAAAAAGAATTTACAGATCACAGCCTGATCTGCTATTTAATTAACACACTGTAGAAGTTATTTTGTTTAAAAGACTGAAAACAGAGACACTGGTTTTAGAGCAAAGATAACCTTCATTTCACTAATGGCTACAGCTGAACAAAAACCTACCAAACTTGCTTTCAGACACCAGAAACCTCCTCAGTTCTGAAGAGATAATTGCAAACTTCACAGACATTATAGGTGCGATACATTGTCTTCAAAACACCAAGGTTTTTCTAAAGAATGTCTAAGACCAAGACCTCCAGAATAACTACACTACTAATTATTAAAATTAGTTCTGATTAAATGGAAGCCTCTACTCAAATGCTAAGTAACAACATAGATATGACTACAATTTATTTTTACTAGCGTCTGAAATAAAACTGGCTCCAGAGACATAGGCTCCTCATATAGGCTTTTCCCAGTATTAGATTCAAACCACTTATTTCTGCAATGGCATCCTTGGTAGGAAGTCATAATGGAAGCAGTCAGAAATAGTGTAGATTAGTGATTCAGGTCAGAAAGTGTTTTGACATCTGAGTAGGATCAGTCTTGAATCCTAGCTGTGTGGCACAAACCACAGCGTAAATTAAAACTTTGGATTTAAAAACATAATTCAATCCTTTGACACAGAGCTAGAACACAAAAAATAGAAACTAGGAGAGCTGGTGCTGGTATCAGCTCAGAGCACTGAGAGTAAATACCAGGTACTGTAGTTTTCACTTCATGGAAGTCCCATACTGACCAGAAGGGTCAAAAATAGCAGCTCCTATGAGATCAGAGAACAACAGTGCTGAAAGCCTTGCCATGTAGAGCTTTAGAAAATCCACTTCACACTGTGCATTGATGGGAAGTATAGAAAACTGGTAAGAATGTGTAAACCAGAAACTTTTGCTTTGGGCAAAGGATTATTATGCTTCTGAAGTTGGAAAGAATGAAGAGAAACACTATAGGTCACATTTGAGTTTTGTTTCTATTGAACTGAGATTTCTATTTTAATATTTTGCTACCAGCAATTATGATTTAATATTTTTATTACATTAAAACCCATGAATTGATCATATCAATATTCAGAGTTACCCATTATGAAACACAGGCTTTCAAACCCGTGACTTCCAGGAGTGCTTCTGGCTTCTACTACTTGACAGAGAATTTTGACCCTTCCATTGCTACAAATCCCTGCAGATGAACATGAATTTGCATAATTAATAGAGAAACAGAGAGAGCTGTATTTATTACGCTGCACAACTGGAAAAACAAGACATTTTAAAAAAAACTAAAACAAAAAAACACAGAAAAGTGTAAACAAAGTTTCAGAGTTTTCAGTGAACTTTTATTAGGCTCATCGTAACTTCATGTTATGCTGGACAGCAAACCTTGATTGACTACTGCTGGAAAAGGATCAGCTCACTCAAGGAGAGCAAGTGTACACGAGTTCTCTGTCTGGTACTATAGCTGACAAACTGACGTCATTACTAAAGACAAATAATATTGACTACATAGCAACCTGGCAACTGTTTCTGGAGGCAGCTGCAATGTCTGGTCCAGCAAACTAAGTGCAACAAGAAAATTTTGCTGAAACTTAAAATATAGGTAGTTCAAACAAGGATTTGAGGTTAATTTGTTTTCCAGAGATTGCAGTTCTGAACTGTGAAAAGTAGTTCTTGGGAAGTCTAAATGAAGAGAGAAAAAAATACTGAGTTTTACAAGTAAACAGTATTATGTTCTCTAGCAAATAGCTGGCCTATTGATTTCAGTATTTTATGTCAAATAAGAACACAAATATGTAAAACATTAACTAACAGCAAAAGGATGAAACAGTTTATATCAGAACTCATAATAATGTAACCAAAAATATTGTACTTTATATTAAAATATTGTTAAATATACATACAAGATAATTGTTTATATGTATAAAATATTTTTTGTAAATATATTTTTAAATTGTAAGCAAAACCCCTGAAACTTCTGAAATATTCATGATAGCCTTAAAAAAACACTTCTTCTCTGGGCAACTTCAATCCAACTGATTCTCTACTGACTTCATATCCAATATTGAACTATATATAAAGCAGGCACTACAGATTTTTACTGTAAGAGTGCTATACCACAGCACCAGTGATGAGGTGAAGAATCCTTCATGTTTCTGATTTAACAGAAAAAAAAAAGGTTAAGTATTACGCCACTGGAAAAAAATACACCAATCTCAATTGCAAACTGCCTGATCAATTTTGTTTTAAAGTATTATTTTTGACATAATTCATACTGTCAAAGCAAATATAAAAAGTAAGTACTTAACATAAAAGGTAGTTTATGCCACCTGGCTATAGGCCTTCAATACATGAACTGTTTTAAGTTATTTTTGCTATTTTTAAGGAGAAATAACAGATTCCTAATTGCTAACCTCACAAATCTAAACACTTTTGAATTTATAGTTCTACTCAGCATTTCTCAGGGATTAAATTAGCTTTCGAGTTTTAAATTTAAAAAAAGGGAACAAGTAGTATTTTAATGCTGAATATACATATTGCATGTAATTGTTCAATCAAACAAAAATCACAAGCAAAGGATGACTGAAGAATTAGACAAACAGTTGGGAAAGTATGTGAAAAATAATACAGATTAATGTATTACTTTCTATTATTCTGAAGTGACAAAGTCTGTACAAAGAACATACTTTCATTGTGCAATTACTTGTGCAATATCGCAATAGTTAAGGTAAACTTGTGCTATTTGCTCTGTAGAAAACTTCCACTTGAGGATTCACGAGTTTTTTTCATAATTATAAAGCAACTGGAGTCAGGAATTTCTACAGATCTTCTCTGTTCCAGAACTCACATGACAGATGACAAAATAAAAAAGAAAGTTACACAATATTCCCCTCCCTCCCCCCCAGTTCAGCCTAAAGCATCCTCCCCAATTCCTCTACATGAAAAATATCTTCTAGTTCAGAAGCTACAAATCAGCTGCCTATGCAGAAGGACTGAAATGAGAATCTGGGGGAAAAATTCCAGGAGTTTTAAAACAATTATATTCTTTTAGTTTTATTTTCTCACATTTCTGTAAGTCCTGAGAGGAAGCTAACTGAGTTGGACTAGACATTCTCCAAAGGTTAATTCCAGTCTGCGTTACTCTGTAATCTGCATCATACCAATAACTGGTATGATTGGTGTACAACAAGATGGTTATATTTAAAGATTTCTTGTAGAGATGTTTTTGGGCTCATTTTTGAATCTGAAACTTCCACTACTTTTGGAACTGTCATACCCACACAATTAAGCAGGAATTGATGTTTGCCCCAAAAACATTTTTGCCCTACCCTTGGAATGCACTGGAAATAAACACTGGAAAAAAAATTGTATTCAAATTAACTTTATTGGCTCAAAACAGTTTACACCGAGATTGGTGGAGATAATGAAATCCATATGCCAGAAGTCCTTTGCCTGTAGTAGGAAGTGACAGGTACCATTTTAAGTGTATCACGTTTCCAAAGTTCAAAATCTCGTGACAAGGACTGCAAACGTGAAACAACATGCAATGCTTTAAAAAGTCTTCATTACCTTACAAAAAATTCACAAACTATACTGAAACATCCAAACTCTATTATTAATATTCCAAGTGTAAAGAACAGTCCAAACATTTTAGAACAATTTCAAATGCTGGTAACACTTTGTATACTTTCTTGTATTTCAGAGCCAGATCCTAATGTATCATTTCCAGAGCTGTTTACTGCTTGTAGTGTACTGTGGTTTCCTCTCGCTCCAGTAGTTGGAGCTGCCATTTCATTTGCTCCAGGGATGTATTTCTTAGAGGAAGAATTTTTGCTTTTTTCAACAGACATACCACTTGATACTCTGCTGTCATCAGTTTTAATATGTACACTGGAATCAGCAAATGAGTGCAGACTAGTAGCCAACTGCCTTGCTGAGTGACCTTTTGCTTGTTCATTTTGTTTGACTCTCCTCTCAGATAATACTGGTGTACTACTTCGAGGTTTATCCTCTTTATTTTGGTTAATTGTTTGAGCTTCATTTTCCTTCCATGAGCCTAGCTGGTACTGCTGTCCAGCAGTCTGAAGTTCTTGTATTTCTCTAAGTGCAGAAAAGGTATTATTCATCACCATCTGGGATTGAAACGTGCCAGGAAGAGACAGTTGGATGTCCCCTATTCTGTTCTGAAACAAGAGATTCCAATGAAGATATTGCAACTGCCATATATACACAGGGGTAGACACATACAGACATATTACAGTATCCTCTCTCGTTTTAAATCTATACTACAAAGATGTGTCAGTTACATTGAAGCAGCCAAAGCCTAATCACATCTATCATTCCAAAATCCTGCAATTCATTATGTTTGCTTGCAGTTCACAAAGGCATAGTCCCAAAAGTCTATCCCACAATAACTCACCACTACAAGAATCTAAACTAATCACCAGTACTAGGAAATAAGAAAAAGAGTCTTCAAACTGGAAATTGCTTTCTACACTTTCAAAATTTTTTTTTTAAACTCAAAATTTTTAACGTGTTTTAGAAGCTCATGGTGTTCTTGAAAAATGTGGAACAGTTAAAGGAACATGCTGGAGTGCAGAGTGATTCTTAGATATGACAGTTTTATTCAACTTGGACAAGGCTATAGGCTGTCAGTATCTTCATTTTTAATAGCCTTAAAAACTTAAGCCTGGGCTTTTTTTGTTGTTCTTTTGGGTTTGGTTTTGTTTGTTTGGGGTTTTTTTGTTTCTTTTGTTACAGAAACTTGAGTATCTCCTTTGAAAAATCCATAGGATTTTCTACTAATTAACAGAGTAGAGACAAAAATCTTATGCACTATCTACAAATACTGAAAATTTGTAATTGCCTGAAATTCATGTCATGGCCACACAGAAATCCATTAATCCTGGACATATTACTTGGAAGACAATTTGTGATTTTCAGCAGGCACATCGTACTAGCCTCTAAGACTAGGTTTTTAAAATCACTATATATCATTATTAAATGCTTCTAAAAAATCTAGTCATGGTACTTTTCATTTTTAATGAATGTATACCACTATTGGAACTTCTTATTTCAGAGTCATAAACAACATTATTACCACAAATACTTTAATACACTACAAAATACTGTTTTATGTTCCAAATGGTAAACATTTTAAAAGCTTACATTAATCACTGAAATGTTACAAACTGTATACATGCAGCCATAGTAGAAGCTGCAGTAATACTTCATGAATCAGGGGGATAAGAGCCTGAAAGTACATTAAAAAGTATCAATTAAACTTGCTTCTAGCATTCTCTCTATAGACTTACTTTGCTGTTCTGGGTATGTTCCTGTCTTTCTTCTTCAAAAGACTTCTCCTTTACAAAGTTAGCAGCCTTACTGAGAGTAGAATTCATTTGTGGATGCCCCAAAAGGCCAAAATCTGACTGGTCTATCCCAGCTAATACAGCAAGTTGTCCAAGTCTGTAAAATAAATTTCAGTAGAAAATGATACAAACAATTCTTAGCCTTTGAAAGACCTAAACAATCAAAAACCAGAAAAAGAAGTAGAATCTGTTTAAAGCTTTGAAGATATTTTTCCACGATTTTATGAGAAGCCCAATATCTTAAACAAGATGAAACTAAGTAGCTAGGGGTATTTTCTTATCTTTGCACAAATTAGCCTGCAGGTTCAAAACTCAAGTCTTATGAGTCTAAAAGTTAAATTCTCCTAGTTAGCACTGCACCCAGAGCAGGAGGATGGCAGGCAGATTCCATGTCAGACAGAACAAAGATCAAAACTCTGTCATTCAAGCAGAAGACTGGTGCACATCTCCAATCTAGCATAATACCTAATGAAGCCACGACATGCTTCACAAATACAGTGATGTGTCACCTGCCAGTTTACAAGTTGGCCAAACCAATTACTTGTGTGTTTTAAGCCTCAATAAGAAGTGAGAAGTTGCAGCCATCAATTGATAGCACAGCATACGATATACAGAAGCTTATGAGAAGAACACTCTTTGTGATTAGGATTCTGTAACTTTCAGAGCAGCTTCCTAGTATTACAAAAAGACATAGAGCCTGTATGGAAAAAATATCTTTCATGTCGTGAAAATGCATTTGTCCCTTCCTCAAAAGTTTTGAATTAATTCTTGAAGTAATGCCAACTCTGCAAACTGATTGTCACAAAATCAGAACACAGCCTTGGGGTGACTTATACAGTAAATTAGAATCATAGAATCATGAAATCATTTAAGATTGAAAAACACCTCTTAATAGCATTAAGTCCAGCCATTAATCTAACACTGCCAGGTCGACCACTAAATCAAGTTTTAGATGTTTAGTTTCTAGATGTTTTCTGAACACTTCCAGAGATGGTGATTCCGCTAAGTCCCTGGGCAGTCTGTTCCAATGTCCGACCATCCTTTCAGTGAAGAAATTTTTCTTAATATCCAGTCTAAACCTGGGACAACTTGAGGTCATTGTTACTTGTTCTGAGTTACATCATTACAATCTGGAAGTGCGAGGCAAATAATATCTCTTTTGATCTCTGAAAATGCAGAGTAGACCACAATATATATTCATGCATTCCTTCATTCTTGTGGATGGGACTGCCACACCTGGCTACATAAGCTTTACAAATCAGGTTTAAGCTGAAATTCCTTGACGAATAGGAAGGATGAAACACCCTATGAGAAACTGCAGGTACAGTGGTAAGACAAACTTTAATCAATACTCTCTAAAATAATTAACATAATAATAAATTACCCAGAATTTAAATACAGAGGCCACATTCATTCATCTAGATTTCCGTACTTCAATTAGAAAATGAATAGCACAAGGAAATAGGACCCTGTCTGAAGCCAATTCAACTGCATTTTGAGCCTTTCATCTCATGGAAATGCTAAAAGCCACATGTGATTCAATAAAGATTTGGAAACATGTTGTATTAGAAGCTTTCTAGTCTTTCGGAATGGGCTTCTTAAAGGACTTTCCCAAGCACAAATACATGAAAAGTACTTAGATCATGTTCTTCCCACTAGAAAAAGACTAAACAGTAGGTACATGGCTAATTTATTTTCCTTTGCTCTTTGGAATTACAGTTCTATAAATCTGGGGGGTAGAAGACAGCATACTTCATTGTGAAGATAATTTTGGAAAAAGTTCTAAGGAGAAACAGCAAGACTTAAGTAAAGTGACAACCTACCCAGCATCTTTAAGGAGGTCTAAAAAAGCATGGAACTTTTGGAAAGAGTTCTCAATGCTGCCTAGAACACCTTCATCTTCCAAAATTGTGCTGGTTACTGACTGTGCATGAAGAACCTCGGATAGGGAGATACTTAGATTCCTTAATCTTGCATTTTCAGCTTCCAGCTATGTGGAGTGCGGGGAAAAAAAAAGAAATTTCTTTCATTTTCAGTTAAAAAAACCCCAAATATCAAACTTCAACTTTGTGTGCCTAACGCAGCATCACAAACTAAAATACCCACAGTAACTGATGTAACAGATACAGAGTTCGCTGTACCAGACACATTCAGGGTACTGTTACATTGAGCTCTGAGAAGATATGTTTATCCACAGCTGTAATTCTATGTTGCCATAGTGATATTGCTGCAGGCACTCAAAACTGCTGGCTCAGGACTGTCTTTAGTATGTATGGAATGTTACAGAGCAAGTATAAGCACAAAAAAAATCAGCTTTCAACAAATTAGTGCATATATTATATGACACACTAACACCAAAGTATTTATTTTACTAGTAAAAGAACCATAATGAAGGCCAATGTTCTCCTTATATTCACCCCTCTGTATCAGAGGGAATACATACCACTATTACTTCTCCCCTGCACTGTGCATCCCAAAACTGAAAGTTAAGGATGATTCAATTTTTCTCCACACTAAACATTAACCAAATTATGACAGACTAATTAAAGTTGAATGGTAACTGCAGGATATACAAGGTTTTGTGTTTGAGGGAAGAATTAACTCACTCGTTTAAGATTACAGCTATGTAATCAAATGCTACCACAGGCTTTCCTTCTTTCATTTTTTATGAGGGCAAAAAAATTATATATTCTGTAGTACTCTGCAGATGTTAAATGAGCACCAAAATGAACAGTTTTAAAGATTACTGCTAGTTGGTTTATCCAGTCTCCTGAAGCAAGGTGCTACATCCAACCAGTATAGGATGACAAATTTCTTGCAGGGGGTGTTTAGCCTAAAAAGCATTTCAGTATTCAAACAACAGATACCCAGAAGAGCCCACTGGGGCAAATCACATTACAGGAGGACGGCGATGGTTGCACAAGATGTCTACAATGAACCTTGTGGATTGCAGTCTTTTGTGGATATCTGCTCCCTGTACTGTGGGGTACCATTTGGTGCTCAAATTTCAACAGGTATCATCACTTTTAGTCCCCTCCATTCACATCTAAGAACCAAATGCATTTGTTTACACTATCTTACACGCAACTCTATTAGAAGAAATTCTGCTTATTGATGCAAAAGAATATTTTTAGGTCAGCAACAGCAGGTGGGGAGAGAAGACTTCACAATTTAAGTGTGTTAAGTTGGTCAGTTCTGTTGAAACTAAGCTGCACTTCGCAACAACTGGCATGCAGGCGACCATCCAACATGGTTATTGCCTGTGGAAACAAAGCCTAAAAATCAAAGGTACACAATAAGCCAAATTAAACAAAACAATAACTGCAACAAAGAGTTTCTCAGCACAACTCATGATAAATGAGTTGGGAGACAAAGAACTATCCATGTGTGCGAACTGCAAACAGATATAATCACTTCTCAAGAAAAGTAAGTATCAGAATGCCCCAAACCATAAAACAGCAAATGAACAAAACCCACTGAGAGAGTAGCTTGATCTGGAGTTCAAGGCTCTGGAACAGGATCAGGAGAACAAACAGACATTACTAAACACAGATTTCATCATTGCCCTTAGACTAGTAAATGATCCATGTGACTTTGAACTGAAATTCTGGAAGCCACCACATTAGTGGTCATAGATAATTACTCCTAATTAAGCACATGGATACTTTGATCAGTGCCTCCTTTAAAGATCATTAACAGTTAAGTATCTTACCTCTGCTACCCGTTCCTCAGCCTTCTCTCTAGCTCTTTGTTCTTCCTTTAGTTTTTCCATGCATTCTTCCAGCTCCAACTATCAAACACAGATAAACTATCAAGAAATCTCAAAATGTCAGATTAACATCCAGTACACAAAAACTCTACACATCCAATTAACAACTAGCACATGGCATTCCAAACATCAGCTAATCTTCTACGAAAATACATGACAGATGTCTACCAGTACATAACTCTACGATGCAAAAAATTGGGAAAGAAAAGTAGAAATTTGCTTAACAGATTTGTAATATTGCAATAGATAACATGAAATTGCAGCACAAGTCTCTGGATTTTCAGCCTATATTCTTTATCCAGGATTTTATTCCTTCTTATGGGAATAATAATACAAAATTCTGAACTGTAGGAACTGTACCTTTCCAATTGGTTTCACTTATTTCTTCTGCAGAAAAGTAAGATTTTCACAGTCCTACGTTTAGTGTCAAATTAATGAGAACAGAGCCAAACATCTAATAAACATATTTCAGTCTTATTCATGAGACTAGAAAAACACGTGCATTTTAACTATTAGTTTTAAGTGGTAAATCTCAGTTTCAGTAACAGTAGTCAGTATTTGATAAACAATAATACATTTTCTTGCAGTGATATGCCAGCAGAGCATTATCATCTCTAATTACAGCATCTGACATGGAAGAACAAACAGGATTTTTTGTTCTTGCACACCTTAACAGAGCCTTCTGGTTTGAAAGGTGAAAATCGTTAAAACTATCAAGCTAATCTATTTTTCAGAGGGCAGACTATATGAATTAACAGTATACAAAACTGAATTTCTCTATACACTTGATATATGGAAACCTTTATGTAAAATGACACAGCTTTTTGTATGCACCTTATCAGCCAGTTCTACAGAGAAGAAGAGATCCAAATAGTACTGAAGTAGTTTGTTTACTATAAGAAGTTTATTCAAGAGCATACTATTGTACTTCATATCGGCAATCATCTGAGAAGACTACAGCCTGCGTAGTACAGCTAATCCTTCTGCAAATGCAAAGAGGTCCTCACAGGTCTTAAAAGATGCAAGGTACTTCTGCATCTGATTCAAAGATGCAGGTTTTAGAATAATCCAGATATAGGCCTCACAGTGGCAACCACTCTAAGTGATGGTTATGAGTCTGTCACTACTGCCCAATGAAGCCCACTCCTATGATCCCCAGACTAGCATCAACCAAGCTAACCCTGGCTAGAAAGCTAGTCTTATCTTTATCATCGGAACACAGGAGCATCACCTGTAGAAGTCAGAAGGTGTAAGAAAAACACATTTCAAGACACTATTTAATGGTACCTAACCCCCAGGCATAGAGTTGTGGGCAATTCTCTAAGGAGAACCATCCAAAAATACCACAGTCTTAATGCAATCAACGTTAGAACATGTGGAAGAAATGTCTCTTTCAGACACGCCAGAACAATACAGAAAGTAGTGACCATAATATTCTAAATTCACAACTTGACATGTAACTTGGAATCCCATAACCTAGCACTGAAGACCAGTCATAGCTACCACAGACCTGAAGAATGCTTACATTTCCATTTATAATGTGTGCGCATTTGTATATATGCATGTATTGTAAAGTTTCTAAGATGTAGGGCGGTTTTAGCAAGGAACTCTTAGAAAACTTAGTTCTATAGTATTTTTGTTGTGGACAGAATTTAGATAATTTTAAAGGTGACAGCACTGATCTTTTTCTTCAAATTGCCGGTGTGTAATGTCAAAGGGCAATGGCTTAGAAAGTAGTTAAATTACCATGATTTTTTAAAAAAAAAGTGGAAGTTTTCTTGTTTTGTATAAACCTGATTTATCACACTGTAAATGTACACAGTATTTGATCACAGAATCAGAGAATCACAGAGCATGCCAAATTGGAAGGGACCCACAAGGATCATCTAGTCCAACTCCTGGCCCTGCACAGGAACATCCCCAAGAGTCACACCATGTGCCTAAGAGTATTGTCCAAATGCTTCCTGAACTCTCTCAGGCTTGAAGTGGTGCTGCGACCACTTCCCTGGGGAGCCCATTCCAGTACCCAACCACCCTCTGGGTGAAGAACCTATTTCTAATATCTGACCTAAACCTCTCTTGATGCCATTTCAGGCCATTCCCTCAGGACTAATGACCACAGAGAAGAGATCAGGGCCTGCCCTTCCTCTTCCCCTTACAAGGAAGTTGTAGACTGCAATAAGGTCTCCCCTTAGTCTCCTCTTCTCCAAGAGTGACCTCAGCCACTCCTAATACAGCTTCCTCTCAAGGTCCTTCATCATCTTCGCAGCCCTCCTTTGGACACTCTCTAAGAGCTTAGTATCTTTCTTACATTGCAGTGCCCAAAACTGCACACAGTATTCAAGGTGAGGCCACCCCAGTGCAGAGCAGAGCAGAGCAGGACAATCCCCTCCCTTGACCAGCTGTTGATGCTTTGCCTGATGCCCCCCAGGACACAGTTGGCCCTCCTCCCTGCCAGGGCACTGCTGACTCATATTCAACCTGCCACTGATCAGGACCCCCAGGTCCCCTTCCACGGCACTGCTTTCCAGCATCTCATTCTCCAGTCCGTAGGTACATCCAGGGTTGCCCCATCCCAGGTGCAAAATCTAGCACTTCCCCTAGCTGAACTTCATGTGGTTGGTGATTGTCCAGGTCTAATTTGTCGAGGTCTCTCTGCAGGGCCTCCCTGCCTTCACGGGAGCCCACAGGTTCTCTGAGTTTTGTGTCATCTGCAAACTTGCTTAGTGTTCCTTCCAGTCCTGCGTCCAAGTCATTTATGAAGATGTTGAAGAGCACAAGGCCCAAGATGGAGCTGAAATCCAAAAAGACTACATCGACTGGCTTCTCTTGATCAACTAGGTGGGTTAAATAAAAAGAAATCAGGTTGAATAAGCAGGACTTTCCTCTCATGAATCTGTGCTGGCTGTGACCAATGACTGTGATGTCTTTCAGGTGTTTCTCAGTATTTCCCAGAAAAACCTTCCCCATAACTTTACTAGGCACTGAAGTGAGACTGACAGAACTGTAGTTTCTGTCATCCTCCTATGTGCCCTTTTTGAAAACTGGGACAACATTTGCCAGCTGTGACCTCTCTGGATGGTTATGGGCTGACTTCAAAAACAAACTGAACCCTGCAGTTGCATCTCCTCAGAAGCAGTATCAAAGTTAAAAGAAGATTCCTTACACCTGTGTTAACATATTTTCACCATTATATTACAAGTATATGTACACTTTATTGTTTCATTTGCTTTCAAGAAATTAACTAGTTGACACAGTGCCCTAGTCTTTTTGAAGAAAAAAATTATTAAAATACATCAGAGAAAGCTAAATGTACATCCAAGCTACAAGACTAAGCCTTCAAGAAGTATAGCCCAGAAAGACAACATTGACAGCCTTTAAGATGAAATTGCATACCAAAAATATATATAGTCCTCAGAATTACTGTATGCAGTATGACTATTCAACACTAGACAGAGGTATAAAACTGAAGTTTAAAAACTTTAAATGTGTTTTAAAAAATTTAGGAACTAATTAGCCTGGTTTTTCTCCTTGATTACATTGCTGTCCTTATTTTTAAAAAAGTTATAATACAATCACTACTTCTTTGTAATGCATATGTTGAAAGAGCTGCCCTGTTAACTAGACTAAGGGTGAAGTTCACCATTTAAATCATTAGTTAAAATTTAAAATTATGGGAGTTCCCTCAAGTACATTCTTCATCAGAACCCACTCTGACATTTGATTCCCTCTAGTGGAAGGTATTTCTCAGTTCTTATTTTTCATTTAAGCAGAAATAAAGCCTTTCATGACCAAGACTTCTTTTTTTACAGAAGTAAGTACTACTTATTTCACTAAGTACCATGCTTAAAGCCCCTTTCTGAGCAGAGGGATGCAGAGAAATTCTCACAGACTTGCATACTGAAGTGAAAGTCTGGTCGTTTAGTCACATCAATAAATGTTTGGAGTGCTTTCATGGCAAAGTGGCAGTTTAAGGAGTTCCCACCTCTTACTGTTTAATCCAGTTCTGCATTCCCATCGTTGTTTTAGCACAGCTGTTGTCTCACTTTACTGAGAGGCCTGCTACTACCAAATATACTGCATTAAGTTTCAGTTAGACAAGTCGCTCAAGACAACTCCTCCCTCAAGCTGCTGTGCATTAAAAGCTGTTTAATGAAGGTACCTACGCCAAACGAATACAGATAGAAAAGTCCTCTACCTCCTCTCTCGCCTTATGAACCACAGACTTCTGCCACTTACCATACTCTGGGGTTCTGAAACACCCCCAATCACATAAACCAATGTGAGTTGTTAAGATAGCTATCCTGGAAAAATATCACGGACTGGTTGAGGTTGGAAGGGATCTCTGGAAATCATATGGTACAACCCTCTGCTCAAGCAGGGTCACTTACAAGATGCATGGGACCATGTCCAGATGTTTTTAAATATCTCTTAAGGAGGGAGACCCATGCCAGTGCTCAGTTAATCTTACAGTGAAGTGAAAAAGTGTTTCCTGATGTTCAGAATGAAACTCCTGTGTTTCAGCTTCTGCCCATTGTGTAACTTCCTGTTGCTGGGCACCAGAGAAAAGAGATGGTCTCCATCGTATTTGCACCCTCTTCTTTGGGTATTTATCCCTTACCAAGCCTTCTCTCCTCCAGGCTGAACAGTCCCAGCTCTCTCAGCCTTTCCTCAGTGGAGAGGTGCTCCAGTCCCTTAACCATCCTTGTGGCTCTTTGTTGGACTCTCTCCAGTCTGCCCACATTTCTCTTGTACTGGAGAGGCCAGAGCTGGACACGGTATTCCAGGTGTGGCCTCACCAGCACAGAGGAAGGATCGCCTCCCTCAGCCTGATGATAACATTCCTCATAATAGAGTCCAGCATGCTATTCACCTCCTTTGCTGCAAAGGTACACTGGTGGCTCACATTCAACTTTGGTGTCCACCAGGGCTCCAGGGCCTTTTTTGCAGCACTGTTTTCCAGATGGTTTGCCGTCAACAGATAGGGGTGCTTGAGGTTGTTCTTCCCTGGTGCAGGACTTTACACTGTTCATTGTTCAACTACATGAGTTTTCTCCCTACTAGCAAGCTGAATCAACTCAACTTATATTTAGAAAAACATGAAAAAAGACACAAGAGAAAAAGACTGAAGCAAGAAATGAGAAAGCACTAAGAGACAGAGAGGAAACAGACATCCCAATTCAATGATGACAAGTTAATAGTTCAGTTCTGCCATAATGTGAAACCCGCTTTGTCTCAACATAGTAACAAGGATGGGTGAGGCACAGAACAGCTGTAGACTGCTTAAACAGTGCTATCTGATATGGAACTATGGCATAAAATAGTATTTTGGTTTTCAAATTCAGAAAGTCAGGAAAATCTGGAGGTTTACAGGCACAAAAAATTTAAAACCAATTTTAGGGTACATTGCTAAAATTGGTGGGTTTATATGCAAGGAAGCTCAAAATAATTACAAATTGTCCCTTCCTTATAGTTGTTCTACATGTAGTGCTACAGGTAACACTGATCTCATGGGTCAGTATGACTACCCTTCCCCAAAGCACAAGAACTGTCTGCCTCTGCCCTGTGTCCTGAAGATAATATTCCTTGCTCCTCAAACACCAAGAACAGATACATGAAGTGTTGCCTGAAAGCACAGTACTTCCTACATAGAAGTTTTTAGAGCAATTTTCACAACATGGAATTCTATGATTCCAGACACAATGCTTTTGATAAGTGTTGAAGCCACCAACACAGCACAGTGTTGATATATTACACATGAACAGTAATGAACTCACCCCTAAAGAAAGTCCCTATACAACTTTAAGTCCCAGCAACATGTGAAAACCTTGAAACCTTCCTGAACCAAAGTTCTAGAGAGTAAAAAGGTAGGTCTAAAGAAAAAGTTTACATAGATTAAAAACAAACAAAACCTCAAAAATAAAACCCCACAAACCCAAACCAACCAAAACCCAAAAACAAACAAAAAACTCCCACAACAAAACAAACAAATGAATTCCAAAAAAAGTTTGGTAGTACTGCAGTATTTGTACAGTCCTTTTGCTTTCCACAACTCTAAGCCATCCTAAACTCAATTATAAAATGAAGCTCTAACACTCTTTGAGCTATTTGTATAATTATTTTTACACAACAACCATTACCATATTTTAGCTCTTAGAAATAACACTAAATTACTTTTATAAAGGAAGTACTTAGAAAAAAATACAACAAGGAATAACACTGATCGAAAGATTTGGAAACTGTGGTTCAAGACTGGAACAGAGAAATTATGCATATTGCAGTTGTGTGTATTAAGTTCTTTCTTATTAAGGCACTGATTTGACAATATGCTTATAGCATATGCATCTGTATTATAATACTAAGAGACTGAACAGCCAGTGCATATTTGACATACATCTTTTTAAAATGACACCCTGAGTGACATAATGCAGGATCATTAAGAGCTATTCTGAAATCCCGCTCCATGGCTAGTTATTTGCTTAGCTATAGTTTTCTGAATAAAACATGGTTTAATTGATATAACTTGTCTTTCTAGAGTCTAGGGCACAGAACATGCTTCTTACCTCTAATTGCTGATACTCTGTTACATTAATCTTATCAACTGATTTTGCCAAATCAGGATAGTGGATGACATCATCTAAATCTTCTGTGTCTTCGGTATCAGATGTAGAAGCACTTTCTACCGTCACTTTCACAGGAATACCTGTCTAATTACACCAGAAAACCACACCCACTCACAACATTACAATGCCCAGCAAAAATCAAAGATTAAATTGTATAAAAAACTTAATTTAAATGCAGTCATTTCTAGGGTTCCTTACAATGTATATACATTGTCCAGTTATATAATTTTGAAACAAATTTGCATAAAATAATATTAAAAAAAAAATCAATCCTTTGTGTGCATATGTTTGGTACATGTGGTGAAGATTTAGCAGCAGGGCCCCTGTGAGGCACAGCCAGGGCTACCCCACCTCAGATACAGCTGGTCCCACCTCACCCAACACAGGGCAGAGCTGAGTCCAGCAGTGAAGCTGGTGCAGCATCAGGGTGAGATGATTTAACAAAGGGCAAAAAGCTCTACAGGAAGAAGAGGTGGGAACAAAGACAGTGAGAAAAAACAGAGGGAACAGCAGACTAGGAGCAGGAAGAGGTGCTCCGTGGTGGAGCCAATACCCTCACTCCTGCCAGGCAAGACCCATGTCAGAGCAGATGGACGGATCAAAGGAACTGCGGTGTACGGGAATCCTGTAGCAGCGAAGGTTTTCCCAAAGGACAGCAGTTCATGGGAAGCCTACAGCAGAGCAGTCAGTGTACAAGTGAGAAGCCATCACACCCTTCTATGAGCCAGTTTAATTTATTAGTATATAAAAATGCACTTCTCCAGCTATTCTACAGTGGGAAAGGTGGGAGGAAGATGGAAATGAGATGCAAAGGAGATGGAAGAAAGTGGGGATTTTTCTTCTACTGGTATGTCTACTAGAGCAGTTCACAGACAGGTACAAACACAAGTACGTAATCCAAGCCTAAGACAGAAAAGTTGATGCAAAAGCCTTCAGAGAAAAATGCTGTCAGTCCTCCTTATTGCCTCTGGAGGGATTCTGCCCATACTCCAACCTAGCTTACTCATAAGACTAGGAAACCAAAAGATACAGAGACACAAATGAAAGTAAACCAAGTAGCAAAGAAGTTTCAACCAAATGATGATGTAAACTATTTTTTTGCACTTTCATGAGAGATTACCTTTACAAGTATGTTCCAGTCTTAACTTTTAGTCAATAAATTCTGTTGAGAAAGAACACTTTCATCTTTTTTTCAGGCATTCACTTACTAAAGAAACCACTGTGAGAGAAACAGTACCTGAATCTCCACTGGCAATTCTCCAGCACGATCCAGAGCTCCACCTCTACAGTTAGGAAAAAAAACCCAACAAAACACTTCTGAGAAAAGTAAGTTTATAATGTCACCACTGCTACATTCATTCCAAAATACAGGATTCTAGGGCAGGTGAAGCACAAGAGTAAAAACAGCATCACACACTGTGCTGTGTCCCTTTAAACCTCATTAGATCTTCACTTCGTTCTAATTGCACCCCCTATTTAATCATGATTTAGAGCAACATTACTGGATGCTAACATTAATATCTTCAGTAGGCATCTTGTTTAGTTAATTATTTTGAACTAAAGTCAACAGGAGAATTTGGTACTCAGCAATTTAAAAAATAAGTTTAATAACTACACTTATGATAGAGCATTAAAGAATTTTTTCTGTTTAAATAGTTACACAGTTTCCATTTTGCAAGGCCGAGGTCTAGGGTACAGATTTAAAAAAAACCCAAACAAACCCAAACAAAAGCTGTTTCAAAAGAGAGCTTCCATATGTAACTTTTTTTAGTTTTATTTTAAGTCACAGGACTTAGATGATCACAATAATTATACTAGGCATCAAATGCCAAATCAACTATACTACAAGCTTACAACACTAACTTGCACCTTCAGCTATGGTAAATATGATAAATTGGATTAACAAAAGAACAAGCAGGCAAGGTAGGCTTGGTTGTGGTGGGTTTTTTGGCAATATCTGAATATTCCTATGGCCATCATTTATTTATGTGTATTTTAAATACTTAATAGAACTGAATTTTTGTAAAATCCTTAAAATTTATATAAATTGAAAAAATTATGGATGCAATATGAAATTATATGTGTAACTTTCAAATCATATTTTAAAAAGACTAACATTGTTCTCTACTATATTTATCATGCTGTTTTTATGCTTTATTATTTTTTATTTATGCTTTATTATTTATTATTTTATTATTTTCCCTTGAAAACCTCACCTGCATCTCTTTGCACGTTCTGCAGTCCGCCAAGGAAGGAAGCCTTTTGTGCCTGGTGGTTGTGGTTTTGGTGAGTAACTCTCTTTCACAGATGTACTTTTCTTCCCAGGACTTACCGATTTTTTAGACAATAGTCCTGTATTGAACAGTAAGATTAGAAGAAAAGAGAATACGTTATACCTAATTATTCACATACAAATTCACAGCATATTGTTCCTAAGTAAAACCTCCTGTGTAATAATAGGGACTATTAATATAATAAGTATTATTAATAATAAGTAGGAAATCTGCCATTCAGTCTAACTTTGCTAAAGTGTACAAAAACCTGCCATTTTAAGCTGGTATGTTAGGTTGATGCAACTAAGGCAAGCTGTTATTCAAAAAGTAAAGTAAAATTTTGTAGCTGAAGAGGTTTATGAACATCACTAATTTCAGATATCTAATTCCACTGGTTTCCATGGGAGACAATCTATGTAGACAACAAAGCTATATATGTGCTTCAAACTGCCCTCTAGTGGCTTTAGTGTGAAGAACAGTGATTTATTTAAAAATAAAGCTGGTACTCCTGGATTGCTTGTACTTAACACTGGCAGTCTCTTCACTTAAGAGAACTAGTAATGAAAAAAGTCATGTTCAGTAGTCCAGTCTTTTGGTTTTGTTTAAATCATATATTATTGAAGTAGATTGAGAAAAGAAACCTAATGTGGATGATCACTCTAACTCAGGTTCCTGTAAGTCAGAAACTAACAAGCCCAGAAAACTTAATTTGTTCACCTAGTATTTCATACAGTTATAGTAGCGAGAATTATGGTTATTACTTCTCTGAGATCAATAAAACAATTGATTTTGTAATGGTATGGATATGCGTAATTATGGTAATAGGATTCAAAATGTCAATTCCATCTCAAAATAGTAAACAAGAGTTTTCACCTCCTGACTCCCTCCCTCTCTTAAAAAAAACCCCAAAAGACACCAAAAAATACCACACAACAGAAAAAAGAAAATAGAAAGGAAAGAAAAAACCCACAAACTCACACCAAGAAACCCCCACCCATACCACCACAACAACTATAAATGTCAAGCATTTTCTTCTTCCACCACCCTGATCAGCACAGTTTATTTGTACAAAGACTTCAGTTTGATTTACGCTTACCTCTCTGTTTTCAGAGAACTAGAGTAAAGACGAAAGACAGTCAAATGTATTACATTGAAATTTTTAGTAGCTTACTGAAAAATAGTGTATTGCAGCTATTAGTACTAAATTATAAACATTCAAGATATCTATCTTACTTTAAACATAATATTTATAATAGGTTTACATGAAGTTTAAAAAAGTCTTAGAACACTATGTACATCAGTAAAAAATGCATGTTTGTTTGTTCTGGCAGAGGACAGCTTGCTACAGAAAGGTTACAACAGCAGAAGAACTAGGCAACTTACTTCCGCCAAGCTTCACATAAGTGAAAGCTTGGGGAGAGGATGCACTCAGAATAAATATGTGCAATTCTTCCACATATTTAAGTCAGCATGTCCTACCATTTTGCCAGCCACTGTCTAGCAGCACTAAAAACAAAAGCAAGTTTCCTACAGTGATGATAAAAGATGCACTACTGAATTAATAACTGGAACTTTTTTGGAGACAAGTGTTCTGTAAAACACTAACGTCATATATGTTACAATTAAAGCTCTTAAGCATTAATTTTATAGACAAAATTTACTATAGTCAGAGAAAATAAAGACAGTATTACCAATACGAATAGTAGCTTTTCCTTTTCGACCACTTCCTAGAACAATAGTCCTTTTCTTTGGTCTATTTTTCAAAGCTTCCTTG
Source organism: Pyrocephalus nanus (assembly GCA_038380795.1). NCBI lineage: Eukaryota > Metazoa > Chordata > Aves > Passeriformes > Tyrannidae > Pyrocephalus > Pyrocephalus nanus. Next base: position 34,034,283 of record CM076263.1, on the reverse strand, counting down.
GAGGACGGAGATGTCAGCCACTTATACTGGAATTTTTTTTTAAAGAAAAACAAATCAGTTTACTAACTGATAGCTGAAGAGGTATTTATTTAAAATAGGAGGGGGTTTTGTCAGATATAGAGAACATTTGTACTTACAGAAAACTTTAATAAACTGTAAAATCAGGAAAAAAAACCTGAAGTCCCACAAAGCCCAAATTCAATTACAGCTTTGATGCAGGTCTGAGTGCTACATTATCAGAAAGTGTTTCCAAAACTATAATATCCCATCTGATATTCTCCTATCTCCTCTGCAAAACACCTCTCTTTTTAAAGCAAAACCCCCACAGCATCAACCCTGTAAAGAGACAACTCTGGCTTCTGCATTTCATTCTCAGAAAACTGACTTGATAGGAATGGCTGGCTCAAGCCAAAGTTCTCCAGAGTAATAAAAGGTTCCCTAACACAATTTTGCATTACTAATAATATCAGTATTTCAAAAAATACGAAATTGTATTTTGACTGCCTTGTAAAGAAAATTCATCCTTACAAAGTAAAAGCCCCAAACTAAAATTAAGACACAGTGATGATCAAAGACCACAGCTGTACTACAGACTTCATTTCCATAAAGCAACAGCTCTGTTCTTAAAGCTTCCCTTTGCCCTGATAAAAAGTTTCATTACTCCTGGTAGATATTCTTAAGTTACACTGCATTTTTCAATGTGCATCACTAATACAGGTTCCAGTGCTAAGCAGCTATTGAAGGAAATACAGATGACATTAATGCAAAGCTTTTCCCAGCTTTAACCACCACATCAGAGTAGGAGGAATTGTATGCCAAAGTTATTCCCATCTAAAGCACAGGAAAGATTAAAATGCCATTACTGTGCTCTAACCAACCAAATTTAGTTCAGATTTATCATTGGTGATTTTTTTTCACTTGGGACTCAAATAATTGTGTGCGTTTTGTGGGGTCTATGGCTGGATCTCCTCAAGACAATTGTTCTTTTTAAACTAAAAAACAGACAGAATAAAATGAAATTGTAAACGTCTAAAAGCATCTTAATTTTGTTTTACAAGACACATAAAAGGGCAGTTTTATTAGGTTAACACTAAAGTTCATCTAGACTAGTAACCTGTCTCTCGTCCAAGTGCCTGCTGCTTTTATTGTATGCAAGTATACAGACAGTAAAATATTAAGGCTGTGTTTTGAAAGCAGCTTGTTTTATAGACACCCTGCAGTGGGTTGACCCTGGCTGGACACCAGGTACCCACTAAAGCCGCTCTCTCACTCCCATGTGCAACTGGACAGAGGAGAGAAAATATAACAAAGGATTCCTGAGTTGAGATAAGGACCGGGAGAGATCACTCACCAACCACTGTCACAGGCAACACACTTAGAGTGGGGATATTAATTAAATTTATTACTAACAGAATCAGAGGAGGTGAATGAGAAGTAAAATAAATCTTAAAAAAACCTTCTCCCACCCTCCTCCCCATGCAGTGGCACAGGGAGATGGGGAATGGCGGTTATGGTCAGTTCACACAGGTTGCTTTCTGCCACTGTTCAGAGAGAGGAGTCCTTCCACTGCTCCCTGTGGGGTCCCTCCCATGGTAGACAGTCCTGCATGAAGTTCTCCAGCCTGAGTCCGTCCCACAGGCAACAGTTCTTCGCAAAATGCTGCAGTGTTTGTTATTTTTCCATAGGGTTCAGTCCTTCAGGCACAGCCTGCTCCAGTGTGGGTCCCCCACAGGGCCACCCACAAGTCCTACCAGGACAACCTGCTCCAGCGTGGGCTCCTCTCCCCATGGGTCAGCAGGTCCCTGCCAGGACCTTCCAATATAGGCCCCCCCCCAGGGTCACAGCCTCCTTCAGGCATCCACCCACTCTGGTGTGGGTCTCCTCCACTGGCTGCAGATGGATCCCTGCATCCCTGTTCTTCACATTCATGGCTTGCAGAGACACAGCTGCTTCACCATGGGCTGCACCAGTGGCTGCAGAGGAAGCTCAGCTCCACTGCCTAAAGCATCTCCTCCCACTCCTTCTTCACTGTGACCTTGGTGTTTGCAGAGTTTTTCATATGTTCTCACTCTGCTCTTCTCTGGATGAAATTTTCATCTACCACACAACTTTTTATCTCCTTCTTAAATATGTTATCACAGAGGTACTACTGTCACTGCTGATTGGCTTGGCCTTGGCCAGCAGTAGGTCCATCATGGAGCCAACTGGCATTAGCTCTACCAGACATGGGGGAAGCTTCTAGCAGCTTCTCACAGAAGCCACCCCTGTAGTGCCCCCACTACCAAAACCTGGCCACTCAAACCTGATACACACTCTCAGTGGCTTTTTCCATTAACCTATTCAGACTCTCAGAAACTCCACAAACTTTCACCACCTATTACACTCAATCACATCCACAATTACAACCTTTACAGCTACGCAGTGCTGCTAAAATAATACAATTTTTTTTTGTTTTAGCTGCCCACCAAATTTAAAGGCATAAATTAGCAGCAGAGAACTAACTCTTTTTGAAAACCTGAAAATCCAACGCAAAAGGCAATCACCTACAAGCTATTGAAAACCAAAGAGAAACAACCAGTTTTTATGCAAAACAGGAAGGAAGGACTGCTGGGACTGGTGGAATAATAAGCTACTTATCAAGTACTGACTGCTGGTCAGTACTTCTTCATTAATGTAATTAATGAAGAATGCCAGTAAAACTCCAGATACTGCATTAAGTGATAAAATATAAAACTAATGTCTGGAGTCAAGTTATCTCTTAGTATAAAGGAGATTCCCCACAGTTGCTTCTTTCCATGGTTCAACTTCCAAATATTTTTGGCATTTCCAGGCAGATACTATTTTCATGTGATACCTGCAACCTTTTGCAAGTATTGATTGCATCTGCCCAGGAGACAGAGCTTCACAACAAAGGTCAATTTCTCAAGAAAAGTCTTCTAGAGATTGAAGTAGGGAACTGTACTAATTCTCAAGGAATTCTACACACAAATTCTCTGTTTATTAGATACTCCCTTCAGATCCACAGCCCTGACTTTTAAGTCTTTTCAAGCCCGAAAGAGTAATAAGTTCCAGAACAAGAACTGGGATTGCTGCAGTTCTGTGAAATAAAGAACAAGAGTACACTCATTTCTTTCCTGTCTCCTTTGGGAGCTGAATCAGGTTTCTTTGTATTTGAACAGTGTATCTAATAATAAATACTCCAGATATTCAGTTTACGCACATTACTGTGAACTCTCTGTGGACTATCAGATAAAGATCAAAGTGAGTACTGCACTTTAACTGAACTCTGTTTTCTTAGAGGATTTGCATTGGAAAGGACAGTCTCGAGTAACTTTAAAAAAATTATATAAATTAGTGACATGAAATAAGCTTCACAGTAAATTAAGTTTTGAATTTTAAATTGCACTTTCCTTTACTTTTAATGAAAATTTATTATTACCATGTTACTAAGAACAGATGTGGTAGAAAGCCCTCCAGCAGCACTATTTATTTATCGTTCTACATAAATACCCACGTACACGCTTATTTCCATTTTTCTTTTCATTAAATGTATATCCTGGATTTTTTACATGTTACACCTTAAATTCCATGAGAAATCATATAAAAAGCCCCATACAATATCATGTTGCTGACAGTGTTTTTAGGTTTTCCCCAACAAAGTGGGGTTTGTTGGTTTTTAAACTGCCTAAAAATCAAACTTCTGTTTATAATAGCTGTTTTAGATTCATTTTGCACAAAGTTGTTCCTTAAAAAAAAAAAAATGCAATGGCAGCTGCAAAGAAAACCCAAAACTAACTGCAAAATCTGTAAAACATACCTCTGAATTAGCACCAGTTCCATTCTTAAGAACTCTTTCAATAATGTTTTTCATCAGAACGTGACCTAGGATGAATTAAAATACATTACTAAGAATTCTTTGTATGAGACAACTCTTTATGTAAACAAAGAGATCATTGAATAAGCAGTACACTCTTCTTGTTTCCCTCATTTTAAAAATGTTTAGCAAATTAATGTGGCATTTGTGGGGTTTTTTTTAAATATAGTTACTGAAGAAGAAAAAAAGCCCACCACCACACAAAGAAGACAAAGGCAGACACAGATACATACCTATTAATGGATTTTTTCTTATGTCAAGTACCTCTAATGTTGTATTAGTTTGAAGAGCATCTAATAATGATCTTGCTCCCTCATTGGATATTCCACACTGCTGCAAATCAAGTGCTGAAATGTTTAAGGAGGTTAAAAAAAAATAAAATTCATTGCAGTAATGACATTTAGTTAGTAATTTAATATAATAGTATCTAAAAAAAAGATACACCTGCTGAAAACCTCCATTTCATAGAACATGAAGCGTAAGATACAGAGACATGGTAACAGTCATGTGTAAAGCAGAAGTATTACTTTAAAAGAAGAAAACTAAAAATTTGAATTGGTATTATGATCAACTTAAATAACTGATAACAACTGCAAAGGAAGTAATATAAACCACTCTACAACCACTGCGGGCAACCTGTGCCAGTGTTAGAACACCCTCTCAGTGAGAAAGTTTCCTGACATTCAGGAGAAACCTCCTGTGTTTTAACCTGTACCCACTTCCTCTTGCCTTGTCACAGGTACCACTAGAAAGTTTGTCTCCAACTCTACAGCCTCCCTTCAGATATTTGTGCGCCTTGTAAGATCCCGCTCTGAGCCATCTCTTCTCCAAGCCAAACAGTTCCAGCTTCTTCAGCCTGTTTTTCAATGAGAGTTGCTCTAGTCCCTTCATCATCTTAGTGGCCCTTCACTGGACTCTCTCCACTAGCTCCAGTTCTCTCCTATTGGGGAATCCACATGTGGCCTCACTTTTGTTAACAGGAAGAATCACCTCCTTCAACCTGCTCACAAGTCTTTCCCTATTGCACTCTGGGATACCATTGGCCTTCTTTGCCACAAAAGCACTTTGCTGGCTCATGGACAGCCTGTTGTCCACCAGGACCTGCAGGATCCTTTCTACAAAGCTGCTTTCCAGCCATACAGACCCCAGCATGTTCTGGTGCATGGGATTATTCCAGCCTAGTTGCAGGATTTTGCGCTTCTTTTTCTTAAACTCTGTAAGGTTCCCATCAGCTCCTTTTTCCACCTGCTGAGGTCCCTCTAGGTGGCATCGCAACCTTGCCTTCCCAGGGATCCAAGTAAGGCTGACTGGCCTTTAGTTTCCTGGGTCCTTCTTCCCAGACTTCTCAAAGGTAAGGGTGACATTAGCTATCCTCCAGTGCTCATGCACCTGTCCTCCCAATCACCATGCTCTTCCAAGGATTATTGAGAGTGGCCTCAAAATGACATCAGCCAGCTCCCTCAGCACTTGTGGATGCATCCCATTAGGGCCTATGGACAACTGTTTGTCCAGTTTGTTTAAGTATTCTCTGCGCTGATCCTCTTCCATCAGTATGCATGTTATCTGTAGACCTGCCTCAAACTATAAAACAATTTCAACAGGTATCTCATTCCATGTATCTTTAGTATTTGGATACTTTGGCAATTCAAAAGAGGAAGAAAAATGTCTTTTGAAAAAAAGAGTATTCTTCCCCAGACGCATAGCGAGTAACTCTTCTGGCTGCAATTGTTATAACCGACAATTTTTAGTTTTCCGCCTGCCACTACCATATCTTAAGAGTCTATTTTGCAATACCTTTCAGCCAAAGGTCCTCTCCTAGACAGTCTGCAAAGGCACTTGCTCCTCTATCTCCAACAAGCATGTTGCAGTTCAAAGTAACCCGTCTCAAGCCTGTCATATATTCAAGGTCAGGTCGTCTGTAACGAAGGCTTTCAGCCCAAGCTTCACCGTGTCTTCTCATTGCCTGGTGCTTTGCAAACAAAGAAGCTGTTACCAAATGCAAAGCCAAGACCATTATTGATGACAAGATCACAAGTTATTATTCTCTGTAATTCACGCTCAATAGCTTGAGCACTGATATAAAGAAACTCAGTTATACCATTTTGGAGTTCAAGAAATGCAAGTAATTTTTAAACCTTACAATTAACTCATGTTTGTTCAGATTACCCAGTTTGCAATACAAATCATTAAACTTCGCAACAAAATATCTTTTTACTTTCTTTTGGCAGAGAGACGCTTTCAACACACACTGAACAGGAAATACACGCATACTACAAAATTCTGTGCTTTCACAGAAACCACTGTTAACATTAATCAGAATACTGTACTAGTCACATGTTTACTATCAGTTAATCAGTAGCTTCTAAACTGTAAAATCGATTATTCTTACCCAGTGCTTAAGAATACTTGGGATATTTAAATCCCACAATACTAAACCAAGCTACTTTTGGCATATAAAGTCACAGCTTTCAGAAGGACTATACACTTCAGTATTCGCATATGCTCCTCAGAAAGTGCTTTAATGGATCTAGATCTTGAAAGTAAGAGAAAAAAATCAAATATATTAAGTTCTTGTGAACATTTTCTTCTAACAAAGTTATTAAATTACCTTTAACACATTTGCCATATGTTCAGCCCCTCGCCACGTGAGGCTACATGCTGTGAAGTTTACAGATCTGATAGTAGCTGTATTCTTTATACTCTGACAGATTGCTAAAGAAAACAAAAGAATGCATGTTATCTACACACATGACTTCCAGATTATCAGAACACACTTTTTCACTGCCCTATTAAGAGGCTAAATCAGCTTTAACAGGCAAAAGCTTTGACAAAAAAACAGTGTTACATAAAAAAGTATATTTTAAATACATTTAAAGTCTTCTAGGTTTATATATTTCTAATGCAAATGTTTAGCAAAGACTATCTGAACAACCTAGAACATATTTTATTTCAGTTTACTTATGGAAACTCAGGAAAGAGTTAAATATGAATACTGTTTTAAATGCAAGTATAAACATCATTATAAAGTAGTACGGTTAGTTACTAGCATCAAGCGAAGAAATCAAGTCTTTAGAAGTTGTTGAACCATGCAGAATAAAGTGAGGATTGTTATTTTAATCACTACAGACAAATTTAAAACAGGAATGGAAATACTGAAAAGCTTGCTGACCTATCTACAGACTAAAAAAAAAAAAAAAATTTTTTACACATTTTTGATTCCGAACTTACTTTCCAACCCTACATCTCCAATTGGACAGTGGGCTAAAGAGACACTCTCCAGAGATGAAGCTGTGGCCAAGCCCTTAAGAATAAAACAATATTGTCAACTGGCTTGAAAGGCAAAACAAGAGAAAAGACCAAGTCACCCAAACAGCTCAAACTCTGTGCTCCCTCCAAGGAACTCGGGGAGTTCAGAGGAAGGTCAGTTCAGTTGAAGTACAGTTAAAGCTGGTTCATTTCTTTAGCACAGGAGGAACCTCTTTTTCTAAAAGCCACTCACTAGCAAATTGGAGTGTTCCAATAATACATCTTGAAGACCAGTTTTTACCTCCTTGGTGTCCCCCACAACTTTCTTTCTATCATGTACATGCACAGTAATTTCAGTCAAATGCATACATTATATGCCTCAAACACATGCCAGAGATGTTGCTAAGATCTAAGATCTTACTAAGGCTTGATGAATGTGATTTTGAGACATTTGGAAAGACTAGGTTATAGTAAATATCTCAACAGAATCATTCTTATTATGCAAAACACAAATATAACAGAGGAGAACCATCCTTCTCTGTCACGAATACTTACAAAATTTAATTGCTAGTGTCCTTCATTCTGGGCATATTTTCCATTTATTTGTATACTAATATATTCTCACCTTTGTTAAAAGTGTTAGATCTCTTTCCCTCAGAAGCAAACCCTGCAGTTCTAAATTTTTTAGTACATCTGATATACTGAGACAGCCTTTCACAGCTTTGCATAGTTGGCCAGTTAAGTCTTTTGATAGGGTTGCTGGAGTTCTTCTATAGTAAGTTTTATATCTTTCAACACCTAATAAACAACAGAAATTACATATCAGTAAAATCCAGTCCCTACTGGCTTAAAAGCAATCACAATCACACCTTGCTTTTCTTTGCATATTTTCTTAAAAAGAAAAAATTCCTTAGGCAATACAATTCCTCCCCCATGTATTCAATCATACGAAAGTTTAATGCAACAAATTGCAACAGGCACACATCAAAATATTTAACTTTTATAGCCATGACTATGGACCTGATTCTTCAAGACCATGTTGATGCAAACTTCTTATTCCAATAGAAGTCAGAGTCTTATTATGCCTGATAGCATTCAGAAGTGGTGCCCAGTCAGTGGCTTTGATGTGATCTACAATTAGATCAATAGCATTCTGAGTCAGGTTAGCCTTCACAGCTTTCAGTGGGACAGAGCCTTGAAGTTCACAAAGATGTTCATAATGTGAGTAGAAATCCAGCATGCACTGCCTTCTTAATTTGACTGACTCAATCATTTCTTTGATGTGATAAATTTCTCTGTAAAATAAAAAAGGGTAAAAAAATATAAAATTTTTCAATGTAAAACTGATTTTGCAACACAGTCTCAATTCAATATGCATACCCAAAACATGGAAATGTTCCTATATATTGTATAGCATTTACACATCCTTAATGTGGCAGATAAAAAACTGACGTCTTGTGATGCTCACTACTTGTGTAAGAACAGTTGAATTAATAAGCGGCTGAAAAAAAAAACCCAAACCAACAAACCTGCATTTTTATTCTCCCCACACAAATAGGTATATCCAGAACATAAAAGGCCTGATCTTCAAGCACTAACTGTTGTAAAGATTTTGTTTTCCTCTTAAAATTTAATTTTGTAGTGTCAGGGTCTGCAGACTCCAAAAAGCCTTGGATAATCCCCGGCCCACCATAAAGGGAAACATAACAGAACTAGTTGGGAAACAGAACTCTGCTACTTCAGCCAAAAGTCTAAATTCTCCTCAGAATACAGAATAAAAATGTTCTTTCCTAAATATTTTTGCTATTGCTATTGTATATGTATGCCAGTAAATTTCAGAAAGCACTTTGAAGGCATAAGTTTTTGTTATACATTAGTACCCATGTAGCAAAACAGTACTAACTTCCAAGTACAATCTCTAAATACTGCTATTAAGTGTTAAGTAATACCACTGTTTCAACAGGAATATTTGTCAGTATATAGAGAAGATACTTTTATTTAGCATTAAGTATTCCACACAGGATATCAAACATTTTTCATATTGCAAACATTTTTCCTTACTGCTACAGACTAGAAAGCTTCAAGCAGTCTTCTGAAAAATTCTGTATGTCAAATTAGGACAAGAATTACTGGACAGGTACAAGCATGTAAGGACAGCCATTTCTAAGAATATAATTTAGAAAAAAATTATCATATTTTTAGTATTGAAATGACTGAAAATGTCATAAGATACAAACTAATAATGCATAATAATTATATATAATACAGATAATATTACTATAATAATACAGTTCCTCCACATCCTTTATTTCATTTTAGCTATGATTTACTAGTATTTAATGATTACACTTGGCCACAGGAACAGAAGTTAATAAATTACAGTCCCACATTTCAGCTTCAGAAAGCGGCCATCAGCTTTAAGGCACCAATGGCTTCTAGTGATGTATCAATACACAAAATATTAGCCTTTTATCTCCAAAGCTTAAGCAATATTCTTTCACGGTGGCTTTCATTGCAACACCTGAACACCACACCTCTAAGTGAAGTAAAGAAATGAGATCCAGGTCCTAGAACTTGAAGTTAAACCCACTTGCAGGTAGAGAGAAAAACGGCCAAACTAATCATACCCACAATATCTTCCAAATGAAAAGCAGCTATGTAAGCCAGAATTCTTCTGCACTGAAGTCAGTGTATCTGACACAACCTTAGAGTATGCTGACCGGCTCTGACAGCGTATAGAGGTGACAATTATTTACTGTATCTTTCAATACAGATGCCAGAAGACATCAGATGATACTAGCTGGTGACAAATAAAAAGAAACAAAAATAAAACTGAAAAATCCAGTTCCATGCTAAGAATCTCGAGGAGACTATGACTTTCTAGTGATTAAAATAATGAGCTGAGCGAATGTATAGAGGGGCAAGCAAACGGCACACCAGGTCTTCGCTGCCTGCAGGAGCCATGGCCATGTCCCACAACCCGAACTGCAGGACACAGGCGGGAAGCTTAACTGGGCGCTGACCTTGTGCTTACTCGCCTTGCTAACCATGGCCTGGAGGTCTGCTGGGACGGCGCTTATTGTGTTTGACCTGCTGCCCCACTGCGACTAAGTACGTAATGAAGCACCCAGCTAACACAAATAGACAACTGTGGTTTTAACTGGCATAAACGAGGTGCTTTTTAGCGTTTACCCCATTTAATATCGACACCCCTTCTGAGAACTCCTTCAGACCGTACACCACTGAACCGACAAGAACCGGGGGCTGCGCTGTCCGCCGCCACGCCCAGGGGCACGCGAGAGGAGGCCGGCGACAGCGGCGGCCGGTCGCTCCCGCTCCCGCTCCCGCACCCGAACCCCACGTCCCCCGCCCCGACAGTCCTGCCTTCCCGGAACCGACTTCAGCCACCGCCGCGCTCTCCGCGCTCGCCTCTCGCTGACCCCGCCCCGCCGTTACCGCCCCGTCACGGCCTCCGCTCGCGCCGCTACCGCTGCTGCGCCCGCGCGCCCGCCCCGCGCTCCAACCGCCGCCGCGCGCCGCCACGTGGCACGAGAGGCTGGCACTCCATTGGCTACCGACCCCCCGCCTGCCCGCCCGCCCGCCCGCCCGCCCGCAAGATGGCCGCGGTCGGCCGTGGCAACGGCGGGCCAGTTGGGTGGAAAGGTTAGGGCTGAACCGGAACCACGCTGTCCTAAACAAACAAACAAAGATAAAAGCTCTAAGTGCAGTGCTGGAATAAAGCAGACAGGCTGTCCTTCCATATGTTTTATACACGCTGCTTAGCTTTACTGTGAGCAAGGCATGCGAGTAAGGAGCTGTGTCGGTAGGGAAGCAGCTGTGCTGATGGACAGCAGTAGCCGCGCTCAACTGGCCTGAGCAGTCCGACAGGGTGAACAAATTCCACTTTCGCAGTTGTGTTTCTCATTAGTTTCCGAAGTTAGTTTATATACATGAGACTTTACATCAGAGAATCATTAACATTTCAGTGCAGTGCATTACACAATGCAACATTTAAGGCAAAATAACTCAAAATGGAGTCCAAATGCTGATCCTAGAATTTGCAGTTCATTCATGTGTAGGGACACCAGCTGTTTAAAAAATTAATTTTTTAATTTTAATAAAACTAATTAAAAAAAACAACAAAAAAACCACACCTATTACTGTAGATTGATGACTAAAAGCAACTTGATTATTCAAAAAGTTATGCCTCTAGTCTGCTTGTAGGCAGCAGATTTAAACTCTAAAGTTGAGCAAACTTCAGAGAGTTTTTCAGAGAAATTAGATGGATCCCTAGAACATTGTTAGGACACTTTTTACGCAGATGAAATGTTACATGCTGTCTTTGACTGACATCAGAAGCAACTGAAGCACCTAAAGTGCTATCAAGTGTACTGGAACAAGACTTATTTCAGTAAGTCTGAGATCACCATCCATGCAAAATATTTCACTGTGATATTTTGTGAATTGAACGTAAGAGACAAGAGACATGGGGCCACAATCAGGCAAATGGCAAAACCAGTGGTTTTGTGACAGTATTAAAAGTTATTTCTGGTGCTTGTCCTGCCTCTCAGTGCTGCAGACTAAACTCAAGCAAAATAAAATTCATATATCCTCAAGAAGCTTTACTTCTAAAGGTTTGGCTGTTCAGGCTACTTAATTAAAAAGACATCTCCAAAAGTGAAGTTGATAATATTGCAAAGAAACTGCTCCAAGTTGCTCTTTACCACACTTGGTTTTCTTTGAAAAATAATGCCAAGTGTTCTTTTCCTTGGCATTTAATTCAGTGGTTTTGCTTTGCATTTTATTTACTTCTCTAAAGTGTTTTCCTTTTTCTTTTATTTTTTAATTGAATTTTGGTGCACATGACACAGATTTGCCAAAACGTTTGGGTACAGAGGATACGTCAAAACTGCTCTGCATATATGAATCATTGTATATGTTCTATCAGCAGCCTTTATGTAGTAACTGTAATGATGACTCGTCCTGCATCCCGGAATCTGTCATTTGTAGACCTTTCACAGCCTACAAATTTGCTGCAGAACACACCCAGTGCTGGTTGCTTGGTGTGCAAACTCCAGGTTGTGCCCTGGGTGGTGGAAAAAGGCTGGATCCCTGGGCAATGAGCTGGAAAGGGGCGCTGCCCTTCTGCCTACCAAAGGGCAGTGTCCTGCAGTGCCAGCCAGCCGGGGGTGGCTGGTCACCCAGAGACTCTGCAGGACCCAGTGAGAAGCGACAACACCCCAGACCCAAAATAATTTTTGCTGTAGTTTTGTTTTCTCTTTGGCTAGAGATTTCATTTCTTTTGTATTATATCCTATATATTGTTTTTGCAACTATAATCACTACTTCCTTCAGAGGAATTTCCCTTGACTGCTTTAGAACTGCAAAAACGTGGAGTGATTTGGTGAGATACCAGATATCTCTGCTCTAGAGAACAGTCCTAAAACAGACCTAATTCTGTCACTTTGGCAAATGATGTCATCTTCACCATCTATTATTTTGCTGAATTTGTTGAACCAATTTTTGTTCTCGCTGTTTTCTTCCTGTATCTTTCTAGGCCATATGCTCTTTGGATTTTGTTTGGTTTTTTGTTTAGTGTATACTATTTTTTTTGTCTGTTTTAACATGACAGTTTCACATAGCCAACATTAGAGAGGCATCAGGGAGATAAAAAAAGGGCTCTGCACTCTACCCTTGTGCCCAGTGGGTAGGCAGCAGATATTTTCTCTTTGCTTTATCAGGCTTTCTGGAAGGTATTCTACTTAATTGCTGTTCTTCCATATCATCCCTTACAGCCTGTTAAGGATGTATTAAAGAACAACTTCACATTTTGTCCTTTTTTTTTTTTTAACTTCCCTATCTAGCCTTTTAAAGTCTGCTTCCAAGACTAAATAGCTGTCTGATTCCAAAATTAAATAGCTAACAATTTTCCTCTGTTCTGCAGAATGCCAGTGGGGTTGAATGCTAAGTGCAAAAAGGACAAACCCTAAATTTCCACAAGTATTTGTCAGATTTTAAGAGCTGCTGGTAGGACAGTTTTGAATACTTTTGTCAGGAAGCCCGAGGGGGACCTTTGTTGCTAGGGGCTAAGGTTCGTCAAACAAAGATGTATTGGCAGAGACTGTTAATCTTCTGCTTAAAGCATGGAGGAAATAGTTATTTCATTCTGTCATCATTAGACAGCTTTATCATGTTTTTATCAGAAGCTCATGATTGCATAAGGTAAGTGCCCAGTGTTATTTACTATTTGCATTATACTGTAACAGGATTGACTCTTCAACACAAAATGTGTAAAACAAATTACAGAATCTCAATGCCTTCCTCAGGGCAGCCCAAAGGCACATCAAGTTAAAAAGAGAAGTGTCACTGTTTTCACACCAACAGATCCAAAGAGGTATGAAATATGACACTTGGTCTGAAGACAGGAGTTTTTCTGATAATCATCAATTGTACAAACCTCTTGAAACACAGAATTAGCACCGGAGACTGAAGTAGTAGCAGAATTTGTTCACCTTAAGTAGGACATTTTTTTCCTCATTTCTCTACTGCTGGCTTGCTTTTTATTCTCAAAAGTTTACTGTTTTTTTCTGTCTCACTCTCTGATCTATGCAGAATACCTTTCTTCTCTTTTTATCTCTTCTTCTCATTCACTGTCTCCCTTTCTTTTATTTATTTTCTGTTTTTCCAAATTGCTGTTTATCAAGTCAACCATCTGGCAGCAAAAGTCTTTGGAAATAAATCATTATTCCCACAAAAGTTGTACTGAAAACTATCTAGATCAGTTCTTAAAGTCATAACTGTAACAAGAAGCAACACTGAAAAAAACACACAGAAAATTGAATGTCCCAAAGTTAGGAAATGAGTTAATAGTGAGTGGAAAATAGTGTAAACAAAAATAACAACATTACATATTGCGTATTTATATATATGATATCTTAAATAAGACATCATATATACAATATATACCAAGCCATATAGGATCAAATATATAGCATATGTAATTCTATACAATTGTATATATAAGAATATAAATTAAATATGTAAAATAACATGTGTGAAATAATATATTTTTTCCTGCTGAAATTAAGTAGGAAAATTTTATGTCCAGGAAAATAATGCACTTCCAGCAAACTGTTCATGATCCTAATTTTTCTTCTAGCTTGGGAACCATTTCATAGGTCTCATTGCACAGAGTTAGTCATGCTAACATGCCAGAGTAAATTACAGTAACAGTAGTAATTACTATATGGTAATTTTGACATATATACTAATTTTGAAAAACAGTGCTGAAGAACCTGACCTTGAATGCTGCCAGGGATGGGGCATCCAGTTCTCTTGGCAACCTGTTCCATTGCCTCACCTCCCTCACAGCAAAGTTCTTCCTAATATAATACAAAGTGGAAGTTCTTCTACTCTAAACCTACCCTTCTTCAGTTTGAAGCCATTCCCCCTTGTCCTGTCACTATATGCCCTTGTAAATACTTCCTCTCCAGATCTCTTGTGGGCTCCCTTCAGGAACTGGAAGGCCACAATTAGGTCATCCCTAAGCCTTCTCTGTTCCAGACTGAACTGTTCAAATTCTCTCAGTTTTGCCCCATAGGAGAGGTACTCCCTCCTTCTTGGTGGCATCCTCTGGACTCACTCCAACAGGTCAATGTCCTTTCCGTGCTGGGGATGCTAGGGATGGATGCAGCACTACAGGTGGGGATTCACCAGAGTGGAGCAGAGGGGCAGAATCCCCTCCCTCGAGATCTGCTGTTCACACTGTTTTTGATGCATCCCAGAATATGATTGGCTTTCTGGGCTGCAAATGCACATTGCCAGCTCATGTCCAGCCTTTCATCCACCAGCATCCCAAGTCTTTCTCAGCAGAGCTGCTCTTGATCTGTTCATATCCCAGCCTGTACTGACACCAGGGGTTGCCCAGAACCAGGTGCACCTTGCACTCAATCTTTTTAAACTTGATGAGGTTACCATGGGCTCACTTCTTGAGCTTGTCCAGGTCCTTTGGATGGTATCCCATCCTTCAGGTGTGTCAACTGCACCACTCAGCTTGGTATCACCTGCAAATTTGCTGAGGGTGCACTTGATTCCTTTGTCTATGTCATTAATGAAGATATTAAATAACACTGGTCACAGTACAGACTCCTGAGAAACACCACTTACCACTGATGTCAACAGGGACTCTGAGCCATTGACCACTACTCTCTGGATGTGACTGTCCAACCCTAAAAGACTATGCCCCCAGAGACAAGAGCTGACAGATCTTTAGGGAGGTCTTCCATAGAGCACAAAAGCTTGCGATCCTCACAAGCAAGAAACTGGGCAAACAAGGCAAGAGACGGCATGGCTGAGTAGGGAATTACTGGTCAAACTAAAGGGAAAGAAAAGATGCACAAACAATGGAAACAAGGACAGGTGACCTGAGAACTTCATAGAGACGAAATTCAGTTGTATGGGGATGGGCTGAGGAAGGCAAAAGCTAAGCTAGAAATGAACCTGGCAAGGGATGCAAAGAATAACAAGAAGGGCTTCTACAGGTATGTTAACCAGAAAAGAAAGGCCAGAGAAGATGTATACCCTTTCGATAAACAGCACTAGAAAACTGGTAACACTGGATGAGGAGAAGGCTGAGATACTCAACATCTTTTTTACCGCAGTCTTCAATGGCAACCTCTCTTCCCACACTTCTCGATTAGATGGACAGCAGGATGGGGACTGGGGCAGCAGAGTTCCCCCACTGTAAGTAAAATTCAGATCTGTGATAACCTGAGGAACCTGAATCTACATAAGTCAATGAGATCCAATGGGATGCATCCCAAAGTCCTGAGGCTATTTATTGGCTGATGCAGTTGCCAAGACACTCTCCATGACATTTTGAAAACTCACAGAATCCCAGAATATTCCGAGTTAGAAGGGACCCACAAGGATCATCAAGTCCAACTCTTATCCCTGCACAGAACCATCCCCAAAAGTCACATCATGTGCCTGAGAATATCATCCAAATTCTTCTTGAACTCTGGCAGACTTGGTACTATGATCGTATCCCTGAGGAGCCCATTCCAGTGCCCAACCAGCCTCTGGGTGAAGAACTTCTTTCTAATATCCAACCTAAACCTCCCCTAACACAATTTCAGGCCACTCCCTTGGGTCCTGTCACTGGTCACCACAGAGAAGAGACCAGTGTCTGCTCCTCCTCTTCTTCTCACAAGGAAGTTGTGACTGCAATGAGGTCTCCCCTCAGTCTCCTCCAGGCTGAATGGACCAAGTACCCTCAGCCACTCCTCATATGGCTTCTCCTCAAAGCCCTGCATCATCTTTGTTGCCCTCCTTTGGATGTTCTGTAAGACCTTAATATCTTTCTTCTATTGTAGTGCCCAAAACTGCACACAATATTTAAGATGAGGCCACCCCAGTGCAGAGCAGAGCAGGACAATCCCCTCCCTCGACCAGCTGGAGATGCTTTGCCTGATGCCCCCCAAGACACAGTTGGTCCTCCTCGCTGCCAGGGCACTGCTGACTCATATTCAGCTTGCCATCAACCAGGACCCCCAGGTGCCCTTTCAAAGCACTGTTTTCCAGCACCTCGTTCCCCAGTCTATACAGACATCCAGGGTTGCCCCATTCCAGGTGCAGAATCCAGCACTTCCCCTTGCTGAACTTCATGTGATTGGTGATTGCCCAATCCTCTAATTCGTCGAGGCCTCTCTGCAGGGCCTCCCTGCCTTCCAGGGAGTTGGCAGCTCCTCTGAGTTTTGTGTCATCTGCAAACTTGCTTAGTATCCCTTCCTGTGTCCAAGTCATTTGTGAACATGTTGAAGCACACAAGGCCCTGTGGAATCCCACTAGTGACATATCACCAGTCTGATGTCACCCCATTCACTGTTACCCTCTGTGCTCGACCCATGAGCCAATTGCTCATGATATGTTTACCCAGCTGTGTGCTGGAGAGTTTGTGCAGAAGGATCCTGGGAGAGGCAGTATTGAAGCTTTACTGAAATCCAATAAATTACATCAACTGGCTTCCCTTGATCAACTAAGTGGGTTATGTAAAAGAAAATCGGGTTGCATAAGCAGGACATTCCTCTCATGAAGCCGTGCTGGCTGTGACCAATGACTGTGTTGTCTTTCAGGTGTTTTTCAATACTTCCCAGAATAATCTTCTCCATAATTTTACCACGCACTGAAGTTAGACTAACAGGCCTGTAGTTTCCAGAGTCCTCCTTCTTGCCCTTCTTGAAAATCACACATTTGCCAGCTTCCAGTCAGCTGGGACTTCTCCGGATTCCCAAGACCACTCAAAAATCATTGTAAGAGGTTTTGTGATGATATCAGCCAGCTCTTTGAGGATTCTGTGATGAATCCCATTAGGTCCCATAGATTTGTAGGGGTCCAGCTGGAGCAGCAGATCCTGCACAATTTTAGGTTCAACTGGGAGCTGATCATTGTTGCAGTCATGGTCCTTCAGCTCTGGGCACTGAGATCCCCTTGATCCATCATCCATCTGGAAGTCATGGCATTTGGGTGAAGTCCTGGGTGACTAGAAAAAGGGAAATATTGTATCCATATTTAAAAGCATAGAAAGGAGGACCCTGGGAACATGCAACCTGTCAGCCTCCCCTCTGCATCTGGGAAGATCCTCCCAGAAGCTATGCAAAGGCATGTGGGGGCCAGAGAAGTGATTTGAGACAGCTCAGTACGGTTTCACCAAAGGCAAATCCTGCCTGACTAATCTACTTACCTTCTATGGTGGAGTGATTACATCATTGAACAAGGGAAGGGCTGCGATGTCACTTACCTGAACTTCTGTAAAGCCTTTGACATGGTCCTCCACAACATTCTTCTCACTAAATTGGAGAAAGATGGATTTGATGAGTGGACTGTTAGATGGATAAGAAAGTGGTTGGATGGTCACATCCAGAGGGCAGTGGTCAACAGCTCTTTCAAGAGAGAGAGATATCAATGGTTCATATCAAAAGATGTGCTTTTTATATGCTGGTTAAATGTATGGATTACACCAAACTCAATCACATAGAATAAAATACAAAAATATAAAAATGTATACGTTCAAATAGAATTTGAAAGGAGGAATATTGTCTATTCTCATTCCATATTTGTAATATTAATGCATAGGATGATATTTCAGATGGATACTAATGCCTGAAGAACATAGAATTTTCTGGATAAAACATCTCCCAGGCACTGTCATGAACCAAGACACCCAGGGAGCTAGCGTAGTTGGTGCTGCCGCTGAACAGCCAGGTATCCCCTCTGAATGCCTGTGCACTGTGACCTGAAGAAGACCAAGCAAAGGCAACTAGCAGCACAGGCAGAAAATGTTCTTTCATTGCCAGACCTGTACTTTGCTATACAGGGTAAGATTGAATTAAGTCAATGAAATTGAATTAGTTTATCAACTATTTAGCACATGATTACAATAATACTTGGATTTCTCCTGTTCAGCTTTCCATCATTACTAGTTTAATCACTTCTGACATATTACTCAATATATATTTGTCATGGTTTAGAAATGGTATTCCCCAGTTTAGTGTTCCCGCTCCAAACCACATGCCACTCACTCACCCCTTCCCTCCCCCTTCAGCAGGATGGAGAGGAGAATTAGAGATACAAAGGGTAAAGATCACAGCTTGAGACAGGGACAATTTACTGGAAGCAGCAAATTAAATAAGAAAATGAATGGTAAAAGCAACAATATTAAAAACAAGTGTACAAGAGAAGAATGATTCAAACACAATTGCTCACCATATGGAGACCCCCGGACAACACCCCACCACTGCCATACTACCTGACCTTGAAGGGATCCTTCCCCTCCTCCCTCAATCATCAGAAAATGAGGTGAGATGGTATAGAATAACCCCCAGTAGCCACACCCCCTGTCTACTGCAAAACTTAACCCTGTCCTGGCCAGAACCAGGACAATCTTGAATTCTTATTTTGTGCAAATATCAAGTGACCATATGACATTAAATGAAGCTTGCTCTGACTCAGAATTTTTTGTATACTTTTGAGATTTTCTATCATGGTAATCCATAGACCATTTTAGACTTCAAGATACAGGTGTCTTTCAGAAAGAGAGAACTAAAAGTTCAATAAATTAACTTGTCTTCTAATTTGTTCTTGTAGAGCAGCTGCTCCACTATGTGACTGTTTTAGTCATACATTCTTTGAGCTTTCCCAAACACAACTACATACTTCCTGCAATGGAGAAAACAAAGCTGGACATGGTACCCATAAAACACAGACTCACTGATATTTAGACCCAAACAGATGCCTCTGACCTGTTTTCAGCACCCTTGTGGTGATTTGCCAACATCCTGTTATATTTTCAGCTGTTAATGCACACATGACTGTTGTAGTATACACGAGGATGGCCATAAATATAAAACTGGGCACTTATGATGATGGCCTAAATTCAGCTTTTATTCTCTTCATCCAGAATATTACATTGTCTTCACACAGCTGCACTCACACACTGTTCCGTAGAATCTTACATACTAACACTATTCTTAGCTCTATTATCTATATTTACCTCTAGCCTTCACGTATGATTGGATGTTCACCTCTTATTTACATTCCTTTCCATGCTGCCAGGCACTGTGGCCTTGCTGCATCCTCCGACACTTGATTGATGATTTCGAAGAAGTATCAGTGATGACTCCTAGGACTGCCTCCTGAGCTGCAAGTTTGAGTTAAGCATTATAAAAGCATCTAATTGTGTCATAGAGTATTTCTCATTCTGAGTAGAATCATGGTTTTGGTGCTGAATTTTCCTATGCTTCCTCAGTCAAAAATAATAAACCCACATGAACACTGTTTAATGCAAGAAATTCCTCTTCTGTGGTAGTCTTCATCTTTGCCCTACACTTCATGGAAAGCCATTTGTCTGAGTTCAGTGGTAGTTTTGCAGAAGAAAAAAAGATAAAATGACATCAGAAAAGTTCTTTCATACAGTATCAGTTTTCTTTATATAATAACTAATTTTCTGGTTATTACCTCTCCTACAGGGAAGATTTACCTTCTTTTTATTTACCCTGAATCTTTGATGCTTCTCCAGAGGTCAGACAACATCCATCTCATATGTGTTCATATGAGCCTGGAAAACCATGTTGGATTCACTTGAGTTGATGAGGCAGTTGAGATGAAGCAAAAATATTATAGTAACATTTTAATATTATTGTTCAAGAGTCTCAGAGAAGGGAAGTTTTTCAGAAGCAAATGCTGGCGTTATTCTATCAAATCCATATTATAAACTGAATAAAAATTAGATAAGGAGACTTCATCTGTGACATAAGAAAACTCTCAACTCACTAAAGATTCTGCAATGTTGCTTGAACTTTCTCAAGATGATAGTCCTATAGGAAATTTAGCAATTAACTGAAATGTGTATATAGTTGATAGCCTTTAGAAAACACCAAATGAAACATCCCATTTTCTGCCAAAAATAGTGCTTTTCACAATTGTGGGTGAGGACAAACATTGTCACAACAGTGACATATAAAGTCACAGAAACACTAGCCTGACTCAGAAAGAGAAGCAGTCTGGCCGCCAGCCAATTTTTGGTTCATTGTTTGAAAAATGTTAAAGGGCAAAATCCAGCATCACATTCAGTGCATGTGGAGGTAGGAAGGGACACAGAATGAAGCAGTGGGAGTATAGAAATATGAGACTAGGAGAAGAGAAGTATAGGAGTAGGAGTATAGAATAAAATGTTGTTTTTCTAAGCTGGTATTTATTTGATGTTTCCTAAGAATTGCCTATACAGACATTTTTGATCAACAAGTAATTTTTTCCCCCCTGGATTTCACTGCCAGTAATGTGTCAGTGTGGAAGTAGATTGTTCTTTTCTCACACATTTTTCCATTGTTCTCCTCAGCATCATTCGATGCCCTTTTCTCCTTCTTTCAACTCCAACATCCAATTTCAATTTTCTTTAGAGAAGTGATAAATAAATCTTTGTAGTGGCAGAGAAGACTATCGAAGAGGAATTCAATTCAGTGCAATCCCAAGCACAGACACAGGACGGGCAGAGAATAGATCAAGACTAGCCCTGAGGAAAAGTATTCGGAGGTGCTGGTGGATGAGAAGCTGGACATGACATGGTAATGTGCGCTTGCAGCCTGGAGCAAGCAACCATGTCCATGCCCTTCAACTCAAATCATTCGCTGATTCTGTAATTATAGGGAAGGTGTTTCTGTGTGTTCTCAAACATATGTTAACTGCTGAATATAAATTCACTGTATGAAAAAGACTTTAGTATTTTTTGTATTTTGCATATGTGAAATACATAAATATTTTATTCTTTGTGACTTTATTAATAGATAACTTTGTTTACATTATTGAGCACCAACTAATAGTCTGCAAATTCAGATCTCCAACCCACAAGGTTAGAGGTACAAACCGTGCTGACACTGCTTATGATGCAATTTGAAGGTATAATTACATGTCTGTGCTGGAATTTTTAGCCAGTATTTTAATTATTTAGTTGTTGCATATAGTGCCTGCTCATTGTACATTACCGCTTGAAAAATCTAACTAAGGCCCAAGTTCTGCTGTGGCATGTGGCCTAACGTAACACATGCTGTATATGGTGGGTTGACTTTGGCTGGCTACCAGACACCCATCCAACCCAGTTGCTCTTTCACCACTCCTCCACAGGACAAGCAAAAAGAAAACAAGATGGAAATGCCCCTAGGCTGAGATAAAGCCTAGGTGACAGCTTGCTAATTACTATAATAAGCAAAACAGACTGAATTTGAGAAAGATTAATTTTCTGCCAGTTAAGGAGTTTGATGGTGAGAATCAAACACACTTACCTATGCATTCCCTTTTCTTCCCATCTCAACTTCACTCCTTCATTCCCAACTCCCTTACCTTTTCCCACCCCAAGCTGCACAGGCACTATCAGTGCCTATATGATTATTGGAATAATGTAAGGCACACATGATTCTCAATCTTGTAAACTAAACATAAATTCAAAAATATTCTTTTTTATAGGCCATTGTCCTGGCTCCAGCCAAGACAGGGATTAATTCTTTGCAGTAGCCAGGAGGGGGCATGGCTAGGACACAGAGGTTCTTTATACTGCCTTATGTCATTGACAGGTGGAAGAAGGGACTCTCTTCCAGCAAGAAGGGGTCCCATCTGGTAGAGAAAATACGGCAGGAAGACCCATCCAGTGTTGTTCATTGCCACAAGGTCTGTGGTGAGCATTTTTTCAAGTGAAACACTCTCTCTTTTGTACACTTTTTTTATTAATATTGTTGCTGCTGTTACTACTCATTTTCTTATCTCATTGGTTTTTCCAGTAAATTGTTCTTATCTCAATCTGTGATCTTTGTCTTTTGTATGTCCAGTTGGAGGCAGGGGAGAAGCGGTGTGTGTTTTGGGTTTTTTAATGGGAGGACTAAAATAGGGAATACCATCCCTAAACCACAACTGCCATATATCTTCAAAAAAAATCCTTAAACATGTAAGTTACTATCTGGATATCAGAGACAAATGGATATCTGCTGGAACAGAGCAATTAGTAATGAAAGTGTAATTGTTTCTGAAAGGAAAATGCTTATTGAGAAAGTAGTTACTACCCACTGTATTTTTAGCCAGGTCAGAAGAGCAAAACAAACCTAGAAATACAATTTACAAAACATGTATAAAATAAACAGCAGTAACAGCCTGATGTTTTACGAAAAATTTTATTGACAATGAGGTACATACTATTGCCATTACAGTTAAGAGATCATCCTGCTAATGACTCAGTGCATATTCCAAAGAGTACAATATGAGACTATCCTGCACTGAGTACTAAACAGAAGCTAAATGTTTCTCAAGCGATGGTGTCATTTAAAAAAGGGGAAAAAAAAAAAAAGAAAAGAAGAGAGAGAAAGCAAATCTAGAGCTGTGAAGATGGATGTTTAAAAGGATGTAGAGATGTGCAATCCTGACAAGAGTGGGAACGAGCAATAAGATAGGAATGAATCAAAGCACTTGAAAAGTGGTTTGAATGAAATGGTTCTTGTCCTGAAGGCCTCTTTTGCTGTCCCAACAGGATATCATTGTGAAGACTACAGTAATGCTCATTGACCCAAGATCAATCGTTCCTTAAGATGTTTCAAAAACTCCTGAGGAAACACAAGAGAAGGCATGACATGTTTACTTAACAGTTTATGAAAGGACTTATACTGATCCCCAACAGCAATAGGGGACCACTGATACAATGAGTCATGATCCTGTGAAATAACCCCAATCTACATGATGTGACAAATGCACTCCTCCTGTTTAAGCTAACCGAACTTTGGTCCAGGCAGATTCTCAGCAAGTAGGTCTAAACAAAGTTAATCCTACTGTGTAATGCTATCAGTGAAAATTCAGCATCAAACATCCCTCAAAAATAATTTGGCTGGAGACTGGGCTGATAAGCAGCCAAAACTGCATGAACATAGCAGAAAATGTGACTGTGAATCAGCCACTTTACACTACAAATATACACAACCATCAGGGCCTATTGAGCTCTCCCTCCACAGCAGCTGGCTGTGCAGTGGCCATCCCCACTTGGGCAATAATGCCTCTGAAGGTTACCCCTCAAAGGCTGGGAGAGCCCTTACCTGACACCCGAGGCAGTGGATTGGCAAGTGATATTTTTTGCATGCACATAACATTTCAGATACATACAGCAGGTTTATGAAATAATCTTTCTTTCTATGTAGTAAATAGTAGAGTATTGACTACCAATCCATCTGTAATTATTCAATATTTTATAATTTACTGACCATGGTTCTTTATATTTAGAATTATCCTAAGGAAAAAAAGGTATTTTCAGATTGAGCATGACTGTCTGCTTTTTCAGCTATCCCACTGACATTTCTATATGTAGACTCCTTTTCTTTTTTTTCTACAGTACAGTTACCTTTAAGATCAGCAGTCAAGTGTTGCAATTGTCCAATATCTAGACGCAAGATAAACTGTTATGAAGACAAGGCTTTTCCACTGGCTTTTGGCTTTGCAGCCTGTACTTATTTAGCAAAACATCTAAAAAGATAATTTCACTTCTATTCATGTATGTAAATCTATTCGTGTCAAGTGGAGTCTACAGCCAAGTGCTTTGCAATTACCACACCGTAGCTGATACTTCTTATTTTTATGAAGATACACAAAAAATTGAGTGAGATTAAGAATAGCAGCCTGTTGATGTATCATAGGCAGTAAAATACAATTTTAAAAAATATTTAATTCATCAAACATATTTACATTTAATATTTAAAACCAACTTTGTACTGCTATTCACTGTTTATTGTTACCTTAGGAGTAGATAGTCACGATTGTTTAAACAAATACTGATTAGACTTTGCTCTTCATAGAAGAAAAAACACTGTATTAGTGTAGTTTATCAATTAAAGGCTGCATTTTTTTGGCTAGACAATATGTTATGAACATTTTTTAAAGTCTGAAATATTAAAATGTTCATGCTAATACAGGTAACAGTCTATAAGAAAAACTATGTTTTTATTGCAAAGGTAAACCTTGATTTCAAATGTTGTCTCATGAACTAAAACCTCTATGAATCTCTCTGAGACTTTAATCAGAAAGTAATTCAGCACACTTGAATGCCTTTGTAATTCTGCTGAATTTTAACTCTAAATATCACAACGACTAATCAAAGCTCATAAAAATTTATCTGGTGCCAGGTGGCCACAAAAGTCTATGTGTAAATGTAAACTAATCTTTACTGTAATTCTTCAATAACAGACTCAGATTGATTCTATAAGTGTTCCTATAAAATAGTCATCATAAAGAATATTACACAGAACTTGCCTACTTGGTACGCTCCTGCAAAGGAGAAAGCTTGTTAGAGGTTGTGAGGGTGATAGATGATAAAAGGCACCCCAAAAGCCAGAAGCCAAACAGATCCCAGGTGCTGACTGAGGAAAAAATGTCCTAAATAAAATGAGTTATATTTGCTTAGTAATAAGGGAACTACTAACTAATGGTGACCTTTTGCTAACAGTGATGCATGTAACTGCTAAATGTGTAGTATTTAGCTTATGTGTGCATGGCTGATGTTTTCTCTGAGCTGAGTTCTGCTGTTGAGCTGCTGCTTCACATGAGTGAAGAGAAGGCTTTGTCATGGCAAAGAAAAGGAAACATACCTGTTGAAAGAACTCCTATTATTGAAATACCTGTATTAACACATAGGCTTTGCATATGTATTTCTCTTACAACTACTATCAGTTAGGATTGGAATCTCGGTGTTTTAGATACTAAATAGAGGAAAAAAAAGGAAATACTCTTCTAAACAGTTCAATACTGTCTATCTACATATCTTACAAAGCAGATCTGGTTCTAAAGCATGCAAATAGGCAACGTGAACAAAGCAGTCAAATGGGACAATGGAGACAAAAAGGGAATGTAAAAGAGATTAAGCAAACAGTACTAAATAGGGTCTACATTTTATAACAGAATTCCAGTAACTAACAGTACTCCCAGGTCACTGCTAGAACTGGCTATTCTCACTATGATCAGCTGTTTCTAGTCTTACATATGATGCAAGTCTCAACTTAGGACTTGATAATCTTTTGTGAAAACCGTGGAGCTGTTTTATTCCATTCATAAAGGAAAAGAGAGAGGAATAGCAATCATAAAAGTAAAAGAAGAAGATTACCTGAGTACTTAAACAGCAGGAAAATAGAACTAAAACTTTAGTTAAATTGTACTTTACATGATCACAGAATCATATCATCAGTAAGACGGAAAAGACCTCTGACATCATCAAGTCCAACATTTTACCGGATACCACCTGGTCCACTGGACCATGGCACTAAGTCCAGTCTTTTCTTAAACACCTACAGGGATGGCTGACTCCACCCCCTCCCTGGGCAGCCTGTTCCAATGCTTAATAATGCTTTATGTGAAGAAATTCCTCCTAATGTCCAGCTTGAACTTCCCCTGGTGCAATTTGAGACTGTCCTCTCATCCTGTTGACTGCGAGAAGAGGCAGATCACCACTTTGCTATAACATCCTTTCAGGTAGTTATAGGGAGTAATGAGATCACCTCTGAGCCTCTTTTTCTCCAGGCTAAATAATCCTAGATCCCTCAGCTGCTCCTCATATGACTTACCCTCTAGAACCTTCACAGCTTGATTGGCCTTCTCTGGACAACACAGGGGACAGAAAAATTGTGAATGATCTGAGGTTAAAAACAAATGAGTCTTGGAGTGCTATCTCTCTAATGAGATCAAAAAGTGAGATCAAAAATCAACCATTTTGGTTTAGCTGGCTCATTTTATCATGAACTATCACAAATGCCTAAATGCACATGGATCACTTTGAAAAAAATGCAAGAAGATGCTGTACTGGCACCTTGTGGAAGATATTTATCTTGAGCAGTTGGTGAACCTGAACAGGCCATGTTTGCTCTATTGGCAGTTGCACATGAGAAGCACTTATGTTATTAATATAATCTGTAAATTATAATATATATTTGGGAAAGGCAAACTGTATGTGGATCAAGGGGTGAAATGCATTCATCCTGGCTGTGAGACCCTGTACAGTGCAACTAACATGGGCAGGTGCTACATGGCCAGAACAGCCTTCAGGCTATGCTGTGCTGCATCACACAGCTCCTTCAGCCCCAGGACAGGCCCAGAACACCTGGGGGCTGGAAGAGCATGTGGGCAGCTCCTGCTTAGCACTACCGTGACACCTTCTCTGTAGCCTTGCCCTTAAACAGAATTGTTTTCTTGTAAGGAAGTTATATATGACCTCAAATGACTGCAAGTCTGAGTTTTTCCCCCAAGCCAGGACCTGCTCTGTGCACTGTGCCAAGGAAAAACCCCTTGGTGCTCTGACCAATGCAGCATGATCATGGGGTGCCAGCACCTGAGGTGTAAGATGTATATTCCTCCACTTAGTCTGTCTTTTTGAAACAGTTATCTTATTAAGCCATTTGTTGCTGGGCCTTTTTTACTGAAACAAAGAAAGACCCTTATACCATCTTGCTTTTACATCACCCCACCCCTCAGTGAAGAACAGAGAGTATTTGGTGTTATGAGATCGAAAAATAGGGGTTTGCTGAACTACATTTTGGAAATCAGAATGGTAAAAATTATTTCATTGGAAGAATTTTGAACTCCACAGAGAAACTTAAGCGTAAGTATCAATATATACATGACATACTAGAAAATATTACCTTTTTTCTGTTTTAATACAACACTACCACGTTAAGGTCACCTATGAAGAGTCTAGTAGAGACTTTTTATGAGAATGGGTATAACAATGAGATAACCAGCACATTAGTATTTTGCAGCTAATAAAATAATTAAAGCACAGAACTACATATAAAGCTCAGTCTATGTGCAAAGATGAGCTTTTTTTTTCCTGGAAAAAAATAAGATATTTAATGAAGAACATAAACAGACAAAAGTTCTTTGATCATGATGATCTTGAACTCAGAAATTATATTATCAACAAATCTGGTCATTATGAGATTAAACAGTTAGATTCAGTGAAAAGTATTTGTAATGTGAATGAGTATATGGACCAGACTATAAAATTCTTAAAAGTACTCTTTGTTACTTGCCATGACAATAGTGTAAAAGAACTCAGCAAGTAGATTCGCAAATATTAATTATTAGAAATTGCACTATGTGGGAGTTCCCAAATCACTTATCTGAAAAAATAATAGCTTATTAAAAGCTACCTGGAAAAGTAAATTGTATTCATCTCTTGTATGTATGCACCAATATTTAACAAGTCCTTTGATCTAACAATTTCATGTAAATGGAACAAAATTAACTGTGAGCATACACAAACAGTAAATCATATCATTGCACAGGGAACCTGAAAAACTGTTACATGTTGAAGAATATATGCTTGTGCACATTATGCTGTAAATGCCAAAAAACTTGAGGCTACTAAAAACTTAGAAAACACCGTAACATCTGATTCCACTATTAATAGCACATTAGCAGAAACTGAAAATGGAACTTCTTTATAGTTAAATTTTTGTTTTACTTGATTGACATTTTATGCATCAGAACAAAATTCGGGGTTTCCATCTTTAAATCCAAGTTTTCCATCTTTCTGTATGCAGTGGAATATACGGTAGGGGGAGCTAAATGTCTTTTTTTTTTTTTTCTGGTAAATCCCACATAATGGTGACTAGTCTCTTATCATAAGCAGGTATTAATGGCAAAAGTTTTCCCTCATAAATACAAGAGGCTTGAATATGCAGCATAATTCAAAACACAGCTACAATTGTTCTCAGTATCCAACTTAAAATTTCAACACTGATTCTTCAGAAAATTTCCCATTCTCTTTAAAGTTGTCAATGCCTTAAACATTCTATATTTTGGAGTAAAAAATCAACTTCTTGCAATATCTTTAAACATATAACCACGAAAACAAAAATGAAATTTCAGAGTTATTTTTATTTAGATTCTATGTAAGGTAATGCAAACCCTCAATTCAAAATACAACCACATTAGGAAGCAGTCTAATGGCAGTACAGCACCCTGACAAGCTTGCTTCTCTATTATACTCATATCAGAGTAATACATGATTTTTATCCGTACTTGTATTTAAATCATCTTAGCACTCTATACAACTGTCTGTATGTCCAAAGCAGCTTTTTGTAAGTGTTGAAAACTCTATTTTTTCTGTCTCTCAGAACAAATGAAATCAGTCGTTATCCTTTTCCCTAATGATGAGTTTCCATAATTCCCTCAAATATTATAGACTCACAAATCTTCTGTAGGATTATAGTGCAGAACACTATCTAAATTCAGTACTAATTGCAGGGGAAAATGACTAATATACAGCAATCACTGTACTGTTAGTATTAGCTGTGCATGTCAGGCAAGAGAATTTTTTCTGGTTTTGCCCAAGTTCAAGTTCACAAACCACCCCATACTGGCTCAGGAAACATACTATCTGGCTGTCCTGTTGTATACTGAAGTTATAGTTATAATTAAAGTTATATAACTAAACGTTCAAGTCAGATATGATGACACACTTTCTGAGCCCTTTCCAAAAGCCAATGGTGTGAAGCAAGGCTGTGTTCTCGCACCAACTTTATTCACAGTCTTCTTCAGCATGATGCTCCAAAGGGCCATGGCAGACCTCGATGATGAGAACAGTGTCTACATTCGATATCGTACTGATTCAACGTAAGGTGACTGAAGGCCCACACTAAGACTTTGAATCATCCTGTCCGTGAGCTGCTTTACGCTGATGATGCCGCCCTTGTTGCCCACACAGAAGTAGCTCTGCAGCGTTTAACATCCTGTTTTGCAGAGGCTGATGAGCTTTTTGGACTGGAAGTCAGCTTAAAGAGAACAGAAGTTTTATATCAGCCTGCACCTCAGGAAGTCTCCCATCATCCCCATATCACCATTGGTGAAACAGCGCTCAAGTCAGTCCAGCAGTTTAATTACCTGGGAAGGATCAACTCCTCAGACAGTAAGATTGATGCAGAAATAGATAACAGGTTAGCAAAGGCATACAGAGCTTTTGGTAAACTCCATAAAAGAGTGTGGCAAAACAAACACCTGAAGAAAAGTACTAAGATCAGTGTTTACAGAGCCATTGTACGGTCTACTCTTTTATATGGATCTGAATCATGGGCCATTTACTGGCACCACTTGCATCTCTTAGAACGCTTCCATCAGCGCTGCCTCCGTACAATCCTAAACATCCACTGGACGGATTATGTGACCAACACGTCTGTCCTTGAACAGGCAGCAGTCACGAGCATTGAGGCCATGCTGCTGAGAACACAGCTGTGCTGGGCAGGGCACGTCTCCAGGATGCAGGACCATCTCCTCCCTAAGATCGTGCTCTATGGGGAACTTGCCACTGGCTGCCGCAAGAGAGGAGCCCCAAAGAGGAGATACAAGGACTGCCTGAAACAATCCCTCAGCCTTGGCCATATTGATCACCACCATTGGTCTACTCTGGCCTCCAATCGGGAGGCCTGGAGACACACCATCTATAACGCTGCTGCTGCTTTTGAGAACACACGCAGGATCACTCTCAAGGAGAAAAGACAATGCAGAAAGAATCGTGTCTCATCGATATCACCTGGGGAGTCTTTCTGCTGTGCCTTCTGCAACCGGACTTGTCTATCTCGCATTGGCCTTTTTAGCCATCAGCGCACTTGTAGCAAGTGTGGGTAGAGCCCCTCTCAAATCTTCATTTGCGAAGCCTAGCCACGATGATAACTAAACCTGTAACATAGTTATAAATTGAGGCTTAAAATATAACCCACATTTTTACTACAGTATGTAACTGAGAGCCTCAATTCCTGCGGAAGTATCAAGTAGAAGCCAATTATTTTGCTATCCTCTAAGTCTGTTTTCTCAATGTTTGAAATACTTCTTCAGGAATACTACTTTTGTCAAGTATTTGTGATGGCTTTATATAAGACTTAGAAAGGACTATTTTTTCTTAGTACCACAAGTTTTCTAATAGATTTTCATACAGAGAAAGAAAGATACCTCCCCTGTTACTGTACTTCCACTTAAAGAAAAACATTGATCACCCTCTGTCTTGGGATCCTTCTCTGCATTCACTTTAAAGCAATAAACACTGGAAACAGTCTCCTGATGGACTTCTGTTACCATTTAATAAAATTATATATATCAATACAAATAATTTAATTATTCATCTAAAAATACAATTGACTAGGTCATAACTTTTATCCCTATGTTGCTTATCACTGAGACATTTCCTTTTGTTTTTCATTATGAGATTTGGTAGTAATGTGCCAAAGGTATTGATGCTCCTATTAATACAAGATACAAAGCATACAGAATTCATTACTAAAGCTTCCAAATTCTTGCAGTGAATTTGTTTGAATTGCCTATTGAAAAGGCAATTTTAGGAAGTGCTATTCAATGAAAGTGGGCATTTATTTTCTCTTCATATTCACTGAAAAATAATTTTTCACTTTACATGCTGAACTTTATTGTGAGGTTATGAGAAGTATTGAGGCATGCTTTGATTTTAAATTAGTCTTCCATTATAAAATTATGGCCAGTGAGATAGTTATCCATGGTCCTTTGAGTGACGTACTTGGGATTGCAAGAAAATAACCTCAGCTGATGCACTGTTTGGATGATGGAAGGAATTATAAATAACACTTTCTAAAGAAATACTAAAAGAACTACCTCTGTTTACTGTGTAACTCTTGTCTCCCTGTCTTGTGACACAGTGAGGACTAAGGTGGGAATAAGGGCCTACTAGTTTATTCTTTCTAATGGTTAAACTGTTTCTGAGGACATACGATGAAATAGTCACCGAACTGGAGAAGTCATAACATTACAGTGTGTATGTTAAATATCTTTAAGTGAGCTCAGGGTCTAATATTTCCGCATTTGATGATAGAAAACAGTGTAATCTCATTGAAAATAATGGAGTTACAACGCTATGAATCTTCAGTGAAATCAGAATTAGTAAGCACATATCCAAGAGCAGACTGTAGGGGAGGAGTAAAAGAATAGAAAAAGAAGGTTTGAGGTCTTAGATAAATAATACAAACATCTGATGCTGTTAACACTCATAATCCAGCAAAGCATGAGATATCCTACTGACTGCAAGTCAACTAGACATTATACAATGTCTCTGTAGGGTAATAAATATGTGTGATTATATATATGAATAGCTTACTTTGGAGTTTCACAAAAATAAAAACTCTATAAAAAAAAAAAAAGTTGCCTTGTAAAAAAATTCAAGAAGCTGAAAGAATAATGTGGTTGAATGTGGTGAACATCATAAATACAGATAAAAGGTATCTGGATGGAAACAGTAGTATTCCTATGATGCCAAAATATGGCTTTATAATTTAGGTCACAGAGGTGGAAGGCTAGTGTCCCCACACATTATATTCTGGGTGGAACATTTAATCACAGGTTTTGCTGAAACTTTTGGGAGGAGATTTTAATTTCTATAATTGCCAAATAATAAAAATACAAATAAGGATCCATAATTGGCATCCATTTCAAGATAAAAACAGTAGATAAATAGGACTAAAGTAACAAGAGAGATAGTGGGGGCCAATACTAAACACTTAGGTATCTCTTTTCAGTGAGCTGTCATATTACAGTGCTATCAGCTCATATCCTACCAATCTGTTAATATAATTTGTGTCATGTGGCTAGGTCAAGCATATTTTGGTTTGAGGGGGGGTGGGGGGTGGTTTCAGGGTTGAAATTTGTGAACCTGTTCCACCAGACCTGTGCAGAACATTACTGGAACAGCTGGCCGATGCAAGTGATCTGGCAGCTTATTGCCACAGAAACAGTGGTCTGGATCTCACTGTGCCTACTGACATTTTCCTTGAGAAGTCTTGAAGGGTCAGCTGAGCCTTTGGGAAAGCCAATACAAATCCTTAAACTAACAGCAAATTCAGGAAAGCAAACTGGGGGAAAAAAAAATCAAAAAGCCCCCACAGCAACAAACCCAGTACAATAGACCAGGATCAGTTCCGTGAACGGTCAAAGAGCTCAGTGAGCTGTCTGCCAGCTTTTCCGCCGGGGCGGGAGCGGCGCCCGGGCGCTCCAGCGGGGAGCGCTGTGCCGGGGATGGACGCTCCCGAAGAGGGGCGCTGTCCCGCGGGATGCGCGTCTGTGCCGCGCTGTCGGGGATGCGGGGGCACAGTGGGGACGCCGGACTGGCCTCTCTACACAACACCCCTCCTCTGGCGCTGGGAGAAAGTAATATCTGGAGAGGCCTCTGAGCAACAAAAGGGTACTGAAAAATACTGGCGCTTTATAAGAAATAGGTCATCCATAAGAACCTCGACGTGCAAATAGGTAGAAGGAAGCAAGTTTCTAAAATTTTACATAAGGTAGAAGTAAAAGTAGAGAGTTTTAAGCCTTCCCTTGTCTTTAGCCTGTACCTTAGCACCTTGGCAGGCAAGCTTTTACTTTGAAATAAGTAACACTGTCAAAACAACACACACTGCAACAAACTGATTATATCCATTGAAGGATTGCAAATATTAAATGTTACTCCTTTAACAGCAGAGAAACAAGAGATACATTTTATTTTGGTTGGCTTGGGTTTTGTTGTTGTTGTTGTTGTTTTATTTCGTTTTGGTTTTGCCTAAAAAAACAAACAAACAAAACCAACAAACAAAAACCTTAATAGGATGGCATACTGGAAGGGTAATTTGCTAGCCTCAGACATACTGATGGCCTCTAAATTTACTGTAAGTATTCACAAACAAGACTGAGAAGTACTTGTGTGTAGCATTATGAAAACATCTTAACACACAATGGCAATCAAAAAGCACTTGCAAGATATCCAATTGCTTAAGAGGGGATACTGACTAACCATGACAATACTGTGATGTTGCTATTCACAATCTTCTGGTTTATTGTCTTAGGAGTACCAAGTTCAGATACTGTTTGAAATCTATCAAAACATCACAGAAAACCTACCTCAGGCAGAAGAGGCAGAGGAGATTGGCAATAAATATCTTCAGGCATATGGAAGGAAGAAATTGAAAACTGGAATAGATTAGTACAAAGAATATTATGGAGTTGATAAAACAGAGTGGTAGTTTCCCAATCTTTGCTGTCTTATAAGCAAGAATACCAAGATGCAGGGTGTTCAATACTACCTTTTCTCCTTCTGTCAGTCTCACTTTTAATTTCCTGTGGCAGTAAGCAACATTAAAATGGCTCACAGGCAGGTTGCTATGAACCATGCACTGGAGACTACTTGGATAGAGGAATATGAGATTATTATTGCTACAGAGGAGGCTTATCAGGAAGTATCTGTCCAGGATTAGGTAACAGTATGGATAGTATCTACAGAAAAAAATTACCTGTATGGACAATAATGATGTCTGTCATTTACTGATAGTTCTTATTAGGATAAAATATTTATAAAGGTCGTTTCACATTTCAAAACAAAAGCCAACCATTGAGGTCTGGAAGCGAATTGAGGTCTGGAAAGAAACTTCCTTATAGGTTTATTATGTAATTGTCCATAATGGGGTTCTTCTGACTTCCACTAAGTCATGAAGCAAACGGGTAAAATAGCATGTAATAGCTTTCTGCTAATGCTGGATTCAGGACTAGATGGCTTATCCATTAAAAATCTGAAGATACTTAGTAAAAATTTTAAATCATGTTATGTCAATAAGAGTGGTACATACAGATTAAACATACGATCCCTGGGGTGTCTTTTCTCATTAAAAATGCAAAATTAAATGACAGCTCTACATTTGAGGTACACACTGTGTTCATGCCTTCTACAATGAGCATATACAAGGATTAAGAAAGTTTAGTCAAGACTTCATCTACTGCAGAATGTTACAGTTTTTAATGGAATGGTGTGCCCTCAATTTGAGGGTGGATTTGATTCAGTTTAACTAAAGGCTGGAAATTCACTGACCTGTTCCAACCCTTTCTGTAAGATGTGATTCCTGAAGAGAGTTGCTGTGGATTTGAATACCGTGTACAAAACACCCACCAAATATTTCTTGTGATTTTTACCATACATTCATCTTCTGTCTTTTAGAAGATTCTTCTGGCATTTAGAAGAAAACTCTGCTACCTTGAGAATTATTTTCTTGAAGAACCATGCCCCCCTCCCCTTTTTGTTGCCTTTTATTGTCTCTGTAATTCAATCTTTAGAAATTTTTATTGCATTTAACATTAATGCATTCATCTGGAACCAGAACATAAAACAGATGAATATATAGATACAGGTATATACATACAGGTTTTAAAATAGAAAATATGCTTTGAATGAAATATAATCTACTATTAATAGCTGGGACTACATAGTTTTGACTAAATAATAATACATGACTAAAAGCCATGTATTAATTGACTGGAATAAAAAAAAATCCAAGTCATCTTAACCATTTTTATACATTATACATAAATGTAGATGTAAAATGTAGATCTATATGGAAAATCATGCATTTTTTAAAGTAATGAATTTTTTCATGCTCAAAAAAAATTGATTGAATATATTATTTTCCTGATTGGTTTATTCTTCTTCTTATTATTATTATTCTCTTGTAGTCTTACTTTTTTATGGCAGATAAATTCTTACCCCCTTACTTAATTCATATTATCAGTATGTAGGTAAAGTTTTAGGAAAGTGCATGCAAATTTCAAAACAGATGTCAGCGGGTACTGGAAAGAGGATGGAGAGTGATGTGCCCTTCTACCCACTACATAGGCTAGTACGTGTTTCCCCGCAGATTTGGCAACATTCCTAGATACAAGTAGCTTAATATGGAGGTGGCCAGAGAAGTACAGGTGTGGGAATTTTGTGCGGAGCTTATGAATCCACAAAAACTGAAGGCGTGTCATTGCGTTCTGCCCTATTGTGTGCCATCGCCCTGGGGGCTACCGGAGGCTACGTGGGGACAGCTTTCAGGGACTGGGCCTGAGGCAAGGGCTGAGTGGAGCATTGTCCGCGGCGGTGCCGTTCCCTGAGGTGTCCCAGCGCGTCCCTGCCGAACGCAGGGCTTTGCTTTCCCCTGCAGGGCCGGGTGTTGGGGCGCTAAACCTGCCCGACGCCTGGCACTGTGCATGTGTCCCCTCTCTGCTTTCCTTCTTTCCCACTCCGGCCGAAGCTGGAGAAGGCATTCTCCCTTCCCTTTCTCCTTCTCTCATCTCCCCCAGTGTCTTACAACCCAAGTCAGATCTCCTAGGATGGGAACTAAATAAAAATGTGTGCCCGCGACTGCAAACAAAGGAAGCGAAAGCAAACACGGCGGTAGGGAAGGCGCTGCTTGGCAGGACAAACCGGAGCAGGCAGAGTTCCTCGCGGCCATTTGGTGTGAGAATCCGCCCAGTCTCTCCCCGCGCCTCCCCACCCCTGCCCTCCGCCGCTGTGGGGAGCGGCACAGCGCGGGCGGGGGTTCCGCTCCCCCGGCCGCTCTGCACTGGCGCTCGGCGGCGCGGAGAGAGAGCAGGAGCGGTGGCGGGAGACGGGACGCCATATTCCTGCACCACGCCCGCAGAGCCGATCCATTTAAAAGCCGGTCAAGCGCGGCCCCTGCCAGTCCGCTCCTTTCCCTTTCGTCACCGCCGCTCTCTCGCCCACACGGGCAGGGCCGGGCCCGACCGAGCCGAGCACCGACAGGTCCCCGGCAGCGCCCCCCCCCGCTCCCGCTGGAGAGGCGAGCAGCCGCGGCGCCGGGAAGGAGGGGCGGTCGCGGCGAACGTCTTCCTGCCGGGCAGCAGTGGTCTCGCCCACCCCGCAAGAGCCGGGCTCCCGCTCCGGGGGCGGGGAGCGGCGGGGAGATGTGTGCGTGTGCGGGGCGGGGGAGGGATTAGCGGGCATTAGCACTTCCACGGGAGGTGGGGTGGTCGCATCGGGGGGCGGTGGGGGTGTCGGCGGCCGCCAGGGACACTCGGGGACCGCGCAGGCTGCGGGCGGCGGCGAGGGAAGGGAAGCGGCGGGGCGAGGGGCGGCTCGGCTAGGTAGCGCTGCTGCTGCCGCCGCAGTGGATGTTTCCATGTTGTTCGGTGCTTGATTTAGAGGAGAGGAGGAGTTGTCAGCTGCAGGGAGCAGGGATCCGCGCCGCCAGCGGCCCTGCCTTTCTTCTCGCCCCTGTGTGGTATCGAGGCGGCTCCGCCTGCGCGCCTGCCCTGCGGCGGCCCCCGGGCTCTCGGAGAGTGCCTGTGCCCCCCGGGGCCGGAGCGGCGGCGGGGTGCGTGTGTGCGAGTGTGCGTGCGGGTTTAGGGGGGCTGGGGGCTGCGTCTGAACCAGTTAGGAAGAATGACTCTGGAGTCCATCATGGCGTGCTGCCTGAGCGAGGAAGCTAAGGAAGCCCGGCGGATCAACGACGAGATCGAGCGGCAGCTGCGCCGGGACAAGAGGGACGCCCGCCGAGAGCTGAAGCTGCTGCTGCTGGGTGAGTGCGGGGCTGCCGCCGCTCGGCTCGGCCCGCTCGCCTCGGGCCGTCGCCGTCGCGCACGCCCCAGGTGCCGCTGGGGCTGCAGCCCGGGCATCGCCATCGCCCCGGGCGCCGTCCAGCCGACGCGGTCCGTGGCGGGGTGCAGGCAGCCGGCAGCGGGGCGGGCCGGCGGCGATGCCCGCGGTGCCCCCAGGCGCTTGCCGCGGGGAGCCACAGGCCGAGCACCCGCCGCGGGGAGCGGGGCGTTTGTGCCCGCCCGCGGGCTTCGCCGGCGGGGTGGGCTCAGTGTGGGAGGGGAAGCGGCGTTCCAAAATGGAGAGTACGGATGGCGGGTGAGTGACAGGGTGCGGGGCTCGGGGCAAATGCCGAGATGTGTGGGGGAGTGATGGCAGCGAAGAGGTTTAGGGAAGGGACTCGCAGGGCGAGTCGCTGTGCAGATCGATGGTGGCGAGTGTAGTATCTGCGTTGTTCCGTGAGCTTCGGGAAGGTTGTTAGCTCACCGGTTGCATTTTCTTATTGTGATTTTTACTTCATGAGGTAAAGTGGCGTGTGCACCAGCTTGTATAAAGAAAAGGGAGCCGTAAAGGCCTAGATGCACAAGCCAAGCTGAGAGGGAACCTGAAGTGTACAGGATTATCACAGGATCTTTAGTACCGTCGGAATCCATCCACTGGTCAGGAAATTCAATCTACTTTATCGTTTCTCATTAATTAAAACAGAGCTTGTTTTTTTAGAGCTGCAAGTATGCAGAGACAGCTTTTATCTAATAACGTTAAAATAAGCCTTTTGAATTAAAATACACCTGCCCGTGTCCAGTGTGATGTACTGTGTCGTGTAATATGGTTTCTGCGTGGGACTCACAGGCCTTGAAATATGTTTTCTCTGCTGTCTGGTGTGTGGATGAGAGGGGATGTTGCAAGTGCATGCGGGATGTTTATGGTGAACATTATTTGTCTTGGGTCATGTAGTGGTTTATACTGGGGGAGTAAACTGCCTTTTCAGTGAGGAAAGGCAAGTTGAAAGAAGTCCGAATATGTTTTAGTGCTTCCATACAAATACGCTATTTCCTGCAGCTTGTCTTCTGGATATGGAGAAGGGTGTCGGGATCATTTAACTGTGTGGGAGGGGTGTGGTGAACATGGATGCAGCACTTGCAGTAATAACGTTCTGTCTCATTTTGGCCTGGTTTTGGTTTTTGTCCCGTGCATATTGTGACTTTCAGGATTCGCAAAGAAGATAAAATTGCTTGCCCTGGCTTAATATTGTTATGGATGTTTAAGTATGATTAACGACCTACAGTTGCTTCAGGAGAGGCAGTTTGTGGATTTGACTTGTTACTTGGGTCCAAATTGTTTCTGTATTTTCCTGATTTTTCTTGCAGTAGTGCTAGAGACGTCTCTCAAATTTTCAGAGATATATGGAATTTACCAAACAAGACCAGTATATGTTCCCTAGAGAAAGAATTCAGAGATCCACTTCTGCAATCAGGAATGCAGAGCTTGTGCTGCTTCGCAAGGTCCTCCCACTGCTAAACAGTTATGGCATTGCTTTGGACTAGATGGTACTTGGTGATTTGAGGGAGAATAGAGGAGAAGCCAACCCCTAGAAAAGGTTAGGGAAAACTCTTTTGAGTGCCTGTATAAAAGATTTTTGCATTCATCATCAATGCCAACTTCCAATAGGCTTGTGAAGGCATAAGCATAAGAGGGGTGAACTTTCGGCTGCTTGTACTTTATAGTGTATCTTTATACTTGGGTAATAAAACTAGTACAGAAATTGTTACTGTGCACACATTTTTTGCCTTTTGTCAGCTTCTGTCATATATTAGACTGAAACTGCTTGTGCGCATTTGGATTTAACACTTAATGACCTTGTCTTGTAAAATGCGGTGTGGTGGTGAACCACTCTTGGAGTCTTTGTATCTCGTAGGGATTCAGGATTCAATGTCTAAACAAATTTTAGGGAAACTTCTTTCATTAGTGGGGGTTTTTGCACTTCTTTTGCACATCAGCATTTTATTTTTGAGTCACTTCCATTGCTTCCCTAGCTTAGGCAATTGCTCAGTTGTTAAGTTTGTATTGTTTGTGTGGGTAATTCATATAAGACAGACAAAACCATTTAAAAACGAAAAAGTATTCATTAAAAATGCTAAGGCTGGTAGCGTGAAAACCATCTGAAGCTGCTTAATGTCATTTGGGTTTTTTTATATCCAGTAGACCTTTACTGTCCCATTACATCTCTTACACCCTTACTTTTAAGGGGAAAAATCATTAGTGTAAATGTAAGCAAACACGTTTGGTTTTTTTTGGGTTTGTTTTTTTTTTTTTTTTTTTTTTTTTTGTTTGGTTTTTTTTTTGGGGGGGGGTGTTTGGATTTTTTTTTTTTGGTCAGAAGTGCCAACTTCCCAGTGTGTAAAGTATTGTGGGTCTGAAAAGTGGGTTAAGGGCTTTTAAATATGGGACTGAAGGATATCCTTTGGCTCATAAAAAGAGCACTACCACAATTTAAGTAGAGCCTTGTTAAGTGACTATACGTGTTCTTCACACTTGTTGCAAGTGGTAAGTAAAAGGTATTATGAACTCAAAAGGTTCTAAGGCACAAACAAGTGTATCTGTGCCAGGTTGTTTTCTTAGACTTGTTTAAAAATTAGATGTATACATATAAAAATGTACATATGTGGCAAACATTAAAAAAAAGGTAACATTTTTAGATCAAGAGAATTTTTTTTTTCCTTCTTAACTTGTGAAAGAGATAGTGCTTTCTTGGAAAATTAGTTTTCTCCTAATTGTTACTGTCTGACACAGACAGTGTGCTTGATACACCATTTTTATGTGTTAATGATATATTTTTACTTTTCATGGAATCACAGAGTCCAAAATCTGAAGTCATTTGCAGAAAACTTTTACTGTCTCCTGAGATTAATTTTAGGTATTCATTTAAAAATAAACATTCTATGTGATTAAACATTAAAATAGCACTTTTAGATATTTTATTTTACATCATTGCTTGCTTTTTTGAGCAGATTAGGAAAAGTATTTTTTTGCTGCTGTAATTCTGGAAAGCCAGAATCAATAAATATGCACTGAAGCATGTTATATAGTACTTGTTGTTCAGCTAGCATAAGTTGGCTACAGTGTTTCAAGGCACTTTGGAACAGATTCAGTCTTGCACTGAATTTGGTTTTAATCTCCTATATTTTCCAAACTCTTCTGGATTTCATTACTTTTGAACACTTTGCAAAACTCTGTGATTGTTCTCCAGAGCTTACAGTTGTTAGTATCCATCCATTGTTTGCTGTTAGCTGTAAAAACACATTGTTTTTGTAATTAGGAGGGAAAAAAAGAGGTGTTTTAATGTTTTATATTAGCATATGCAAATGTATGCTTCTTGCTTGTACTTTAGGCATATATATGTATGTACATATTCATTTTTAAGCAGAAAAAGCTTTCTGCTGTAATTCTACAGATATAATTTTTCCCAGTCATTCATAGAACTTTTGCATGGTCTCAGAAGGCAGCATTTGAGCCTACATGATAGATTGTTGCCATAAACCATCAATCCTAGATACCCTCTGCCTGTAGACTCTATATATTAATATTATACACTATTCTTTCAGTGGGAAATGCCTTGAGTACCTAAGAAAATAATCTGCCAGTATTGTGCTAGCTGTGCCTACGTAACTGCAAACCCTGGTCAGGTGAAGTACTGGAGGTGTGTTTGACAGTGCTATTTTGCAGCATTTTGGTTGGTGTGTGTCTTATACAAAGTGTGTTTTTTAAGGGATAGGTGGTGTCTCTTATGTTGAAGATAGTAGATATGTCAGTGAAGAGCCTTGCCTGATATGGGTGTTCTATTCTCTGTGTGATAGCAAAGGAAATAGGTGGATGATAAGCCATTTGAATTGGCATGAACAGCAGTCTTATGTGAAAAGATGCCTTTAAACATAAGGTGAATGTAT
Source organism: Pyrocephalus nanus (assembly GCA_038380795.1). Classification (NCBI taxonomy): domain Eukaryota; kingdom Metazoa; phylum Chordata; class Aves; order Passeriformes; family Tyrannidae; genus Pyrocephalus; species Pyrocephalus nanus. Next base: position 33,993,299 of record CM076263.1, on the reverse strand, counting down.
GCATTATTTCATAAAGCTGTGCCAGCAGAATTAAAGGTTTACATGCAGAACTTGGTATTTTCACATAGACTTAGGCTTTCTGTAGATACGCTGAAGAGAAAGTGGGTCCATCAAGCCAACAACAGCAAACTCTGGTTTTATATAACTTTTTCTTCAGCTGGAGAAACAAGCAAGCTTCCTTGTTTTTCCTGTAGTGTGTATTTGTATCAGTCTGCCCTATGCACACTGAACTCTTTCACATAATTTAGGTAATTGACACAGTACATATTTACAACTGTTAAATGAACAACTAGTTAACCTACATCTTGATAGGTGTTGTAACTAGATTGTTAAACATCTCTTGCTTAGCAGAAACTGTTTCAGAGGAAATACAATTTCATTCTGGATGTAAAACACCTTGATATGTTCTTATATAGGCATATATGTCCATATATAAAAATATCTTTTTTTTTTTCTGTTAGGAAAACCCAAATAATTATTTGGATGTCTGTGTGATAATGTGAAGAACATATATTTAGAAAATAATTAGGAATATATTTATTTTTAGTGCCTCATAAGAGGATATTTTGCTTGCAGCAATTGAAAAGGGTTCGTTTCTGTTTTATTTTTACTTCTTGAGAAGTGATCTACACCCACTGAAGTTAATAGGAACTAGTTGGTGGTCTGAATAATCAAAGAATTCAGATTAAGTTAATTTTATTTAAATGTCAAAGAGCCAGGTGATCCCAAGTTTGTGTGTTACACTGACAAACAATAAGTGTAGGATGAAAAAATACATGCTGAGCAGAAAAATCTTTTGAGAATGGGCATTTGACTGTATGCTGCAAGTTAAGAAATAGTAATTCTGCTACTTTAGTTGCCTCAAATTGGTTTCTCTGGTGTATAGTGGTAACAGCAATTTCATAGGGAAGAGCACTTCCTTGCAATCTCTGCAAAATTAATGCTGGGGAGGCGTGAAATATAAAGTAAGGTAAATATGTGATTAATGATGATCAGCTTTGCTGCAGTAATAGAGTGCTGTAAACACTGAGCATTTTTTCCTTGCCCAGCTGAATGATGTAGGACTCAGGAAAAATCTGATTCTTAAATGCTTCTGTGTATGAACAGCTGTTACTGAAAAACTATCAAAATAGTTCAGCATTCACCTTCTATTTACTGTAATTACCAAACCTGGCAAGAATGAAGAGCAGGGAAGCAGTAGAAAACAAAGGAAGAACTAGCATGTAGGAAACACCAGGAAGCCCTATAAGTGGTTTTAGTTGCAAAGAAGGAAGCATGCAGCAGGCTTTGAATATTGCTAACTCTGTGCAAAGGAACGAGATGCATTAACACTGGATGGCAGAAGTCTAAGAGATACCATAGTTTTAGAAGTTAGACTTTTTCAAAGTTAGTGGGAGAGTTCCAGGAACAGCACAAACATTTTTTTCAGGCTAAACTAAAGTTTAAACCTTAAATTTCCTGAAAAGCACGTTGTTTCCTCAATAAGTAAAGCTGATCCAGAGACTAAACTGAAGGGTGATTTGTCAACAAATTTTTGTCCTTTGTGGATTTTCAAAGGAAAAATGGCATGGAAGAGTCAAACTACTTAATTTGCACACTATGCTTAGTGTTTAACAGTACTGTAGAGTTTTATCCCAGTACTCAATGCAGATGGTGTTGCCAACAGAAAAGTGCTGTTGATTTCATTTTGCATTTGAGAAAGCGATGCAGCTATTCCAAAAACAAAAATAAAACCCATCAGGAAGATTCCTTCTTTGTCCATCCATTAAGGCAGAATTATCTGGAAAACTACTGGCATGAACTGTTTGGTTTAGGTGAGCCCTACTGTAGTGCTTCAGCTCATCTTTCTGTGAAAAGCAGGTGGTGTACAATATGTGCATTGCTTGAAAAAAGGAACATCAGAAATTTGATGAAAGCAGAAACACCTAGTGATTCAGTAATTTGAAAAGGTAGAGGCTGTGTCACTAGTGCTTCAACACAGCTGAGCTGTGTGTTGACACCTTCATCTGGGAGTGCTGCTGTTTGTAATTTAGATTGACCTGCTTTGTGTGTGGAAGATGCATCTGTTAGGAATGAATGAGACTAGGCAGTTTTGATTGGTGCCCGAGTCTGGGCCTGGTTTTATCTCAGAGCAAACTCATGGATAAAATGTCTACCCAAGGTCTTGTCCGCACTGATTATCTATGTCTTTTGTTTTACATCTAGGAGAATGTCATGGTGGTCCCTCTTGAAGTATTTTGTGACTCAGTCCCAGCTGTCAAAAATCTGTTGAAGAAGGATTTTTTTTTTCCCAAGGGAAACTGTGGAAAGGGCAGTTAAAATTTGAAATATATTATATTCCCCCTCCCACACCTGATCTTCTCTTCTCTGAAGAAATGAGTGTGGTTAGATCCTTAACTCCTTTGTTTACTTTACAACACACCTCTAATCTTAGTATCACCAAATGTGGATCAGAAGGGTGTTTTCCCTCATGGGGTTAGCCACCTTCAAGTTAAATCCAAGGTGGAAGCTCAGGTTTCTGTTCTGTAGGAACTTGGTGTATCGGGATAGAGACAGAGAGAGAAACTCAACCTGCTAGAGATTCTTTTGAGTAAATGGCAATCAAGGTAGAAATTACTAGTTTAGTTAAGATACAGGCATGAAATCAACCTAAAGAAATCTCATTCTTGATCATGGTTTTACAGACTGAGATACTATGTAGTGAGTATGTCTTAAGTACATTTTTAAATTCTTCATTAGGGAAAAAAAAAAAAAGATTTAATAGTATTGGTTCTTGCAGCACAGACTATACATTACTGCTTAGTCTTCTAGTGTGTCTGTCACCATATGTGAGCTGTATGCTCATTGGCCACTATCATACTGCTTCTTGATTGTTGGCTAGTTCATTCCTTCACCAGCTGCAAACTCAAAAGGAACAAGATAATCTTTGTCAGGATTCTTTGTACTGAATGAGAATATTTCTGTGAGTTAAAGAAAGTTGCCTTTATCTCCTTGTTCTGTAAACCCACCACAGGAGTTTTTAACTCTGAAAGTCTTCAAATGTTAATGGTAATTATCTTGCTTATATTAGAGAACGTTGAAAAAGAATGCTGAAAGCTATTCCAGCCCACATTTATGGGTGAATAGAGTCATCTAGAAAGCCAAATGGAAGGCTTCTGTAGCATCAACTGCTAACTTATAAGGCCTGAAAGACTCAAATGCATAAAAGTCCAAAAAGATGCTGGCAGTCTTTGATTTTTGAGAACTGATCACACTCGGAACACTGAGGATTAAGTATGGAATATATATTTTGCTGATACTGGATTTACAAAGCACTGTGAGTGTCAGTTGGTCTCATAGACCAGAGCAGTAAAAACAGTGGAAATTAAATGCTGAAAAATAAACGCATCGTTCATGTATCCTAAACAGATTCTTCTATAGACATCCAGACACTTGCAGCATCTAATGTTTGCCTTTTTGGAGTCTACTGTCTAGATGGTGTTGAAATGAAACATTTCTGTTGGTAGTGAAAAGCTTTCAAAGATGGTTTGCAAAAAGGAACAATGGAAACAAGCAAAAACCTCGAACAACCCCAAAATACTCCTTTTTAAAGTTTGCTCTAGAAAGTATCAAGTTCACTTGATCTTTTAGAAATCAAGGTTCACATGATCTTTTAGAACAGAAAATAGTGATACTTACAGTACTTCTAACTTGTGTTTCTTTTTGTTTGTTTGTTTTTAAAAAGGAAGTAATAGTAGCCTAGAAACACAGTGTGTGGTTGTGCTGGGGAAAAAAGCCCAAAGAATAAAATGTGTTCTTACTCCAGTATTTGAATAGCTCTGGTTAAAGTCTCATTTTCTTCTTTTTATTTCTTGTCTATGTGTTAATGGAACCTGACACATTGTCACTGTTTTTGAAAATACTTCAATCTTCATGTCAGTTTAACCTCCTGTCCTGAATCCGCCATTTTTTATTAGGGGTTATTATGATAAATGCACCTGGTCATTATTAACCATGACAGGATTGGTAGCTTATCTCAGAGTGCAGCCACCAAGCAGCTGTCTGACTGACTAACTGCTGACCTTGCCTATTATTGAAAGAAAGACTTAGAGATCAAAGTCCATTCATTTCATTACCATTCTCCTAATCCATCCAGACTCCTTTTAAGTGAATATTCTGGGGGGGAGCGGGGAGGGGGTTGGGTTCATCTGGGAAGTCACAGGTGTTGCATGTCATGGCAAAAGGATTGATATAGTGTAAATTCCCCATGACAAACACATGAGAAACTTTTTTCACTCTTGCAAGATGGGGAAACCTGTGTCACAGTGCTAAAACTCAAGCCCAAGGGTTGTGACTGTAGAGTCAGCCAGCAAGGTTTCACAAAGGGCTAACTGTGCTCAACTGGGAGCTCCTGGTGGTCTAGTGGTTAAGGACGTGGTGCTGTCACTGCTGAGGCTCGGGTTCGATTCCCGGTCAGGGACACTCCCCGGGCAGATGGAGCTCATTAGCCCTGTAAGGCAATCCATCTACATCCTGAGGATCTTGCTGCCACTGTCCAAGCTCGCTTGGCCCTGGCAGATGAACTTTAGGAGTAAAGGGTGGGCTCAGTTCCACGCAAACTATGTCTCACCTAAAAAATCCAATGCGCAGGCTGGAAGGTGTAAAGACCTTCCCCAGATCTTCGCTCACGAAGATTGGCCATTATTAACCGTGCCCAACTAATCTTGTGGCCTTCTGCGATGGAGTAATAGTATCAGTGGATAAAGGAGAGTTAGAGTTGTCATCTTGCTAGGCTTCTGTAGGGCCTTCAATACAGTGTTCCCCACATCATTCTTACTGTTAAATTGACATGAAATAAGTTTGTTTCACTTGTCACAAGATGGACTCTTCGATGAAGGAAGAATTGGCTTGGTGGCTGCATTCAAAGAGTTATAGTCAGTGGCTTAATGTCCAACTGGGAACAGTAATCAGTGGTGTCTCTCAAGGAATCATACTGTTTAATATCTTCATTATGACATAGACAGTGGGATTGAATTGTACCCTCAGGAGATATCCAGGTGACACCAAGCTGAGAGGTGCAGTTGGTACACTTGAAGGAAGAAAACTGGGCCCATAGGAACCTCATAAGGTTCAGCAAGGTCCTGGGTGCATTGCCCCTGGACTGGGGCAACCTCTGACATCAGTACAGAGTGGGGGATGAATGAATGGATTGAGAGTACCCCTGTGCAGAAGGTCATGGGAGTATTGGTGAATGAAAAATTGAACATGAGCTGGCAATGTGCACTTGCAGCCCAGAAAGCTGGGGTGGCTTGGACTGCATCAAAAGTCTGGCCATTAGGTCAAAGGAATTGATTCTTCTCTGTTGAGATCCCACCTGGAGTCATGTGTATAGCTCTGGAGTCTTCAGCACAAAAACGATATGGATCTTTTAGAGTGAGTTCAGAGGAGGGCCATAAAAATGGTCAGAGGGAGGAAGCACCTCTCCTGTGAAGACACTCTGGGATAGCGTGGCTTGTTCAGCCTGGGGAAGAGAAGGTGCTATGGAGACCTTGCAGCAGCCTTTCAATATACGAAAAAGGGTGTATGAGAAAGATGTAGAAAGACCTTTTGCCAGGGTCTGTAAGTGACAGGATAAGGGGGAATGGCTTTAAGAGGGAGGAGGAAATGTTTAGATTAGATATTAGGAAAAATGTCTCTGCTATGAGGGTGATGAAGCACTGGAACAGGATGCCCAGGGAAGCTGTGGGATGCCCCATCCCTGGAAATAGCATGAGATTTTTTTGTACTGTGTTCCCTTTCCTCTTGGTCTTTATCTCATCATTTAAATGGTAAACAAATTAAAGGAAATTATAAATATTTACTCTGATCAATGAAAAAATGGATTTCATTTAAGTGAATGTCCTGGTTTAGTACCTGATTTCGTAGAAAGGCAGAACAGTCAATTTAGAAGTAAATCTGCATTCATCTAAATGTGAAATTGATTATTATCTACAAACCAAACAAAGATTCACTGGAATTACTAATTTTCAGTAAATTGACTACCAGCATGTTTTATGGAATCACAGAATGGTTTTGATAGGAAAACATCTTAAAGATCATGTCGTACCAACCCACTAGCATGAACAGTTACACCTTTCTCTAGAGACCAGGTTGCTCAAAGCTCTATCCAGCCTGGCCTTGAAAGCTTCCAGGGATGGAGCATCCACAGCTTCTCTGGGCAACCTGTTCCAGTGTCTTACTACTCTCACAGTTAGCATCAGTAATATTTGACTTTTAAGGATGACTTGTCTTGTCGTCCTTTAAGCTTGACTTTTAATACCATTGATGTTGATAGGAATCTAGAAACATTGTCTGTCTAGAACAATTTTGGTTTTCTTGGTGTTTTTTTTACTTAATCCAATTAATTCTTGCTGCTTCCCTGCAAGACAAGAAAATAGTGAATTCAGATTCACTGTGGGTTTGTGTTTGACTGTATAACAGAATAATATACTACTATTAATTATTAAATCTAGTTAGGGTTAAGAACTAGACTCATGGTAATATCTAAAGATTTTTAGGATTTGAACCAAAACCAGATAAACAATGTGAACAGAATTTGCTAATAGCTTAATTGTGGCTGTATTCCCTATGACAAATGCAAACCTCTGATGCTGAACAGTGTATGTATGTGTGCCTCTGAGTTGTTTTCTTGGAGAAATTTATAACACAACCATTGTCTGGGTAATGACATTCTTGTGCCTGTATTTTTTTGGTTAATTTATCACCATGTTTTATTAGTGCAGTTTTCATTTGGTTATTCTCAGAATCTGCTTTGTCTGATGTTTTGATTTACAGATTTTTTTGGTCTACAGTTTCATGTAGTAAAGTGAGAAGTGCAGTATTTAAATATTTAGATTATATCTTTTTCTGTTGAGTTTCTAATAAATAATATAAAACAGGTAATGCAGGAGGTTTTCATTGTCAAAAAAGACAGAATGTGGGATTTTTTTTGTATGGTAATTATGCAAAGTTATTTTAGGTGACTTATCAAGCTGTTAGGACACATTCTTTTGTTAGAATAACTTAATGGAAAAAAACTATAATGAAAGTACTTTGTAATGCCTTTGCTTTTTATTTTAGTTGGTTTTAGTGCCAACGAGTGACAGTATTTTCTGGAATAATCTGTAGCTATCTTCTGTGTCTGTTTTGCCTTGTTTACATGATACCAAGCTACTTCTGCATAGTGAAGTATGAAGTTTTCTAATACTTTCCCATTTCTGTGCAGCTTTCTTTTTATGTGCACAGAGAGTCAAAACTCTAGGGAAGTAGTCAAAACAGCCCTGAACAAGACAAATGTGTATTTCTGTGATTGAATATATTTTCTAATTTAAAACAATATTTTAGCCTACCAATCTAGACTGCAGTTCAGGTATACTGATATTAATTGTATACATCACTGTGCTCAATAGCTCTCAGGCTTGTTTGTGTGTTTTGGAAGGTTTATTTTTTTGAGGGTTTGTTTTTTTGCTTTGGGGTTTTGGTTTGGTTTGGTTTGGCATTTGAGCCAAAATGCATGGTTAATGCACAAAATACCAGCAATGCGTCTGATAAGCTGTTTGTTTATTGTGGAATTTGTTGTCTGACATGAGATGAAGCATAAGAGATAAAATAATTGTACAACTCATGTTTTAAGTTCATCATCTTCATGAACATTATGTTTTTTTATCAGCTCTGAGAACAGAAAGACAAGGCTCCAGTATCCTGTTTGTGGCTTCATCTGAGTGGTTCTGCAGTTCAGTTCTAAGTCTCTAACTGTGGAGTAGTTTTCTGATCCTTTAATCATTTTTGTATCTGTTTTTTTGACTCCTTTCCAACTCAATATCACGACTGAAGTACAGATCATGAGAACTGAGTGCTGATGTGTGTATAATTTTTAGTACAAGTATAGGAGTACTGCTAGTTGAAATACCATTGTTAAGGTGTGTTCAAGGAATGCAACAACCTACTGAGCCATGACATTAAACTATTCATGCTCAGATGACTGACTGCTGTAACTTAAATCTCTTCTAAATAATTGCTTTTCAGAGTGGGTTCATTCATTGTTCGACAAGCTTATATTTAACAGTATTTGGAGCACAGTATTTGCCTGTTTCTGTTTTATAGGTTATTCTAATAAACCTTTCAGCATCATATCCTCTTCATTATTTACCAGTTCACAGCTTTTGTGTCACCTGCAAGTATTGCCAGTAATAAATTTATGGTTTTATTCTGTCTAGTGGGTGAATATTTTTAAGTTTCTTATCCCAACCTTAATGCTGTTGGGATCCTGTTTAGAAGACAGGTGCCTGTTGAGGACTTCCACTTACTTACTTTACTAATTAACTGTTTAAACAACTGTTTCTTGGTGCATGCTGTGTTGGTTTGTTGTATGATCAGTTGCTTAGCAGATGCCTAGTTCCTCAAAACCACTGACTTTGTACAGCAAACCATTTGAATGCAAAAACTGCACAGGTCTTGCTATGCAGTCTCTTCCCCTCAGCTCTTTTACACCCTTTGGGATTTTTTGGGTGATATTTCAAGAGTTACGAGTCAGTATGACTTCCTAACATATATGTTCCTTTTAAACATTTGGGAAGGTGTGTCTGAACCCTCTGAGTGAAAGTTTTTTAACTTTAGTAAATCTTGTGTAATATTTGTCTTCAGTGAATGCTCTTTCACTGTCATTGCAAATGTGGTTTGTGCTTTCCTAAGAACAAAACAGAAATATTTGCAAATTATATCTATTTTTAATTTGTTAATAAATATAAAGTGTTCTACCACAGCAGTTTACTGAGGGACCAGTGTGGTTTAAAGTGGTCTTGTCATTACCAAAAAAAAAAAAAAAAAAAAAGAAAGGGAAGTCTTATGTGGAGCCTCACTGTTCATAATTTGACTCTATTAAAAATGTGTGAGATTTCCCACGTTTTTGGCTTACCTGTTTCAATTTTCTCCTTTTACTTCCCCTTCTATTCAAGGTGGTTTTACTCTTTTTCACTTTTCTTATTTCTTTGTTTTGTGTAATTGTGGCTGTCTAGGCTACTTTGTAAAATGTCCTGAAATTACTTCCTGTTGTTCCTGTTTTAAATCTAAATCCAGTTATTCTAATTCTGTCAGCTTTTGCTGAAGTAGCTCTCATGAACACGACATACTTATACCTCTACTACTTGTGTTGAACTTCTTTTGTTTACACATAGCAAATGGTGTACAGTTCTAATCATATGCTCCTGCAGTTACTTTTGACTGTGGTTCTAACACATGCCATTTTTCTTAAAAAGTATTTCTGTGCAGTGCTTTTCTGGTTTAGAAATCACAAGTTTTAAACTTGCCGAAATACCAAGGTAATTTGCTTGAGACCTTTAGCATGAGTTACAAGGTCCTGGGAAATGACACTTTTCCCTTTTCATGGAAGTGTTTGAGGAGCCCCACTTGCTTGTCTGTCACATTAGCTGTGACTTTGTCGTCTGCTACAGCAGCAGCTTTTGTGTCAATTTTTCTCAACTAGAATTTAACAAAAAATATAAAGATTATCAGCTACAAGCCAATTTTGACGTAAACATAAAGCTAATAATTGAACTTTAACTTGTTTGTTTACTTCAGTATAACTCCTTTTTCAGATCTACATCTCTTTTATCACATAGATGGGTTTATCACATAGATGTCTAAAATGTTTGTACAAAGTCAAATCTCTCAATTTAATTTGATTATTCATTTAATTTAAATCCTACCTCAATTTTTCTGCTAAATAAGTGCTTCACTTTCAACAGTGCAAGGATATTCTGACCTCTGCCAACCTGCCTTTCAAAATGCTTCTCCTCCTTTTCTAACAGTGATAATTGTCCAAATTCTGCAATTCCATCTTCTGCAGAAACCCAGTGACTAGTCCCCAGCACAGAACACTGTCATATATTCTTAGCTTGTTCGGGAGTTCACCTCCAGGTTGTTCTGCTTTCTTCTGGTTAGGAACAGAAATGTTGTTCAAATCAAGTGTTGAATGATAAATGTGGGGTGTTTAGGTATTTATAATTCACAAGATTTAGAGTAATCAGTCTCATGGAGTCTACCTCAGGCACATGTACCGTTTGTTGTTGTTATTTCTATTAAATACAGTTGAGTAAGCCCCTTGAGCTATTCACAGGAACTTGGTTGCATCCAGACAGAGTGCACTCTAGTGGCATAACTATCCCAGCTGTCTGCGCCTATGCCTCAAGGTACCTGCAGGCTTCTGCTGTATACTTCACACACAGTGGTCATGGCTCATCCACCTTTGGAGCACTGTATGAATGTACAGGCTATTCGCCAGTGCTTTTGTGTAAGGGTTGGTGCTTGGTGAGTGCTGGCAGCAGCTGCTCATCTTTTCTGTGAATTACAAAAACACCTTCAATTTGCGCCTCGAGGCACACTGGCTGTAGAGGCCTGTTGTAAGGAGTTGTGCATCTGCAGAGGGATCGGATCTATCCTTAGAAGCTGAGTGCTCCTTGTTATCAAGGAAGAAGTGGATGTTCCAGGACTTAACTGCAGTTGGAAGAGTCTAGGATGCTTACAGGGTACTATCTCCCACTTACCATCATCTAGCTGTCAGACTTTCATGGACAAGTTTAATCTCACAAAGATGAGGATTTAAGGCTCATGAAACCGCTGCTTCCCTGTTGGACTGTGTTTTCTTGTGTAACTATGGAGATGATCAAGTTTTTACATGATTTTCAGATGTGCTGTAGCACGGGTTGCTGAAGCACAATCAGGACTTGAGTCTACTGACATAGATGCAGCCCAAACACTCTGGTAAAAAAGTTTCTTCATCTATTAGAGCACTTAGCCCTCTTCATTCTGCCTGGTGGGCAGTGAGTTTGAGGTGAGGTTAGGTTCCCCAGTACAAGAGAGGGAGGCATGGAGTTTCTGGAGGGATTCCAACAAAAAGTGCTTAAGGTAATGAAGAGACTTCAGTAACTCTACTGTAAGGAAAGGCTGAAAGAGCTGGGACTGTTCAGCCTGGGGAAGACTCAGGGAGAGATCCTACCAATTTATATAAATATCCAAAGGCAAGGTGCAAAGAGGACAGAGCTTTCCAGTGGTGCCCAGTGATAGGGCAGGAGACAATAGGCAGGAGCTGAAACACAGGAAGTTCATTCTGAACATCAGGAAACACTTTTTCCCTGTAAGGGTGAGTGAGCACTGGCACAGGTTCCCCAGGGTGGTTGTGCATCTCCCTCCTTAAGAGATATTAAAAACCATCTGGACAGCAGATGTTAAAAAACAGGTGGTCCTGGGCAGCTTGTTGTAGGTAGGCCTGCTTGAGATCCCTTACGACCTCACCCTGTGAAATACAGTGATTGTGCTGCAGCGTCATATTGCAGATACAGATCAACTTAGTCACCCCTTTACCCTGACCTGTAATCAGTGTGGGGGAAATCCTGTGGAATTCATTTTATAGGCAGTCCCAGGCCACTGTGACCAGGTACCTGGGGGGGATATTAGTGAAAAACTTCATTTCACAGTTCTGAGGTCTTCCAGTGTCACGGTGCCTGCAGGCTTCTCTGGGAGTAGCCACCTTTGCTGCTTAAGTCTGTCTAGAAGACAGCAGGGTAGCTTGCTACCCTGGGTTGTGGCCTCATATTGGTCTGTCTTTCAGCTGATCCTGAACATCTACAGCACTGAGGCGGGCTGTGTCTTGAAGCAGTTGGTTGTAGGCTGAGGGGCTTCAGGGCCTGATTCAGTGTCAGTGTTCCCAGTGATGTCAAATCATTCTGCATCGTTATGTAGGGCACTTGTGATCTTACGGATTTGTCAAAAAACCAAGTAGACACAGCAGGATTGAAACCATCCAACTTAAATGCACACACTCTGGCAGTGTCTTAACACCATATATGAAGTATGTGCATGATGGTGTGTGTATAAGCCCAGATCACTACCAAAGCATCCTGATAAGTGGCCCTTGAATGTGATCACAAACTCAGTTGTTTTGCCAGCACTCAAAGGTGCTGTCTAGTGTTAGCAAACTCCTTTTGCACAAGCCAAATTATTTCTTGCTAAAAAAAGTAACAAGGAAAAATAGTCTTTCTCCTACCCTCTCAATACTAATTACTAACGGAAGCGTGCTGCAAAGTCAAGAGATTACTTGCGAAGATGAGGGTTAATCCTCACTGTGTACTGGAGAGGATGGCCAAACCTTGACCCATCAGTAGGTCTCTCTTTTAATATTAAACTGCTGCTCAGTGGTCCTGTGGAAACTAGGCAGTGAAATCCTTGAGGAGGGCTGGACCTCAGCAAATGAGGGCGCTATAGCTGAGGTTGGCTCTTTGGTGTTATTTCTAAAAATGGACTTGGGTTTTTTCCATTTCTATAACGCTGTGTTATGTTGGGGTTTTGTTTGGTTGGTTTTGGTTTTTTAAGTAGTCTTCAGAGCTCTCAACCTGTGTAATTTCTTTGCATCTTAACCTGTAAAATCAAATGATGGCAAGTTGTTTCCCAGGCTCTCCTGAGATTATTCCAGTAATGGCTATTAGTTGAGTCAGCTGTTTGAGGTATGCTGTTTTCTTTCCTTTCTTTGTGAAAACCAATAAATGAAAGGAAGGCAAAAGCCATTTGAATGCTGGATTATCTTTTTGCCCTTCCTTTCTTAATAGCTTGCTTTAAATGTACTGAGGCCTTTGCTTCCTGGAAAGGTTTATCTTTTGGTCTTACCTGTCTCCCATCTGAATAAGGTATGTTTAAAAAAAAAAAAAAAAAAAAAGGAAAAGAAAAATAGAATACAACCTCAAAAACCCAAACAAATTTTAGAAAACAAAACAAACCTCCTTCCATATTATGGCCTAGAAATGGAAAAAGCCTTAGAGCTTTTGGCATTCACTCTTCCTGCAGCGGACTATAGTGAACTTGCTTGTTTTCTCGCTTATCTCGCTCCGTGATGAAGTACCTTGTAATATCTCAGGTTTGCAAATGTAAATGAAAACCTTACCCTCCTGCCATTCTCCCTTCAGACTCCATTGCCTTATTAATGAATCCCTTTTCACAGAGAGGGGGAAAATGTTTCTCTGAAGTCTTTTTGAAGCAGAAGACCTCCCTAAACAATCAGCAAATTCTGAAGTTCAAAGCTTTCACAGTAATCTTGTTAGCAATTTAAGGCAGCTCTTTAAGTCGATCAGCAAGCAAGGTAGATTATTTTTGTGATTCTGTGTTGTGATATAAATGTCAACTAGTAGTATTTCCTCTTAAGTTAATGGTATCTCTGTAACAGTAAGTATGTTGAACTGCTTTCTCTTCTCAGTAATCTCTTTGTAATCACGATGTTATGAGTTAATGTTTCAGAATGATGCTGGAAATGACACCAAGCTTTATTCCTGGATCAGTTAATGAATCCACACTCACCATCATTTCTCAGGCAAAATGCTGAGTCAAACTGGTCTGTGGTTGGTTTTCGTTGGGTTTTTTCTTCATCCCCCCCTCCCACATTTTCTTTGTGTTGCTTTTGATGCTGTAAGTTACCAGGGAATGACAGCACCTTGCCAACTTTGCTGTTTTTCTGTGATCCACTTAAAATAATCATTACAATTTATATCGTGCTGCATGATTCTTTTTCTAAATGATGGGGAGTTTGCCTTCAACTCAGGCCTTCATGGATCCTTATCTTACCTTCATGCAATAGCCTTTCTGTCTGGAAGAGTGTCATACTAAAACTAAATTTTCAAGTAGGGGAAGGAGAAAGGCAGGAGTTGTTACTTTCATGGGTGATGCTGTTCCCCTCTCTAGTGCATCACCCAGTTTACAGACTGAGATAGAAAAGAGACTGAGGTACCAATGCTACCAAAGAGGCAGAGTTTACTTTATATTGGACTTGAAATTCTTGCCTAGGAATATGAAGACTTTAATGTCTAAACCAATACTCCACTGAACGTTTGAACTCAACGTCACATTTAAATACTTCAGAACATCTTGTTACAATTGCATAAAAAGTGGCTATTTATAGAAGTTCCTTTTCATTATTTCTATCATATACAATAGGTACTGATGATTTTTGTGATAGCAGTAGTTCATTTTTTTTTCTGAAAAACCTTACTCTGAGATGTATTTTAAGATGCTCTTATATTTGGTCTAAACTATGTAGTCCTACCAGTATTTGGAAGAAATTTTGACTAATATTTTAAAACATATACATGTAAGATCCTGCCACTCCTCTAGAGGTCTTTTTAAGGGCACTGAAATTCAGTAATTTATTTGAAATACATCGGGCTTCTTTTACACTGCATCTTTCTGCAGGCTTGCACACCAGACTGCATATGTTTGTCTTCATCATGCCATACTGGGTCGGTGAAGAGTCTGTTCAGAGAGATTGCAGGACTCCTGGAGAGAACTCTGTCCTCTGCCAGTGAGCACTTAAGTCCTTATTTGCTCTTGGACCTGATTTAGAAACCCAGACAGAATAGGGTGAGTGAGTAAGCGTGTGTGTAAATAGACAGAACTGGTAGGATCAGAAGCTGAGACTACCTTTTGATCAAGGGCGAGAACATGACCACTTTTGTTCCTTTATCTGATGATGCTTCTTGCTTTTCAACGCATGGATGGGGCAATACAGGGCAGTGTAGGCTGACAGTGAATTATCTTGAGAGATTGAATTTGGGAGTTTGAAATGATTTAGCCACACAAGAGAAGGTAATTAAAGTTTTTTCATCTTCTAAATGACTTTGCTAAACAGTAACTGTTTAAAGTAGAAGGGTTATTTCCTCCTCTAGTTGTATTTTGAGGCAAAGAAAACATCCTCACACTTCACACCAGGCTTGCTCTGGTAAACTGACTTGTCAGATGTGCCCCTCTTGGGGGGCTGTTAGCTGTACTGCAAAGTCTAACAGACTAGAACTCTGAAAGCTTACAGTACCAAAAGGAAACATTATAGATAGTAATTAACAACATGGCAGTCTTAAAAGTAATGATTAATAAATTCCTTACATTATCTTTGGTTCTATTAAGCAAGAATAAGTAAGTAGGAAATGGAGAAAAACAACAGCAGGTATTCTTTGCTTCTGTTGTGTTTAGCAGTGGTATTGAGGATTCAGTTAACTGTTTATGGATATTTTTTGGATCCTGATTGAGAAATATTGATGAAACTTTAAAGGCATAGAAAAGCTTTTACTATATAGTCAGACTAATGTATGACCACAGGCAGACTTCTGTTCAACAGAACAGCATCCTAACTAAAATCGGCTCATGTACTTTGAGTGGACATGTCAGATCCCTGTTAGGTTTTATGAAATAAACTTACTGTGATCAGAGAAGCTTAATGAATTGGAACAAAGTTGCACTGTAGAGGAACCAAGAATGTTCCAAATTGATTCTTGTTTTCACACTACTGTCTTTTTGGGTGGTAGGAGCATTAGAGTATTGTAGTAAGAGGGAATAGCTACATAGCACGGCACATTTTCAGAATGTTGCACACCCACTAGCGAATCAGTCACTCTGTCACCTCCACAAGGGAGGAAGTAGTTAATTACTGTTATCCTTGTGATTGTAGGTGGGGGAATGCAGACAAAGGCTATTTCTAGGTTAGTGAGTAGTGTGAACAACAGTGGGTCTGTAGAGCAAAACAATAGATGCTGAGAAACCCATGTCTGCTATCAAGGGATGTTTTCAGCTCTAACAAGATCTAGTCTGATCCCAGGAAAATGCCAGTTTGTGGCTGGAATGCATTAGTTGTGGTCCTTTACTTCCATTTTTTGGTGGTTTCATTCTAAAGAAATCCATGTTCTCACTTGGAGGTACTTTGATAACAGAGGAGGAGAGCACAGCGATAAAAAGAGTTGAGCGAGTTTAGCTAGGTTCAAGAGAACAATTTCAAAATAAACACTAATGTATATCTACCCACACTCTGGCAAATGATTTTAGGTGAGAGCTTTGCCATGCGAATAAGTTAGTTGTTTAGCATGGAGAAAGGGAGACTCAGGGGCAACCTTACTGCTCTTTACAACTACCCAAAGGGAAGGTGTAGTGAGTGGAAGTTGACAAGTAACAAGACAAAAGGAAACAGACACAAGTTGTGCCAGGGGAGGTTTAGATTGAATGCTGGGGAAAAAGTGCTCCATGGAAAGGGTTGTCAAGTACTGGAAAGGGCTTCTCAGGGAAGTGGTCGAGTCTCCATCCCTGGAGAGACGGTTTAGTGGTGGATCTGGCAGTGTTAGGTTAGTGGTTAAACCTGATGACCAGAAAGGACTTTTCCAACTTAAATGATTCTGTGATCTTTGAGTTTCAGAGCTGTTAAGGACAATTAA
This sequence comes from Pyrocephalus nanus, assembly GCA_038380795.1. NCBI lineage: Eukaryota > Metazoa > Chordata > Aves > Passeriformes > Tyrannidae > Pyrocephalus > Pyrocephalus nanus. The sequence continues at coordinate 33,977,049 of CM076263.1, read as the reverse complement.
ATTGGAAAAAAAAGGTTTATATTTGCAACCATCTACAAATAGCGTTTTATATGCATGAAACAAAACCTGATCATAGTGGTTGGCTGCTACTTTTTGTGGAAGTGGTGGAAACTCACACTCACAGCGGGAATACTCCTTTCCTGTTAGTGCTGTGAGATAATGAAGTCCTGAGTTTTTGAAATAGGTTGATTTAGGTTTAGAAACATCTTCTAATTCAGTCTGATTTTCATGAAGAATGTGAGCTACTTTATTTTCCTTTGTATCAGTCCATTAAGTGAAAAAACTTGGAATATGTTGTCCTCTTTATGGTCATTTTAAATTGTCTGAACCATTAATGATATTTCACTCCTCTTTTCCGTTGCTTTCCGTCTTGGACCCTGCAGTAAGTTTATATTGCAACATAACTAGCTGATTGGAGAAGTGTTTATTCTTTGATTAGGCAGCAAGAATGCTTTGGTTATTATTTGTCTTTGTTAACATCCAAATCACCGGTATTTTTTGTTTGATTTGGCTTTTCTTTTCAGTTAATGATAACAGCTTCTGTCAATTCACACCAGGGTTCTTCAACAGAAGCATCAGAAAAGTAGATATTAATGTTTCTCATCTTAAAGAATTGAGCAAGGAAAAATACAGTCCTTTGGGCTATCTTTTTGTCAGGAAGGAACAAAAAATAGTTCTCCTTCTGCCTCTCTTTGCATGTGCAAGTGCACATATTTGTACAACCTTTAAAACAATTTTGACCTTCACAGTTTGTGTAGCTGCACAGCAGTGTCATTAGAATGACAGGTTTGATCCTGGCCTTCCCATGTTTCAGTCTTATGCTTACAAATTACTCTGTATTAAACTTTTTCCATATTTCAAAGGGAGCCAGATGCCTTTAAATTGATGTAGAGCTATGTTTGACAGATTCCTCAGAAGACTTTTGGCCACCAATAAAAGTAGAAAAGAAAATTTTAATTTAATAAAGAGATCGGAAGCTTTTGATCAGGTGGTTGATAGAGGATGTTTAAAGTGTTGGAGAATCATGACTCAGAAATTATCCTACACTAAATAGGAAAAAATGAATCTCAGTCCATCAGTTATGTTTATAAGGGAGCACCCTGTAATGTTATAGGAGTGAAATACTGCTTTGTGATCTTACATGGTGCTGAAAGCAATAAGTTCCTGACCTTATTTAGACTTCAGTTTACCACCACGGTTCTTGTATTATTCTTGGAAAGAAAAATAATTGTTTCTTAAGTAAAATAAAAATGAGAAAGCAAAACGTAGAAACTTATGAGGCAGGATTGGACCTGGAGCTACATGGTCTACCTAGCTGAATTCACAGGATATGGAAATAAAAAACATTAATGTCCAGCTTCACAAATAAAAGAGAATTTCAGACTGTCTGTCATGGCTTCGCAGAATATTAATAAATGTATCATAAATTTTAATAGAAAAGTGACCAGTTCAAGCAAACAAATAGTAGTGTAATTATATGATGGTAACTAAAATTACTGGTAAAATACATAAAAACACATATTCATGTAATATTATGCTAGCAATCCTTCCTTGCAAAAGCCAAGACACTATTTTTATTTAATAACAGTCCATTTTGTGGACTGACTGTACAGTCTCATGTCAAATCATATGTACAGTATTGCATATGAATCAACAGCCACATGCCAGTAGCTGACATAGGAACTTTCTCTTTGTCCTAGGAGGTTATGTTGGCAATGTAGTAGCTGTCACTAGCTACTAGTATGAAACCCAGTGCTATAGGTGCCTTCCAGTTTCTGTACTGTTCTACAGAAATAGGAATGGTTGCATTTCAGTCTTGCGAATTCAGAGAATACCTGTGCAAGGGGAGAGAAAAACTTATGATAGTTAATTTAGGCTGTAGGCCTATAAAAACGTAAGGCTTTTTTTCCAAATTTCACATACCTTCCAGACTTAGACAAATACTAGCGTGCCTGCAGTCATCTGTTCTTTGAGAAAAAAGCGTTGGTGTTATTGGAAGGTGATTTCCAGTGTAGTGTGCAGATCACTGCATCTGTACACATTTTGTCCCAAGTTGTTGTCACAGCATCTGTGATTTACTGTAACCAGCCTAATGCACCTTCTAGTGAAGGGCATGTCATCAAAAAAGGAGTGAGTATGGTCATGGAGTGCCTCTAAGCAGAGTTTTGAATAAATCCAAATGACACCGTGTGGAGATGTAGTTTGAATGGAGCAGCTTCTCTGCACTGAGATTATTCTTGATACTGGCTTCTGTTTTTAAAAAATCATAAGTGTGCAAAGTAACAATGTAGGTAACATTTTAATCACTGTGATTTGAAGTGGATAGCTCATGTAGAAAAATGGTATGCGGGTTATTTTTTTTTCCAAATCTCAGTAAAATCTAGCATGCAGATGAGATTTATAGGAAATTAAAAAAAAAACCCACGTAAGAAAAATAGCCTTGAAATTAGTAGTTACTGGTTAGGTACCAGTAGCCTTGAAAAGTAATGCAGAAAAATGTAATTGATAACTGTTCTTTTTGATTGTTTAGAATAAATAAATAGTTTTCTGTATTAAAAATTAACAACAGTAACTTAAACACATTAGTGACAAACTGTTCAGAGGAGTGGTAGATCACATGCAACAGGTGTAACCACACTGTGCTCAAATGTGTTCTTGCTCAGGTACATGTATGTTTCACCTCTGCATTGAGAAGGAATGGGATCATGACCTGCACATCTAGTTCTGTGATGTAATGAAGTAACTTGCCAAAGAATTGTTTCTCAAATAGAAGTTAAAAAGAATTAAAACAGGTTAATAATAAACTTGTAACAGCAGAGCTGAACTAGAGTAAATAAAGAAACTTAGCAGAAAATTAAGTGTTCTGCTTCTTTTATGTGATAGTTTAGTTTAAAAACTACAGTGATTACTATAAAATGATACAGTTCACTCTTCAAATAAATTTTTCTTTGTTAATATGCTATAACCTAGATGAATTTACTTTTTAGGATAGTGTTTTAAGCTGTTTAATCTTCTCATTAGCTATCTAGTGTAGCAGGATTTACTGAAATAAAGGAGGAGTGATAAATTAGTTTGGTAAAACTTGACATTTGCACAGAAGAAAACCTCTGCAAAAAACACTGTGGAGCAGTTGATGTGTGGTAATTGGTCACACCATAGTAACTATGTTCTTAGACTCTTAGCTCCCGTGTTCAGAAATTTTTTAGGTAGTTGGGCTATTAAGTGATGGGCTGAGAGTTTTGGAAAGCATTTGATGTTCCTTATTCCTATTCCTTATTTTTCAAGAATACCTCTAAAATTATTAAAATGGACACTGCAGTATGCTCTCTTTAGATCTGCTCTCAGTTTTTTACACTTATGCATATTAATAAGGCCACAGTTTGCAGTAATCTGTTGGGACTGTGTAAAAAGTAAGGATGGCAGAAAAAAATCCGTAATAAGGATCGCAAAAAACGGGATTTATGATTAACCTCTCCTGAGGTCATTATCAGTTTCTGTAATTTCTTTTTCCAACCTATTCAGTAACTTAATTTCTTTGAGGTGTGACTGTCTTGTCTTTACTACTGACATCAGTTGAATCAGCATAGAAGGTGATAACAGGTGATAACAGTTGCAGAATTGGGGAGGGGCAGTGGGTTGTTTTTTGGATTTTTTTCCCATGCAAATAGACTGAACATACCTTTGGTCCTCTTAGTTACAAGGTTTACAATTTGTTTTAAGTTCTGGTATGAAAATTTAGTTTATTGACAGTAAGCTATATAGTGTAAAAATACATTTTTTTATGCAAATAGTGTGCATTTTCTCTTATCTTCTGTTGCAAATTAGATTGCAGAAACAATTTTGTACTTAAAACTCAGAAGTTTCTCTTTTCGTGATTTTCACAGTTTGTAAGTTTTTTTACTAAAGTGTAGGAAATCCTCTCTAAATTTTTTGACTTGCCAAGTTTTTTTGTTGGGTGAAAAAAGTACTTGGCAGATAGAAATGAAGCTGTGTGATACCTGACAAAAGTCCTAGCCTCTGAAAACTTGAGCAGAACTCTTTAAAATGTATTTTTTCTTCATCTTTTGAAATACAGAATGCTATGAAGATGGCATGATAGAACTTGAATTTAAATCTGATCTTAAATGGCAATCACAAAGAATTCTTATTTGTCTGAGTAGAAATATTCATTTGAAATTTTGTATCAGGGAATAAAACAGGGCATCTGGGATTCACTGATCTGTTGTCCTAACACATTTCTACAATTGTATTGTTTGTCTGCCACAGTGAGAAAGTAGTCTTTAGCTGCATATTTTAGTCAACTAAATTGCTTTATCAAAGTTAACAAACCTGGAATACATAACATTTTTCCAGAACTGGTAGAAATTGAAAGCCATCCCTAAAATACTTCAGTTGGCTTTTATGGGACTTGTTCCCATGTGCCAGGGATGAGAGGACCAGCATCTATCCTCTGGCCATAAATGTCAGAATGCTTACGTGTTATTGTAAATCATGTTAGAAGAGAAAATCGACTGCAGGTTTTTTATGGCAAGCATTTCAAAGAGGTAACTGGTAATTAGTGTGAGGTGTTGATTATGTGTGCACTGGATGTGCACGAATGATTCGACAGCCTCTGATGAAAGATGCAGTGGTTACTAATGCTTAAAGGCTTCCAGTGGTGTTTGGGTCTGTAGGGCAATAGTGTTGGAGCTGCTGGGCTTTTTCTTTAATTTCTTCTGTGACAAATGAGACAGTTGGAGTCAGCAAAATATCCCAAAAACTGACAACTGACCAGAGGAAAAAAGGAACATAATTCAGGACTACCTGGCTGTCACATCAGTTTCTGCTTCCCAAAAATGTTGCAAAGCATGGACTAGGGTTGGCTGCTGCTGTGAGCATCCTTCTAATCCTTTTTCAGTCACCTATCGCTCACCAGTGTGACAGCAGCCAAATGGCTCCAGTTGGTAGATGGAGGACGGGCTCTTTCCTCGTACTCCCTTGCCAAGGGCCATGCCCTGCCCGCAGCAGGGAGAGCTGGCTGGCAGCTCCCACCATCATGTCCCAGGCAGAGGTTGTTTCTGCCACATGCAGCACTCCTCTCCTGGCTTGGACATTGCAGAAATTGCCAGGGAAAGCAAGGCTGAACAGCTGTCTGAGGATTCAGGAGAAGATGCACAGAGTCCCAGGCAGTGATGCTTCTGTGCTTGGTGGTGATTTTCCAAATTCTGCAGAATGTGGCATTAGTATAGAAACAGTGCTTGTCTCAGTGCTTTCCTTGTTTTGAAAAACATTAGCATTTTCATCATTTGTACTCTCCTTAAAATGAATTGCACAAGATTTAAGGCTTTTAGGGCAATAGTGGCATTTTTTTAAAATTTAAGAGGTCTGGATAATTTTTTTAGTCACCGTAAGGTATTACCTGTTTCAGCCTTCCTTCCTGCCTGCCTGCTTGCCTCCCTCCCTCCTTTTCTCCCTTTCTCCCCTCAAAACATTTTTAATAACTTCTGTTGCATTTCCCACAGTTTTTCATGATACATTTTCAGGCAGGCCAACCCTATATAAAAAGGAATTAGAGACTACATTTTACCAAAAAATATTGTTTTGAAAAAATTGAAAAATTGATAGATTTTCAGAACAGACATTTCCTCTGTACATGCACACACAGGGACCTCCTTACTTTTGCAGGCCTCTGTAACTCTAAACAAGCTATTTTTTCACTTGTGGTTTTTGGTTTGGTTTTTTTTTTTTTTTTTTTTTGGTGTTTTTTTTTGTGTTGTTTTGTTTGTTTGTTTGTTTTTTTACTGCAAGGATATAAAAAGAGCAGTGTAAAAGTAGAAGTAAATACAGAGGTGCCAAATATAATCACCTTTCAGCATTGTGCCATTGTGGCTGTTGGAAGTAAACCCTCGTTTAGCTTTGGATGGTTAACTCTGTGTTTTGTGCTTACGGCTGGACATGCACTTTGTTGTTTGGTTATGGGTTTTTTTAGGTGAACTGAAATTATAATAAAAAAATTATAAAGAATGTTGACTTGTGTGGATAAGATTTTAATAGCCCAAAACATAAACTAAACATTTGGACTGGAACACTTCTCATTTGTCTGTTGTGCAGAGGAATGACGTGTTAAATAAATGTTTACTTCCTGGAAGTAAAAGTTACCTCTAGAAAGAAAAATAATGCCTAGCAGAAACTAGTCCTTCCCCCTGCCACCTTGTGCCTGTGGGAACTGCAGTTGTGTTACGGTTCTTTGCCCTCACAGTTAAATTTGTTTCTATTTTGGTGTACTAAATCAGAATAGGAACAGATTCTCAGTGTTACCGTGTTCTTGAGTATCCTACTCCATAGCACTGAAAGTGGCTAGAAGTATATTCAATGTAATCTCTGTGAAACAAGATGCAAATATAACTAGTGAGAAGCCAAATTGCGTTAACATTCATAAAACATAAACCCAGCACCACGGAAGGCCTAATTATCCAGGGTGTTAAGTGAATTTAGGACTTTCTCTCAGATGAACTAGGATTTATAATGCAAATAACTTACTTAAATGCCAGTGAACAACATGTGGACTTTATTTTCACAGAAAGCCACATGTCATTTCAGAAGAGATCAGAGCTGTGAGGAGACTTCAGGAGAGAAAGGAGGTGCATCTGCATGGTAAATGCTATTGGCTAGAGTTGATGTTGTTTGAATAGAACAGTAGTTGGTACTCAAACCCCATCTACTTCATGCAGTTCTGGAGATTTCTTCTAACCTTGTAAGAGTATCCAGCAAAAGGATACTTTTCTGAGATGCAGCAAAGCATGTTGTTTATCCACAATTTTCACTGGGTTCTGATTGGTATTATCTTATGGTTTTTATTACCTTTATAAATAGAAACAGTTATTTATTAATCTATGCATTCTTTGTTGACAGTATGTGTTTAAAGTAAATAAAAAACTGAAAGAAATCTAAAAACTTTCAGAGGCGGTAATAATATAGTATATACACAGTTATATGATCAGGTCTCAATAAATATGTACCTTCAGCAACAAAGGTAGTTATAAAGAAAATCAGCAGTGTCTTATGGAGAGAACATAGGGATCCTGTAGCTGTCCAATTTGGTTCATCTGAGATGTGACTTTGAGCTGCTGAAATAGCTCAGCTGAGCAGGTCAGTGGCACAGGAGCTGAGCTCGGCCTGGTCAGCCTGAAGGTGCATGAGCCGTGCATGCTATTTGTGCAACAGTGTGGTGCTCCAGAATACTGCCTCTTGACTTCTTTTCTGCTGGAGAAGCAGCACATTAAAATGTTATTCTGTTCAGCCATACAAAAGTGATGTTTTAAGTGGCAGTACACTGTGCTGTTCGAAATGGAAATGAAAATGTTGGGACCGGATGCTTTGACCAAAATCTGCCCATTTGTCCCTGATATCTTTATATACTATTTTATTAGTGGCCCAGTAGCAGTTTTCATCCCTCACTTCCCCCAAGCTTAAAGTTTTTCAGTGTTTCAGTTATTTTCATGAGCAAATGCAGCACCTGAAAAGAATGTTGCATTCCTGTTACCATGTACTTAGCATGGAATACCTATATGGAGTGGTATATAGAGCTAGCAAGAATGTCCTCTCAGTACCTAGCTATTCAATTTACTTTCTTTTCTCCTTAATAAAAGGAGGGATTTTTTTTTTTTTTTTGTGGAGAATCTAATTATAATTTTTTTAATTATAAAATTGTTCTTTGGTAATATTACCCTTGGCCTGATTTCTTAAATTCTGAGGGTGCCAGTGGTATATTTATGTCTGCTGTCTTCATCACTACTGTGTGTGTGTCTGTATGCACATGAAAGTATGCAGGTAGGTGGTTATTTACATTTAAATAAGCAAGAAACATGACTAAAACATGAATTTGTTCAATCTTTCCTTTATCAATATTATTCAATTCCTGCTAGATTTGAAATGGTTGAAATTAAAGTTGGACTGTCTTTCCTGAGATAGGATAATATAGCAGTTGGGTTGTCCCATCCAGCTAATACGCTGTCCGGCCCAGGTCCCCTCTCCTTGCAGGAGGAAAAAGTGTGCAGGGGGTCCACCTTCATTTTGGAGGAGCTGCTTAATTAGTATATGGCTCCTTGCAATGGCTGAGAGCACATAAAATGCAAGAGGACAGCAAAAATTAAAAAGCTAGTGACTCTCCCCAGGGGAAGCAGCAGTTAAAAAGCACTCCCAAATTAAGGATGATCTGCCATGAGCTGCAGGAAATGTGCCACAATATCTGGAACTGTGCTTCCCTCTTGATGGATTTGTAATGCAGTAGACTTGAAGCCTGCCTGGATTTCACTCTGTGTGCACACACCCCTGCCCATGTGTGCTGAGAAACACATAGAATTGTGAGCAATAATGAATGTAGGAACAGGGGGAACACAAATCCAATACTTCAGCCTCACACAATATTTGAGGGCTGAAAATAAAAATGGAGTAATGTGTTTTTATTATATTACTGCCATGACAGAGCTCTTTATCATGGTCTGTCAGCTTCACTGGGCTCTGTGAGTGTCTTGAGGGAGAAGAGAGCAAGGAACACTGAACACTGCCTGTAGTAAGGGACAGGTCTTTTGGGGACAGAGTCTCTCTCAGCTTAATAGCCTCTGAGAAACTTACATGTGGAAGGAGACTGGTGAGAGGAACAGCCCCGGGCTCTTCACAGCCCTGCATGTCTGTGGGGCGAAGGCCCACCAGAAGGAGCCTTACCCCTGTAGGGGAAGGTGAAAGCACTTTCCAGGACCACTCATGGCTGATGATTTGAAAGTGTTGTCTGCATTGGACATGTCCTTGTGCCCCGCAGCTCACCTCCTTTTTTGTTCTCCCAGCAGCAGTTATGTCTGCTGAGGCTCCTTGTCCTCCTCTGTTTTCTGTTAGGAATTTTCTTTGCTCCTTATAAAATGCCTGAGCTTCCCCCACCCCATCCACTTTCCAATTCAGTGCTGTGATCAGCTGGAATGACATGGAGGCCAGCTCCAGATGGAGTAACTGGGTTGGTGCAGCATCCAGTGAAATGGATGCTCATTCAAGGAATGGGTATGAGCAGGCCTGAAACCAGGTGGGTGTGGGTTTCAATTGCCACCAGCTCTTCGGTCTTCCTGGAAAAGGAGAGGTATGAACATATCCACTTGACAGTGGCATGAGGGAAAGGACATAAATATGGGAGAAAAATATTTACTGTAAGACATTTTATTTAGCTTTCACACCTTCAAGACAGTATTACCATTATGATGCTCTCAAGATGTGTTTCCTTGGGAAACTGGGGAAGGTACACAACATGCAATAGAGGTTGTAAGGTGTATTATTAGAAAAATTATTCAGTACCCCGTCAGATTCCTTGCCAGCACAGGGCTCTGCTTGCAAGACCATTGTTTGTGCTTGTTTGCATGTAGATGGACTGAAGCAAAAATTATTTTATCCTTTTAGTGCTCAGGTTATATTTGAGACTTGAAAGAAGTCTTCTGTATCAAGTCTAGTTCTGGCTGTGAATGGACCAGGGAAGCTATGGTATGTATCTGCATACCAACATTGGATGTATAATTGCTTTATATTTCTAATGCAAGTTTGATAATGATAGTGGTAAGTTGGCTCTTGTCTAATTACGTGTTCATAAACAGCTGTCAAGTTAGTTAGTACAGAGGTCATAGAGAGCTCTGAAGCATGAACAGCAAAAAAACACAAGCAGAAGAGACCAAGGGAACAACTTGAGCATCTTCCTTTGGAGTGCATAAACCAACACAGAAAGACCTCAAATAGCTTTATGGGAAAAACATTATTCTCTTCATCTGTAAAAAGAATCAGCATGATTTGATTTTCTTTCTTACTTCTAAATCATCTAAATCCATTTAAAAATGTTCTTTCTTTGTCGTAAATGAAGGATAGATAGGAAGGTTGAAACCAAAGGGGTTTTTTTTTGTTCATTTGGATTTTTCCCCTGAAAGGATTGCTCCATGATATCTAGACTAAAGCTCAGAATTTGAGTGAATATCATACCTGGAAGCAGTGGCCAGCCATTTTTGAGGAGAAAAAGGTACCAAAACGCTGCAAAGCATTTGTTGTTCCTAGTATTTAATATAAAATAATCATATTTAGTAATATCAGAGATGCTGCTTGACATAAATGTTTGATCATAACAAATGCTCTATTCATATGACTTGTTTTCAGTAAAGACATTCTTGCACTAATTTTGCTATAGCAAAGCATTTAACTTTGAAGTATTTTCACATTCTAAAAAAGAAAATGCTCTACTGTATACTTCCAGCTTCTGGGTGGAGCCCTTTTGTATGAGTGATAGGTCAAAAGTTCAAATCAGGCTCTCAAAATAGAGCTCATAAACATAGCATAGGGTATATGCTATTAAGAAAAAAACCAAAACCTTTGGAAAGTGTGTTTTCATGCTTTTGTAATTGGTTGTTGCTCTCCATATTGTTAAAAATTAACAAATTACATAACACACTGATTTTTATCAGCAATTCAGATGGATACAAGTGTGCATCTGGTATGCTCTGAGTACTAGAGTTCTTCTTTAACACAAATTAGAAAATAGGTCACAAAATTTCTACCTATACCTTATGTATGCATGGTAAATACAGCTGTTGTTTTGTTGATATGTTCTTGTGCATGATAATTTTGTTTGAAAATAGAGCATGTCAGAAGACAAAGATTCTCCTTTTGCAGTTTCAGTGATGGTTATTTCATTTGGGTAGGAGAATCTTAGCCCATGATTTGAGGGACACACAGATGACACAACGAACTCTGTTGCTGCATTTTAAACATGAAGATCACTTTTTTTTAAAAGATAGGTATTAAAGTAGTAAGGTATGTTATTACCTCCCATGATAAAAATAAGCTATTATAATTTTGAATAGTAACAGTGTTTGTCTTTGCTTTTGATTAGTCAAAGTAGTTTATACTGTCCCTGAAATGGTGTCTCTCAGAGTTGCTAGGAATAGGAATTATGTCTGTCTGTTCATAATATCTCTAAGTGAAAGAAATTCAAAAGACTTACCATTAAGTAAGTACTTCTACATTTTATATATCTTCCTTAATAAAAGTTTACAGCTAACTCAAGCCTCATCTGGCAATGCAGGCAAACTAAGGTCTCGTACTGAAATTTAGATCCTGGAGATGTGCAGGGTTATATGGTCTGTTGCAGCCCCCTTCATTTTTGGTCCAACTTACGTGCACCTGTGACTTACCATAAGTGGAATATAAAGAAAGGAAGAAAGATTTAAACCCCAAACACAATCATTATCCAATTAATAGTTGTTAGTTTTCACAGAAAATCAGGTGGGGTCAGCATATTTACCACTACTTTCTTTTAATAAATAGCTTACAGAAAACATACATGTGATTTATAGGCAGTTGTATACTGTATTGATCTCAAAGAACATAATAAAAAAAAGGTAAAAGAATAAAAAATAAAGCATTGGTGAGGAGGATATTGTTTTATTTACCTAGATTTTTGTATCAGGCTTGTCAGTTGGGTGAAAACAACATGCCTCTGGGAACAGTGATCAATTCTGATACTCTTTTGTCTGGAAATCTACTTGTCTGCTTTCCAACACTATATTCTACCCTCATATGTAGGCATAAAAAAGCCATCTGAAGTTAATTTACGCACAAGTTTCTAAAGACAGATTTGGCCTTTTCTCTGCACAGTAATGCTGGTGTTTCCTTCTGGTTTTGCTTATATGTTTTCCATGGAAGAACAGACAACAGACTGATTTTAAACAGTTTACTGTTGGGTTGTGAGTAGCACCAAGAAAATGTTTTTGAGGATAAAACTTGATTTGTGGCATTTTTTCTGCACAGATGAGCTCTTTAGGCAGAATTTATTGAAGTTACTATAAACAATATAATTTGAAAGTGCAGCAAAGACTGTGAAGAGTTGTTTCTCTTTAGGGAGTCATTGGTTTTTCAGAGACCTTTTCAAGAGAAGGGAGGAGAAGGTCACTCAGGGTAGGATCGTGTCCTCCTCTGAACCCATTTAGAAATCTGTGAAATCTCGAGGAATTATTTCTCCTCTGTGAAGGCAGCCAGTTTATCTCTTCTCTCGCTTTCTTTCCTCTGAATTACACCTAGACCATAAGATAGCTCTGGTGAAAATTACCTGTTTATAGCTATAGAAGATATTGGGAGTGGTGGTATTTTTTGCTGTTGCTGATTTGTTTGGTTGTTTTGGTTTGTGGAGGGGTGTTTTTTTGTTTGGGTTTGTTTTTTTTTCTGAATTGAAGATGGAGAAAGGAGGATGCTGACTTTCAGTACAGTGTGTTTTTATTTATCTGGCACAAAACTGCATTTGATTACCTGTATTTCTTGTAAAGGAGTTTGGGAGGTTTTGTTTCGTTTAAAAGCTTGAATTAGCGTACATTTAAGAAGCTGCAGAACATCAGTTGGATTTTATGTTCTAATTCTATCTTCCAGTCATCAGTAATTCAGTGTCTCAGGCTTTATTGCAGTAGTCACTGGGACTGTTTTAATTGTGCCATTCATACAATGAGGATGAGTATTACTTTTATTTCTACGAGTTTTGTGGCTGCACTTCAGTGACAAGCAGAGTTTATTATATAACCACATTACTTTTGTTAGAGGGTGTCTCTGCTGCAGAAAGCATTCAGACTAGCTGTCTACATAGCAGGAAGTGTTCTTTCCCTTTTTTAACGAAGATGGTTAATACAATTTTTATAGTGTAGGGAAAAGGTGCAGCTTCAGTAATATTTTGTAATGGATAATGGTTGTTTGGTTTTTCATAAATATTTAAGACATTCAAGATTATTCTTGAAACAACTTGCTTTGGATGAATGTAGGTGTGTTATGTTACTTATTTGAGGTATTGATCTTCTTTGTAAGTTACTTCATAAAATTCTACCCTCCTTTCTTGGAAGAAATCTTATCTTGAATGTCTCTTTTTTGTTGTTACATTAGTAATTCATGAAATGATATTGTGAAGAATATTGATAGTCATCTTAACTACATGCTTATAAATTACTAAAATGATATTGAGGAAATAATTTAGTGAATGACAAAATGATGATTTGATTCCTTTCTGGAAAGCAAGTGGAATATGCAGATGTGGATTGTGAACAAAAGAATTAAGAAGATGATTATGTAGTGATTTAAATTAAAGATACTCTGTCACTGTAGCGAACGCTTTGCAACAGAATAGTATGTACACTTCTTCGAGGGCTTTTTTGGTAAATTATTCTTAATGTAAAACCTGTACATTGTTGAATCTCAAAGGCCGTCACTGGGGTTCTCACCTAACTTGGCTTTTTGTAGTTATTTCCATTCAGTTTTTAGCATAGATACAAATCACTGTGCTATTGGTGTAGGAGCAGACTTCAGGACACCCTAGCTTCCTTTCTGACTTGTTTTCTTGCCTTGCGTAAGCTCTAGATGCTTTCCTGTTCCATAGGCTTTTCTATAACTGTAAATAAAATGCTGTTGAAATCTGTCCTAACTTCAAGCAACTTTTGTGAGGTTTAATCTATTAATGTTAATTAAGGATTTAGATAATCACATCAGGAAGATACGACAGTAGTACTGTTCATTTTATGGAAAATATAAATATGCCTACTATCTTCATTATCAGGGCTGATAATATTTCCTTAGAGAAATTATTTTCGTGTCTCCATATGAATTGTCATGTTAACTCATGGCTGTTTTTACGACCAAGATGAAAATGGTCAATCCCAATTATTAAGTTATAGTAGTATAAAATGATTGGAGGTATAGGTTGGTATTAAAGTATCTTTGAAGAGGCACGATACAGTGATACAATATGTCATGGAGATAATACTTTTTGAGCAATGGAGAAAAAATTGCGGGGAGTTTCAACAGTCTTTAGTTAGAAAGGAGCAGTGGGCAATAGCTGTACCAGCTTGAAGCTGATGAACAACCCGGTTGTGGCAACTGTTGACAGGTGATGGTCAAGGCTTTAGAGGTAACGACTTATTCCGAAAATGTCAGGATGAGGAATGGGTGCTCAACCACACTGGACGGACAGAGGTCTTGGTTGTGAAAGCTTCATTGTTTCAGTGGCCTTGCCACCTTCTTTTGATGGAGAAGAGATACTCTAGTTCACTCCAGGGTGAGCTGGGGACCTTCACCTCCACCTCAGGGAGTTTTGCTGCACACTGTTACCAAGCCTGTGTCCCTCTCAAGAATGACCTTCAACAGTCAGACTGGAACTGCCGTTCTAATTGGCAGGACAGACTGGCTTCTTTGCTTTGGCTCTCATGCATTCCATAATAATGTTTCAACTCATTTGTCACCTGCAAAGCCAAGCCAGTCCAAGGCCTGAATTCTACAGTTTTATGTTTTCATATAGGCCATACTTGGTTTCAGCAGAAAAGCAATCCAAATGCTGTATTCCACTGCTGGAACGGAAACAAACTTACATATTTTTTTTTTGTTTTGTCTATCGCTGAAGTAGCAGAAAGGACATAAAACTCTCTTCCAAGTGAAATACAACTTTATAATTGAAATCAAGTATTTTTCTTCTTAGGCGTTACCTCTGTATTACTGTTTTAGCTTTTACTCCTCATAGGAGTTACTCTGCTATTTAATATTTGATGAGGTTGATTTTTGTACTTTTTTGTAAATCTGTGAGACAGTGTACACAACTAACTGCTTTATCTGAGTAAAATGTTTGATGAAACAGTGTGGTTATGGTAGTACTACAAGTTGAAGGATGGTCAGGAGAGTGTCAGGTTTTGCTCAGTTTGTGCAGGATGTTGGCTCCACTCTGACCCATGAATCTTCACCTTCCAGGTACTTCTGGGCTTTTTCTGCCTCCAAATCCCAAGCTGAAAGCCAGTTTTCTGTAAATGTACACATTGTTAATTTAACAATATGTAGTAAATGTTTATAGTGACTAACAGGGATTAATGGGTTTCAATGGCTTTCTTTTTCTTCCCTTACATATTAAGAATGTCCTTTTCTATCTAATTTAAATATAACATTTCAAACAATAGAATAGTGGTTTTTTTCTTCCCTTATCATAGGTCAGACTTGGCAATTAACACAGAGTTGAGTTTAGTTTAGCAGCATTTCTTTTTTTAATAGTTGCCAGAGCGTAAGTTTCACAGGGAAAAAAATATTGTGTTTCAACATTTTGTAGTTTCATTTTTGCAGGATATGCATCAGGAGGAATAGCAACAATACAATAAGTTGTACATGATACGTGAATCTATGTGGGCAAATGTGTGAGGAACTACTCTGTATTTAAGCAACCTGACTTCCTTCTTGGTTCTGCTTTTGGTTATAATATTGCTGGGGAGACTTTGGGATCTCTGATTCTAAAATTTTTGATGACACAGTAATACTTGTTGCTATTACAATTTGAAGAAGAATAATACATTGTCAGAAATTTTCTGGTTGTATGATGTTAATCTCTTACAAGTTTTGATAATCCCCTAAGTAACAATTTATTGAGAATTTATCACTAATTGAGACATTTCTTTACTGTTTTTAGGAGATGGGTTATTTTTTTTTTCATTTGTTGGTTAGGTTGATTTTTATCTGGAAGAAAGTTTTAAAAGTCAAAATGACCAACCGTGCTATGTGCTTAAATCTTCTTCTTCTTTTTTTTTTTTTTTTTTTTTTTTTGAGGGGGGGGTCAGACAATTGAATTCTCCCCAAAGTACCAGTACCAGACAAGGAATTATATTAGGATTGGGGGGGGGGGGGGGGGAGGGTGTTTGAAAAAACCACAGTTTTTAAAAGATAAAGAGGGAGCATGGTGGTGGTGTTGTGATTATGATTGAGATTCAGGTATAGTGTGTACCCTTCAGCAGTCTTCTGTCACACCAGAAGTTACTACTCATCTGGTTTCAGAGAACTGATCCAAGGCTTGACTGATTTAATTGTGCAATGGCAGCCAGCATAAAATTGATCTTAGTATAGTTTTATCCCCTATTGCTCTATTCTGCTGATCTGCTGCATTGCCATTTCACTTTGTTCTCTTCTTGCAGCAGGTAGAGGTATTCCTGGGATGATGATGGTGGAAGCAGTGGTTAGCAGAGACCATAAGGCATTCACATCCATTTAGGACATGTAGATTTTTTTATTACTTGTTTGGAAGTTTTCTTCTTTTCTCTAGGTAAACAGGCCCACTCAAAAGTCCTGTTCAGGGTGTTATCCAGTGTTGGTTTTGTTTATTATGGTTAATAGGTAAAATTTTATGCATGCATTGCCAAGATGTATTTCTTAACTTGTTCTGTAATGAATGGCTGAGGCTGTGTAGAAAGTGCAAGTTGGTGGCGTATCAGTCAATGTTTTGATCTTACTATCATGGCAGTCATGGAGTTTTAAAGCTGAAAAATGTATAAAACCAATCAAATCCAGGTTTGGTTTAGCGCTGTAGGAGTGACAGTTTAAAGTCACACTCTACACGAGGAATAATGTTGTAATGATTGCAGCTTTCCTTAGCTAACCCTGGTAATTGATGATGCCAAATTCTCCCCCACTTCTCTAGTAAATACCATTGCTTCTTTTCTTTTTTTTTCTTTTCTATTTTTTTCATATGGGGAGAAGTATGTGAGCAAATCTCTAGTGACATGCTAGTAAATGGTGTTCTCTCACTATTAAGCAATGTCCACATAAATGGGACATTTTTTAATGAAAATATTTTATGTCATTCTTAAAAAAAAGTCAGAGTTAAAATGTCTTTGCTCTTCTTGTGAGCAACAATCTGCCCTTGATCACAACAATATAAAAAATATCAATGTGATGTTTTAATGAGTATATTGTGCTGAAAATTAGTATTTTCACTTCTTAGTAATTCTTGGGCAGTCCTACAAATGTTGTTATTATCTGGTAATCATATTCTCTTCTCTGTTTTTCGTGCATTCTCTGGAAATTTTCCATAATTTCCTTTTTCCCCAGGTTACTTTTCATGCTCTGCCCCTGCGCGTATGACACATTACGCAGCTGAGGAGGACTAAGAATGTTTTGTTGCCACTAGTTTAGCTAGAAAATTAATCTGTGGGCAGACAAAAGTAGTTTTAAGCATTGGCTTGGTGAGAGAGAGACTTGAGGAAATTTTGAGGTGGCCTTTGAAAGGAAACATAGATACCATTTTCATATAGGTATGGATAGTTAAATGTATTTTATGTGTGTATACCTTAGATAGTTTTACATACATATGTATGGCTATACATGTGTATATTATATATATATATATATATATAATTTGTGTGTATCTGTGTCTTAGATCTCCATGTATAATTTGTTACTGTTTTTTGTCTGACAGTGTCTGAGTACAGTGACATCCAATTACAGAACCACAGAGATGAATGAGATGCTGATTTAAATTTGAGATTCTTCTTTGGATTTTAATTTTGTTTTCCTGCATTTTATGGTAGTTGTAGACTCACCTTCAAGGTGTAGCTAATCTGAAATACTGTCTTCTCTAATAAAGTATTAAAAAATTAGAAGGGAATAATAAGAGCATGTTCTTTCTATCTCTACGATAAATTTTCATTTGGAGATTTTGAAGGAACACGAATCCCCATGTGAAAAAGTGTTAGAACTAAAACTGGAAGTCACTTGGTATTCCACTGATTCAGAGGTGTTGGGTGGAAATTATTTTCTTATGTATTAGTTAGAGCAGAATTTCTGGTAGAAGAGTTAATCATGTCCAAAAGGCATCTGATATACTGTTCTGTGTTTTATAGGCTCATGTTGAACAGATTTTTTTTTTTACTAAATGACATATCTTGCAAAAAAGGTGGACAGTATTACAGAATTAATAAAAAATATAAGGAATAGCACTTTATTTCACTTCACATATAAGGACGTGACTGTTTCATAGATTTCAGAAAAAGAGAATAACTGTGGTAGTCTTAAGAGTGGCCTAAAGTAATTTTTTACAATGTAATAGTTCTGTATTGTCTAGGTTTGTAATTTTGTGCAATCTTAAGGGAAGTAATGTTTTCTCTCCGCTGCAGTCTATCAATTGCAGAAGTGTAAAGATTTCACCTCTGATTCTGATGAACTGGAAGACAGGCAATTATCATTGACCCTGGATGGCCCGCACTGCATCACCCATTCTGCAGAGACTTGTGCCTGGTTAGCATGAGTTGCTTAGTTGTGTGGGGTGAGTCGTGGCTGGTGGCTGGGCAGTGCCCTGAAGAGGTGGCCTGGGCACCTAATGCAGCAGTGTACCCTGTGAAGGCTGAGGATGGAAGCAGGCTTGGTCTCACTTTTCAGCCTCAGAGCATGTTCTTCTTCATTAAATTAATAACAACCACTTTCTCCCTAGAGAAAGTAAAATTTTGCAGTATTGGGTTATTCAGTGTAGAGATGAGAAGGCTCCAGAGAGATCTTCTAGCAGCCTTTCAGTTCCTCAAGGGGGCCTGCGAGAAAGCTGCGGCAGGACTTTTGACAAGGACAAGTAATAATAGGCAAAGAGGAATGGCTTTAAACTGAAAGAGGATAGGTTTAGATTAGATATTAGGGAGAAATTCTTTACATATGAAGGTAATGAGACACTGGCACAGATTGTCCAGAGAAGTTGTGGCTGCCCCATCCCTGGAAGTGTTCGAGGCCATGTTGGATGGGACTCTGAGCAACCTAGTGTAGTGGGAGGTGTCACTGCCCATGGCAGGGGGGTTGGAACTACATGATCTTTAAGGTCCATTCTAACCCAAACCATTCTGTGATTTTATAGTGTGTAATATCATGCTTGATTTTCTGGGAACGTGCGTGTAAGGAAAACTTATGTTAGTAGTTTGTTTTATCTGTGCAGGAATTGGGAGTGAAGGTTTCAGAATTATGCTCTTGGTAAAGACTTAGATTTACAGTGTATGCTCAGAAATATTTAAGAGTTGCTCCTTTAACCTTGCACGTGCACTTCTGTGAAAGACTTTTCTGAGAAGACACCTAAAACGCAATCTAAGGGGCATATACGGCTGCCTTTGTCCTGGGATATGACTGTTAGGGTATGAGACATGAAAGCTTTACAGAAATGATTAAAATAAAGCCCAGGCTGAAAGTCTGTGAAAAACACAGCACTGAGCAATGTGTTTTGTTTTCTGCAGGCTGAGTAGCTTGAGTGAACGCAGCATTTATGTGGCTGTGCAGATTCAACTCCTCCTCTTAAGCAAACACATGGATAATATAGATAAGCTCTTGTAGTTACAGATGAGCTTGCTGAATTGGAGCAAAGGAAAAACGTGTTTTGTAACCTTTGTGAAGTTTCCATCAAGCGGATCTTAACTTCTAAGTTGACAAAGAGTCATATTTCATTAATAAACTACTTTTAGTACAAAGTACAAAGACATGAAAAAAAATAAGTGGAAGGAATGACTGCCTATTAATGAATATGAGACAGATTTTGACAGTGATTTCACACATTTCTGAGATTGAAGTTTACAGGGCTTTGATTGTTACAATACTTGCTTAGAAAAACCCAAAAATCCAAAAAACCCCAACCCAACTACACACCCCCAAACAAAACAAGTAAAAAACCAACAAACCCAACAAAACAAACAAAAAAAAAAAAAAAAACCAAACAAATAAAAAAAACCAACCCCCAAACAAAAATACAGATGTATCTGTTGTTTGTAATACCAATAGATTACTGTAGTCCTGAGAGTTGGCCTAGGAAGATTTCTTTTCCCTTTAGTCCCTGAATTTTTGTGATAAAATGTCTGATAGCAGTTGATGAACGCTGTGGTGGATGGGGACGGGGATCCCCAGAACAGAGGTTTTTCCTTTTTACACCTGCTCCAAGGGGGAGCGGTGCTCTCCCCCTGGTGTCCCAACCCCGTGGCACCTCATGGCTCCCTGCAGAGGACACAGGGCCAGCAGCCAGGCAGGAGGGAATGCAGGCAGAGAGAGCTTTACTGATCTGACAACAGCTTAAATACCTTTCGGAGGGATCACAAGGTGACCAGTGAGAGCACAGGACGTCTTACAAACAACCAATGATAACAAAGGGTTAACAACCAATAAGTGAGTTTCTAGTTATCTCTCAGACATTCCACAGGTACAGTGAGGTATTTTGGGAAGAAGAAAGGTTACACAAAGGTTTACAATCACCATCTTGGAAACGTGGTCACTTTAGGAACATTACAAACATCTGCATTCTTTTATATCCTAAAAGCATATTGCAACAAGCAGTTACATGAGTTTAGAGGTTTTGAACAATTACATCTTTAAGAATGGAAGATTTTTAAACATGCAGTCATATATACTATGTATATTTTGGAATTTTGTTTTGCTCATTAGTTTAGTTGTTAAATCAAAATGCAAATTTTAATTCAGTTGTTCTTCAGTTGCTACTGATGCTGCTGTTTGACACTGAACTGGTCCTTGTAGTTACGTTGCAAGCACCACTTGACACTGTTCAGCCCTGCACTAAGCTGCCAGCATTGTGCAAAAAGGTCATGTATGTGTCCAGTGGGTAAAGCATATCCTTCTTATTTGTCTTTCAGGCACAGGAGAGAGTGGCAAAAGCACATTTATCAAGCAGATGAGAATCATTCATGGATCAGGTTACTCTGATGAAGACAAAAGGGGCTTTACAAAACTGGTGTACCAGAATATATTTACAGCAATGCAGGCCATGATCAAGGCCATGGATACCCTCAAAATCCCATACAAGTGTGAAAATAACAAGGTGAGATTTTTGTTTATTTCTGTGGCTGAAGCTTTTCCTCTTTTTATTTTAGAAAGGATACTGAAGGTCTCAATGAAAATGACACATCACAGAAGTGATACTCAAAGCTCAGAAGAAAAGGGCATCTTCCTGTCCTGCATTTAGTTCTCTGCCCTTCTTTCTACTTTTACAACACAAATATGCTGCTTTTAACAAGAGACCTCTGTTAAGATGCCTGAGGGGGCTTG
The DNA here is from genome assembly GCA_038380795.1 of Pyrocephalus nanus. NCBI lineage: Eukaryota > Metazoa > Chordata > Aves > Passeriformes > Tyrannidae > Pyrocephalus > Pyrocephalus nanus. The sequence goes on along the minus strand of CM076263.1, from coordinate 33,956,199 downwards.
TCACAGAACAGAGGTTTAATGGCAGGCTGCAGTTAAACTTTAGTTACTCTTGTCTTTTCCTCCTAGGCCATGCTCTGGTTAGAGCACAGTTTAACTATTCTTGTGATCTGTAGCGGAACTTTACTGCTTAAGGGTTCCACCGTACAAGTGGAAAAAATACAAATTATTAGAAAAATAGGTGGGGATATCTTTCTGTGTGTGAACAGAAGGTGAAATTAAATTTTCTACACAAGACCTTAAACCAGTTGGATTCTTCTGAGATTGATCCTGTTACTGTGATGTGAAAGGACAAAATACAGTTGAAATGTTTGGAAGTTTCATCTCTGATTGGCCTGACTTTTTCCACTTTTTCTTCATGTTTATGTTTTAATAGTAAGATAACTAAAATAGTTTAAGCATTCCCTGATAGAGAGTGAAATCTTAATATATGCTTGAATATGTGGTTACATGGCTGTCTCTCTCAATATCACAGAATGACAGCATTTGGTCAGATTGAAAGGGATCACAGTGTGCTGTCTGCTTCAACCTCCCTGTTCAACCAGGGACTATTTGATAACAGTTCCTGGGAGCTTGTTCTCATTTTGACTGTTGATCCATTGTCAGCAGCTTTGTCAAATGAATTTAAGATCTCTCACAAGTGGAGGACTCACATAACTTTCAATCTTGTGGAAGAGTATTTAATAATTACTTCATAATCCTGGATGAAAGTAGTACTTTCTCTGATTAATTATTCAAAGATTCTGTTATTCTAATACTTTTTTTAAAATATGAGAAACCAGCAAGAAGCAGTGACATTTACAATAAAGAGATAAGTTTCCATTAACTGGGAGAGAATGAAATAAACTTAGGCTAAGATTAAAATCGTTTTGTGTTTGTATATATAAAGTTTAATTATTAGAATTGAACTGCTGTGTGTATTTTAAGACAACTGATTTAGAAGTAGGAAAGGTAAAGTTACCAGGTTGAAGATACATTGTTTTTTCATTTGCATTTGCTGAAGTCATTACAGATGGTCATCACTTTGTTGGTGATGAAATGTTGAAATAACAAGTCTTGCAGGAGCCTGGGTTTATGCAGTGAGAAGTCAGGAGGATCCCATGTGTCAAAATCCATACTGTTAACCTTCGTTAATGGTGGGTGGGGTTTTTTTGTGCATATGAAACAGACTGAAAAACTTTTCTAAGTGATAAGACTCTTGGCTGTTGAACTTCCTAGTCTAACTGTATGTAACCGGAGCTATCTGTTTTCCCCTCATCCTTCACAAATCAAAATCAAATATGTCATTAGTATTAAAAAGAAAAGTGTATTTCCACGTGTATTTCAGCCTTTTGGCTTCATATTCTTGCTGTATGTAATGCAAAAAGCCTGCTGACCTGAAAAGTTAGATGATCCTAAAGGACAATTTTTCTTCAAAACTGGTATTGATCGTCTCTTTGCCTTAATATCTAGAAGTCTTAATTGTAGGTTTTGATTTTTTTTCCTTGCATTACATTCCAGAGTATATTGTTGTTATTTATTTTTAAGAAGTGTTTAGTTTATATAGTGTTTTTACATAGCTGAGTGAGTCAGCTATGTTTGGCCAGAACTGTTCACTTTCTCTACATAAAAATTGTTTTCCTGAAAGTAGGAGTCAGCTTTGTGTTCAGTTCCTTCACAGGCATTCCCATCAGTTGCTAGTAGGGCTACATGCAGGGTAAAATAGAAGTCACAAACTAACAGGCTGTCAAAGCAATCCCTGTACAAATTCCTTCTGAAACACAGGAAAACCCAAACTTGCCACAGCTGTGTGCCTGAAAAGAGACAATTGTGGTCTGCTACACTTTGGCTTTGTATGCAAGGTCACTTCACTTTAAGCATGAACACCAATCGGCTGGTAAATCTGCTCCTTCTTTTTTTAAAGGCTGTTGAAAACAAACCCATTAGTCTAAGAGTCCAGAAAACACAGGAAGGGCACTTCCTATTAATTTGAATCTCCTATTAGGAAGTCCTATCTCTGGAGAGAATATCTCAAAGTTTGAGTAACAGCATATTTTTAGCACAGTAGCTGTTGCGCACGATAGTTTAGAAAATTGCAGGTCAAGCTGGTATTGATGTGGTTGGGCCAAAAGAAAAATGACCCTTTTTTAATCAAATTCCTTATGTTCTGCAATTTTGGGGCTATAGTAGAAATGCTTTTCTCTTACTGTACGAATTTTTATACTTTTAACCATGAATTAATAAAGTTGAAGTGTTTTAAGTCTCTGAATGCTTCTGCAATTTGCAATGCCCTTGGATCAGGAAGTTAGTTAACTCTAGGCAGCCATGGTTTTTTGTGTGGTGTACAACATCACAGGATTTAGGTTGGATTATTTAAATATAATCAACGTAGCAAGAGATGAATTTTAAGTTTAGCAAGTTAGTTCATGTGGAATTGTGTTTGGCTTCATAGTCACCAGTGTAACTAAAGAGGCAGAGACTGAATTGTATTGTCCTATATTATAATAATCTAAACTGTTTGGAAAGATTTATTATCAGAATAGTGAAAGTCAATTCAGAAATTTAACTATCTGTGTTTAGAAGTTCTGATATTTCAGAAATGATCATGGAGTATTATAACATGAGAGACATTTCTTTTTTTGTGTTTAAACTTCAGAATGTGAGCTCTTCTGAGGTTTAAGATAATGGGTGAAGGTGATCTCTTCTCTTAGGAATTTGTCTTTCATAGGAAATGCTTTTTAGTTTTGTTTTGAGTAAATTTTACTGTGCCTCCATTACTTATTTTTTAACTATAAGTTCTGAAGTTTCCATATGGCTTTTAAATGTTAGAATAACAAGTATTTTATGAAATAAGAAAACACTAATTTTGATAGAAATGTTTACAAGCAATTCTGAAAATTCCCTGTCTTCGCAAAATTTTGTACATGTACAAAACTAACTCACGTTACTTACGCATGTATTCAAATTCACTTTTTAAAAAAAATTAAGCACTGGTTTTTGCAGTGTCTTTTTAGACAAATATGACTACCACTATACTAAATACCAGCTACCACTGTTATCATGTACTACCCCTTTTCATGTAGCTTCCAAAAGACAAGTTGCCTCTGTTCCAGCAGACAGTATCAGGAAAGTGTCACTCCATGGTGATTAACAGGCAGGAAACCTTACTTGAATTCCATTCCCTTAATTTCCTGTGAGGCGACTTAAATATTCATATGCAATAGAACTAATCTTAATAATAGTAGCCAAACAGGCTACAGGAAAGTTTTTAAAGATGCTGGAAAGATAAAATGAAGTTTTATTGTAGACCTAGACATTGTTAAGTTTCTAAGAGTGTTTTCTGCAGAAATTGATTCTGTATTTATGCCTGTTCCCTTTGGAAAATATATTGCAGTAATAATAAACAGATATGGGAAATGCTTTCAAAGTCCAAAATTTTACTGGCATTATCTTAAAGTCCACATTTACTGTGTTGTTTCTTCTATGTCAGACAGATCTGTTGGAGAAAACTAATAATATTACAGATAGAAGTGGGAGAACAGGAGAGGGTATGGAATCAGATTGCATAAGTTTTTGTCTTGGGTAAACATCTTAGGGGTATTAAGTGTTCTAGATCTCTTGGTGAAATTTGGTGTTGAACAAACATATGTTGGACGAAAGGGCCTCCTATGGATATGCCATCTGATACAGAGTGTGTGAAAACGGAATCAAGAGCAGTAGTATGCTCTGGGAGGGTACGTTTTTCAGTTGGGGGTGGTGGTGTTCTGTAAAAAAGCGCAAGAATGATGTTCTTGGGATGATGAAATAAATGCTTATTGGTTTGGAATATGGATAATCAAGTGGCTCTTCAAGCAGATGGAGAAACCTGAATGGTACCTGGTGAGTATTTAAGTTCTCTCAGGCATTCTTCTCCAGACGCTCAAAACCAAAGTAAAATTACTCAATAAATAGGAGTCTTGCAGAAGAGTTAAATTCTTCCAAGAAAGGGAGCTCTATATGCATTGTTTTCACAAGAAATAGGTTACTGCAGTCAGATAACTTGGAAAAACATATAGGAGATTTAAAGTATCATGGTCCTTTAAACACACATAGGATAAAGGAATTAAAGATAGCTTTTTTTTTTTTTTTTTTTTTTTCCCAGGGGCTTTAATATGAGAGAAAGCCCATCTCACTGATAGCTCCTGTGGGGACATTGATCAGTGAGCTTTAGGGATTCTAATATAGCCATGAGCAGTTTCCTCCTGCATGCTTCGTAAAGAGTCCTTCATGAGGACTTTGACAATCCTACCTAGATAGCAGCCCCTCTTCAGCTGTCTTTCTTTTTATCAGTCTCCTCTCTCAGTCATTTGCTCTTCTCATTCCCTGCTTTTCTGGCACCCCATATACATATGACCTCAGCACATCTTTATCTACTTACCTGTGGCCTATCATTTTATCTTGTTTTCTGCTGTTTTTCTCCTCCCTCTTTATATTTGAATAAACTGTTAAAGCAAATAAAAACCCCCCATACAAGTACTAATTTACATTCCTGTTCTCTTTCTCATTTGCTTGGTCCTTGCTTAGAACAGAGGTCTGTTGCTCTTATCTGTTTTGCTCTAATGTATTAGTAAATTGGTTCTTTCCTCTGTTATGTCCTGCTTAACTATTTCATACTTCATCCCAAAAGTAGCATGTTTTAGCTATTTTTCCATGTGTGTAGGAAAAATTATTATGTCTCAGAAGTATGCTAGACAAGCAGGGTTGAATGTTCCCACGAACAGCTGAGCATATCTTTATTTAAAGTAAACACATGGGTAAATGAACCCTTCCTTTCTCCACTTAAATAGCAGGTAATTTCACTGATATGAAATGAGGAAACTGTTTTGCTGTTCAACTTAAGTCTGAAAACTAAGTTCTAGCTACTCTTTTTGCAGTGCAAAAATATTTCTTCCATCCTTATTTAATATTTCAGTTTAGATGAAGCTCTTTGTATTTTTGAATATGACATTTTAAATTATTAACTGCCCTTTGCTAACGAGAAGTGGTAAGACATAGACAAAAACACTCATGTAAGGCGTGATGGCCATGTTTTATCTTTACAGTTCCATTCCTTTACTGTTTCTGCTAATGTGAGGAACGAATGGGTGGTAATAATGCAGGCCAATTATTGTAGATTTTGCGATCACTCACACACTGGATAAAGGACTGCAAATGTAGGAAAGCAGGCTTCTACCTTTTTTTTTTAATTAATTTCTTTCTGAGTATTTTACTAAAATATGTTGGTCTTTTTATTACTTTGCTTGTACAGTGTATTGTGTGTCTAAAAGGAAATCTTTGAGTGTGTTCTCTGACCATGAAAATGTGAAATATGCTTGGCAACTTTTTTTGTATGTAATAGGAATGTAGCATATATTTTAAGGTAATAAGATTGTGTACTCTGGAAATGGTTCCAACTTTCTCCATGGTTAACAGCCATTATATAAATATGGGTATTTACGCAATGTAATTTTATAAAGAAAATATATAATCATATGTAAGTATTTCCTAGAGGAAAGTATTTAAAAGTGATAGCTTCCTACAGAAGATAGGCTAGGGTTATCTAGCATTTATTTATAAAATAATTTCAGATTGAAATTTTTTGTCATATTTTCCTCTGAAACTTTCTAGAAATATTTCTTTCCCACAGTAAACTTCATTGAAGAAATCAGATCCAGTTGTGTTGTGGTTATATTATGTTGAATGAGTAGAAGTTATTGATTTCTTCATTGTAATTTCTAGTAACACACAAGTTGTCTGACATGAGGTTTGCTGCAATGGAACATATTTTTCTCCAGGTTTTGTCCATGTCTTGTTCAGTTTGTGCTTCCTATATGATAAAAATTGTAACGTCTGAGATGCAAATAGATATTGTCTTATAATAAAATTCAGCTTTGATTTGGCAAAAGAGTTGTCTAAAAAAAACCCAGTCAAAACACAACCCACCCTGCCCTTCCTCTCCCCCCCACCCGCCTTTTTGTTTGTTTGGTTGGTTTTGTTTCTCAAGTATAGTTTGGTTTGTATTGTGGGATATATTGCAAAATAGAGGTATTCAGACTTCAGTCTGATCATATGCCTACCTGTTTTCAGGATATGAGCCTGTGGAGCTCCACTCTTAGACTTTGTATTCACTTTCGGTGATTGCATAAAGTTGAGTAATGAGGCAAGAATCCAGTGTATTGCTTCTGGAAGAGTAAGCTAAGGCAAGGGAAAATCTAAGCATGACATAAGTCATGTTGCATTGGGTTTTTTTAACAGCTTTATAGCAAAAAACCACAAGGTTTTGTTTGCGTGCTTCCTTCTTAGCAAAAAAGTGTACAGATCTTGACTGCAAATTGTTTAATATTGTGGTGGACCTAAGATAGTGGGTAGGTAAGAAAGTCTTTTGTTATGAGCAGGTCACTTCTATGAACTGTCTCAAGTATGACAAAGAGAGCTGAATATTAGGTTGGAGGGGTGGTAACTAACAAGATTTACTTCATAACATTTCTTTAACTGTCACAATGTCTCTCCTTTTCATTAGTCCTGTCGTGTATAAGAGTTTGAGTCTTGGCTGGGGCAGGTGATACTGTGGAAAAGCTTTTTTCTAGTTAAGGTTGTTTCTGATGATGATTTTCTATTTCTTTTAATGTGGCCAGCGTTAATATTTGGCGTATTGTTTAATTGTTAATCTTCTGAACCAATTTGTAGATATAATTTACTAATAGGTTTTACCTCACTCGCTCATATTCCTGTGGAATCAGGTAAAATTGATTTCTGGGGCAGAATATTTTTGAGAAACTTTTAATGTATGTTTTTATATTATTCCTTCGACCCTGTGCATTTTTTAAAGCTGCTTTCATTCAAAGTCTGGATTAAAAAAATACTTTTTAAAAGCTGAAATATTTTGTAGTAAAGCTTTACTTACTTTTTCTTACAACCCTAGAACTTTATGGATTTTCTTTAGTTATTTTTTCTCCTTCCGTTCTTTTACTTTCTCTATCACTCTAACTTTTAAATACTGCCTTGACCTTTGAAAAGTTGAAAGAGTAATGATGAAGGATTGAAAATAAAGCCATTCAAAACAGTGTAAAAACATAAGAGATATTATAAGTTCTGTTGCAGGCAGTAGTCTGCAAATAAAAGAAGGGCATAGGATAAAATGAAATGTTATGACATTTTTCCAGAATATTTTGTGGATATTTTAATTTAGCTGTGAAGTAAGAATTTGAGGACGGAATTAACTTCAATACTTATTCTTGATTTTGAAAAAGCTGGAGTTTTTCCAACCACTTGCCACTTTGTAAGCAGCTTTTGAAAGCTTTCCTGCAGTAAAAGAAATTAAGTGGGTCTTCGATAATGAGCAATGAAGGAGTCATTTCTGTTGGACTGAGACATTGTTACTTACTAAAAGACATGAAGAATGTTTGACTAGTGCATGTATCTACTGTTATATATGCAGTATAAAATGGACTTTTATTAAAGAAAGTTGGAGTTGTCTGATTCAAACTTGCTCATAAAAGGAAGATGTTGAAGAATATGTATGAAAAAACTGAGGAATGCATGAATAGATACATCATCTTAGACGTTGCAAAAGAGCCTGCATGCTGAGATCAGTGAAGCATTTCTGAGAGAACATAGATTTTGCAGGTGGTATTTGAGGAATGGTCAGGAAGGTTCTAAGGACCCATTTGTGACTTAGAGGGTGTATGTCTATTTTTTTTAGGCTTGTTAGTTTTTAAAAGCGTGTTCTTCTGGAATTTGTGTGATGATACAGTATTGTGAATAGTTCCTTTACTGTTTACAAAACGAGTCTTCCTGTTCTTTTGAAAACATCTAAACACCTGTTGGCATTTTCCCAAGCTGAGTCTTGGAATTTTTTTAATTTCACCCGTGGGTAGTTCTAGTGCTACTGATCAGGAAAACAAATTGTGTGACCTCATTATTAGATTCATCACAAAAGGCCCTGTTTTAAACAAAACCTTTGTTTGTGGGGCAATATTTATGAATAAAACCATCCTAATCAGAGAGGGGCATGACTGTACAGCCTTGTAGCTCGTGTCCTTCTTGCGTGATAAACAATGACTGGCACTGGGTGCCCTGGCTCTAGCAGTGTCTCATTCACTGCATTGCAAAATGCTTTAAACAGCAACTCCCTGCTGCGTTTTAGAATTTACTTAATTTTTCCTCATATCTGCTTCAGAAAAGAAATGTACGTTTTTGAGAAGTGGATTTTTGAGAATCTAATATTAATGATGGGGAGGAGCTATAGCTTGCTCACTCACTAGTTCCATCATTTCCTGATTCCAGTGGTGTGTGTATGCTCTTACTGGTATGTTTTTGCCTATCTGTCCGTTTTTGGACACTCTACAGCTTTTGTGGTCTTCCTGTAGAGCTTCCTGTGCACTGCTGTATGATGATACCATATGAATCAGCAATGTGGGTGGTGCTTCGCCTTTCTGACAAATAAAAAAACTACAATGGCAATGTTTTTAATTTTTCTTCTTTGAAGTCAGTACTATTCAGAGTTACATTTTAAAATCGCATTGGGATGCATTTCTGTGATCCACTAGGTCTCTTTCAATTTATTGTCTGTTGGCTAGGATATGCAATAGGAAACAACCTGTTATGAACGCATCCCAGGCAGATGTTGCAGCTGTCTGGTTGTAGTGAAACATAAAATGCAATCAAATTCTGACATTTCAACATTTTAATGCAGTTTTTCATTATGTCTTTCATTATTTGTCCAAAGTACACAAGAATTAGATTTTACAAATGCTTCCCTCTTGGGAAAGGGATGAAAATTAGATTATTAGGGACATAGTTGATACATAGGCTGAGTAATCAAGAACCTTACTTTTTAAAGTAAGTGTTAGTCCCTGGAGAGAGTTTTGTTTAGTAATGCTTCTCCAGTGTTCAGATGGTCTTGTTATTCTTTGAACATGACATAGTTATTTCTCAACAGGGTATTAAATAATTTTTTTTTCCCTAGACAACTTTTTTTTTTTTTTCTTCATTTTATATTGGGCAATTAGATCTGTTTCTTGTGTTAAGGTTTGTGTTTCTTTTTTTTTTTTTTTTCACCTCGGATATTTGCCCTCTCAGATTTTGTGCAATTGTAATCTGCTGAAGAGTGTAAGAGGAGGATAATAAATGAGACCTGTTACAGTGCTGTGGTTTGTGCCCAGTTCCCATATTCCTTTTGAGATTCTTGATTTTTCTGGAAGCTGATGCATTTCTCAGAGACTCTTTGTTTTTTCCAGCAGCAAGGGTCATGGAAGTGATCAAATGGATCAGTATTTGACACGGCTTCATACGGTTGGACAAAATGTGGTTAAGATGACTGCGGAATACAGACTTCCTGATATAGTTGTGTCTTACAGCACCTACTTGGCAGGCACAGGTTTATACCAGCTGCAGAGTTCTAGGGAATTTTACTACAGTGCTTGTTAAAAATAAATATTTCCAAGGGGCTGAGGAACTAAATGGAAAACAATGCCATAAGTTTGGGTCTGTAGTTGGCAGCGCTGTGCAATACAGACACTCCTGCTGCATGATACATGAAAAGAAGAGACAGTAACTATCTCATCCTTACAATGAGCAGAAATGTAATGCATGCTTTCACTGTGAAGTAATTCTGTCTTAAAAACTGGAGTTTGAAAGGCTGAGTAAAAATGTGCTTAACCATAACCATACCACACCCAAAATTCAGACATCTGTATTCTCTTAATTATGCCTCCCTACATCAGCAGATGAGTCTAAGGAAAGAAACAATGATAAATCTCCACTGTTAAAATACATATGCCAGCACTGGTGTCTTTTATAGGTAAAATCAGTAAGTGAACTAAGTATATTCCTCTGTACTTCATAGATTTTTTTTTTTTTCCTCAGCGCAACCAATTATAGAAAAAGGAAAAGGCTCACACACCTATTAAAATAAGTCTTCTGCTTTGAGGGAATTTTTTCATTCGAAGTGTTAGTCTGTACTGTCTTTCATTTTACAACATCGTGCTATGTGGAGACCTGTACTCTTAGACAGCACTAGTTAGGCTTGAAATATTAATAACTAGGCCTTAAAGTGAAGAGTAGTGCTCCTTTGATTCACCATGAGCTACACAGTGTCTTCGAGATAGGTTCTTTCACATGTCTGGTGAGCTGCAGTAGGCTGTAGGGATGTGTCTTCAATCCCTGTCACTTTCATTGTCTCATATGGCCCTGAAAATGTCAGTTTTACCACAAGCACTAAAGCTAAGAGCCTAAATATGGATATTGGGTAATATCCCACAGCATTTAAATTAACATTAATGTTACTTAAATCTTCTTTCTCTCTTTGAAGTAAGGCAAATGAATTTGAGTATGGTGATTGCCTGTTTTTTCTTCCCCTTTTTGACCTGTGAATGAAACAAAACTTTCCTGCCTTTATAACATCATTGTACCAAAGTGTTAATCATTACTAGTTTGGTGAAATTCTGTATTGTGGATATGAAACAGCAGTGATTTAACTACAATTAAACTTGTAATTAAGGCAATTTGTAAAGAATTTACCTTCAAAAATAAATCTGCTGTAATGTTTGCTGTGTAAAAAGCGGGAAGAGAGATGCTAGCTTCAACAAATGCGGTTCAAGGCAAGCAGCAGTAAATTTCTTTCAATATGACAAAACTAGTGCTGCCTCTTCTGGCATCAGTTCTTTCAAATAGTTAAAAACAAACTCTCTACTCTTTGCTGTATATGTCTGACAGCATTTTAAAGCTGTTTTTAATAGGTTGCTAATTGTACTAGCAGTTTCTAGACACAGGGAAGGGCTTTTGATGTCTAATCTGCTAATTCCACTTTCAGCAATTCCCTCTCTCTTACCTTCTTTTTTTTAGGGTTAACAAATCTGTCTTCTGTGAGAAGTTGTAACAAGTTAATCCCAATTTTGGAAATTGCAGGATTATGCATAGTCAGTTTGTAGTACACAAATGCTAATGCTTTCTGTCATCACTCTGTTTTTTTCCCTGCACTACCACCTCTGGTCTTTTTAATGCTCACACTTTTTTGACCTTCCACTATCACTGTCTAAATGATATGAAAACAGAAAGGTATTTGCAAATGATTATAAATCAGGCATAACAATTAGGAAGGCAAATAATGATTGTAAGAAAACAAAACCCCACAAAAAAACCACATCAACCAAACAGATACAAATCCACAATGGGCAGTACTTCTGTTTTTAAAGTCTTGGTAACATCCAGTGAATATCTGCTGAAGAAGGAAAGGTGGTATTCTCTAATTTATTTGTGATATATCCTAAAGGTGCTAGACTGGAATTTCTCTAACTCTCCTTTGAAAGGTGATGGCATTGTCAGTCCTGCTCAAGGTAGAGGAGGAGCCTTTATTTCTGAAAGGTTCTGTGTATATTTTCCCTTTATGGCTGTCTAAGGCTTCATTTTAGGTTCTCCTCCTTAAGAACTCTAGAAGAACAACAGTTCTGCTTTTCATACGTCCCTTAAGCATTAGCAGCAAAAAAAATAATGGCGAGGCTGATAGTGAACTTGTTAATACCTTCTGTTGGTATTGAAGCTGTGTACAACAGCACAAGCAACTTAGGTTTCTGGCCATAAACTCAGGAAGACAATGTTTTAATATGCATATGAGTCACACTTGTTATCTCTGTAAATAGAAAAGGAAGAGGCAAACAAAGCAGTAATACTTCACTTAAACCTTAAGTTATTCATGAAATAGCCTTGAAAACTCAATCAAAACAAGCATCTCAAGGGACTCAGGGAAGTGGCTGATAGTTGTTATAAAGCAAGCAGGTTTTCACCTTGGTGTATGAGCATTTAAATAAATTGTGAGGTACAGTCATTCAGGGATTGGGGGTAGGGAGGCTATTTCATTGTTCCTCTGATGCAATTGCTTTTACAACAGAACTAGGCAGTGCAGCTGTGTCTGCCTAGTATGTTGTTCGTGTCAATGAAACTGCTTCTCTTCTTGACTATTTTCCACACAGTGTAAACACAGTAGGCAGATCCTTTATCAAAAAAGGATGTTTCATCAGTTACCTCCTTAATTCTGTCTTTCTATGAGCTCTGTGTGTGCCCTGTTTGAGATTCACATAAGGCTTTAGGCACCAGGTTCTTCTCACTTCAGTGAGAAGTGGGGAGCCCTAAAATCAGAAGTAATGTTTTCAGTCTGGGCTCTGGTATTTGTGATACTGATGTAAGAGGCCCTAATGAGGAGAGGAAGGCAGTGAGCTGTGAGAGCATCAAATGTGATGCGGCACTGAAGGGCTTCACTGCAGCAGTCTAGTTTTTTACTTTTTAGCTTGCCAACTATATCAGTCATGGCAAAAACAAGCAGAGAACAAAAATACTTCATACCAAGCAGTCATTAGGCTCTAATAACATAGCTGTCTTAATAACTGAGATGAATGATCATGTAGTCACTTATTAGGGTAAGGTTTGTCTCAGTGGCTTTTGGAGAACTATACTGTTCCTTTATTATCCTATTTTACTAACACTGATTAATAGTGCTCTTATTTTTGGCTTTATTAGTACAGACACTCATGGGTTTTTAAAAGGGGATGTGATACTGATATTCTTTCCTAAAAAGTTAAAAGTTATTTTGAAAAATTAATTTTAAAATCTATCAGTGATTGTGTATTTTCTGATAAACATTTTTGTGAGAATATTTTTTTTCCACACTGCTTAAAATAATTTTGTTTAAAGTAATTTTGAAACAGACTGGATAAAACCATGCCAATTCTAAATTATCTGTGCTGAAGTAGCTTTTTGTTAACTTGTTTCACTATTAAATAATAAAAAAAAATCCAACATCTTGGGTAATATCAGTTAAAAGCATAGAGAAGGCTTTCAGCACTGTATGCTGTATTAGAAAGACATTAATAAAAATAAATTTAGAACCAAATTCCAGTTGATGTAAAAAGCAATGTTGGGCTACACAGGAAAATTCAAAAATTACACATACCAAAATCTTCATATATTGGAGCATGCATGATTTGTAGTAATGCTTAGGAATTTATTAGGAAATGTTCAGGAAATAAGAGGAAAAAATAATTAGTTCATATTAATAAAGGCATAAAATTCAGAAGAAAAATTAAAAATTTTTTAACTTCTGCACAATTCAGTAGCTGTATGCACTAAACTTCAGAGCCTCATGAAAATAAGTGTAGTGTGTATTACTCTGTTTTGAAACACAGTTTTGTGTGTATTACTCTGTTTTGAAAAGAGAAAAAGAGGGTGAAGGGTATAATTAGAAATCTCTTAGGAGTTTTTGACCTTGTACTGTACAGTACAACTTCATACAGTTGTGTCAATAGAAGTTGTTCCCCATCTCCTGTCCCTGGACACAGTTTTGGAAGCTGAATTGTTTACAGATGATATAGGAACCAACATAAACTGGGCAGCACCTCATAAGATGTTTGAAAGCTACAGGGGAAGACGGTGAGAAGGCAAGAGGAAGTACCTGGAGCAATAGAAAATATGTAAACAGTATAAGGGAATAATAGAGGGGAAAAGTAGAGGTTGCAAAAATATGATAATTGCAATTGTATAGCAGTGTAGGATCCAGTAGGTAATTCTAACTTGTTTTTTTGTCTTCACTGATAAAAAACCCTTTTTGTATTAAAAATGTTTCTTTTAAAAAATCTGAAAAATTACCACACTGGCTTCATCAACAGTTACATAGACTCGATTTATGTCAGGTGTAGACTTCATTTTTCTTAAAAGGATAATAAAAAATTAATACCAGATATGGAATACATATCTCACCTTTGGTTCAAAATTTATTTCTTTGGTTGGTTTGATTTTGGTTTGGTTTTGAGGGTGTTGGTTGGTTGGTTTGGGGTGGGGTTTTTGTTGGTGGTTTTTTCCCTTTTGTTTTGCTTTTTTTTTGGTGGAGTTTTTGGTTGTGTTATGTTTGGGTTGGAGGTTTTTTTTGTTTGTTTGCTTTTCGTTTCAGTATTCAGGGTCTCTTAGTTCTTCTGAAAGACTTAATCTTCTGCTTTCCACCTGTCAAGGTGTTGCTGTTGCATATTTCTTTTTTGCTGACAGCAGACTTCTTGAATCTCCAGAGATGTGCTTAAAGAAAGAACAGTTAGTCTGTATATAGTTTCAGAACCAGTTTTCTTCTCTGCCCCCACCCCTTTCTCCCCATCAAAACCATGATTCAGTTTCACCCTTCTGCCCTTCCATGTGGGATTTCTGTCAATAATTATTTTATACTGGGTTTTATTCTTCCACTGTTTTTTCAGAAAATTAAAAGGCAGGGAAAAAATACATGACAATTTATTTTAAGATTGTAAAACTTTGTGTTGTGTTGTGTTCAGAAATTATTTAGATCATACCTAATATGCTATATAAGCTTGTCTTTGTACTATTGTATTTTACTATGCAAGTTCAACGTCTACCTTCAGCAGGAATAACAAGTAGCAAATAACTGGAACTGTAAAAAAAAAAAAAATTCTTCATAGTTATTTGTCCAGTCTGGAAGTTTGCATAAATGTTTACTTGTACAGAAAGACTAATATATTTGCTATTAACGTTTAGCAAGTGTGATAAGCATCAAGTTGCATAGCATTTTTCCCTGTTTCTGAGATTGCAATACAATGCAACAAACTCAAAAGGTGTGATATTGTGTTGTGTGTTGTCTGTTTTTTCAATTACTTTGAACTCAACTTAATTTCTGTTACTGAAAATAGCTAAAATGGCTGCATATTTCCAAGTGCCAAACTGTGCAGTTTTCATCATGAATGTGAAAAGAGGGAAGTATTTGAATCAAATTTTATGAAGATAATTAGAAATAAAACATGGCTTGAAATGGTCATTGTTTAGAGACGAAAAAAAACCCACCCTTTTATCTCTTCTGGGGAATCTAAATTCAATAGTAAAGAAACAGTAAGCGTTTCCAGTTTCAACAGCAGAACATGTTCAGCCAAGAAATGTCATGCAGGAAACCAAAAGTAGCAATATTTGTGCCAGCAAATCCTGTCCTGTTGTCCCATTTTGTGCAGCTTTGTGCATAGGCACACACCGTTCTTTTGGATGAGCTGCAGGTTAACTTTTGCATACTTAAAGAAAAGCCATGAATAAGGAATCTGTGCTGGTTTTTTTGTTGCTTTCTCGGTAAACAGAATTATTGATGAAGATATGGCATGATGGACCCTTTTTCCCCTTCCATTTGAAGAAGTTAACATCACTAGCACAATTTAAAATTTACACATTTTTTTTACTACAAATGACCTAATTCTGTATGTCACACAAAATGGTGACATTGTGCTGAACATGTTTTTATAATTGTGCTGTACGCGTGCCTGAATACTATTAGTTCTAGTTACTTCTGTTTTTGAAGACTTGCAGTGAATGAATAATACTTCGGTAACTTCGAAGGCTTGGGGAAATGGGTGTGTTGGCTGCTTTGTGACAACATTTAGATACCTTTCTTTTTCCTGGTTGGATGGTCTGTTTGGAATAATATGTTGTTGGATCAGATTACTTTGATGCAATGTTACTGTGTTACAGACTATTAGCAAACTTACTTTTCCTCAGACTGTTTGTCTAATTTCAGCATGTTGATGGCATAAAGATAGCTTTGTGTTTGCTGCCCTTACTTGGGGCAGTAGTTCCATTGTATCGTATTTCATCATCACTCTATTTCTGGAGAATACATCTTTTAAATTGCATATTTTTAAGATACAGAGGAAGAGATTTGAATTCCCAGGTTCTTTGTTTTTCAGGAAATATATCTTATCCCTCATATGTTGAAAAGGCTCTATGCCTTTGCATGCTGCAAAGCCCCTTTCTCCTAATTTATTAAGAAATTTTCTTTAACAACCCTCATGGATCATGAGACCAATTTGAACTTACCTGGTAACTCACAGAAAATCCCCATTTACCCTTCTGCCCCAAATGTCTTTCTAGTTGCTTACTTTCATGAAGATCCCTTATGCTTCACAGTTATACTTTACTTTGGTTTACCTTTCATTTTCTTTAGTTTGCACATGATCGCAGTTTGTCATTCAGAGCCTTCCTGCTGGGCCTGGGTGGGATTCGATGGGACTGATCAGGCAATACAGTGTCAGCCATAGTATTCCTACCCTACCAAGAACTCTGGGAATTGTAATTTACATGGAAACTTTATCTCAGGAAAAAAGTCTTCCCTTCACAATCTTACATAATGCGCTTGAGTTTTATGCCTGAAAGTTCTTAGGGGAGTTGCATTCCTGGGTAGATTGTCCTTACTCTTCTGGAGAGGAGGAATTGGAGGAGTGGAAACAGGTTTGTTTTTCTCACAGAGTAGTAGCAAGAAGGCAACCCATGGGAATCCTAGGAAATTTTAGTTATTTCTTTTCCTGTTTTTTACATGGAGTTTTGTATTTTGGTTTCATTAACTAGCTAAGTATTTTTTAAACAAAAGAGAACAAAAGACAACTCATTAACTCTTAAATTGTTGCAATAGATGGCTGAATTTTTACAAGAAAACAAATGTTAATATTAGATGCTTTCTTCTAAAACCTTCTCTACCTCCTAAAGAATCACCTGTCAGATTACAATGGGTAAAAAAACTTAAAAGGAAACTTTAATTTGTGTTAAGTTAGTGGAAAGTTTGTTTCAGACTTTATTATATTGCAATTACTTTCTTTTTCTGATTCTTTGTTTAGTTCCATTCTGAACCTTTTCTGGTTGTCTTGACTGGGGTTTGTGGTTTGAGTTTTATTGTGCTTCTTGGCTAGGCTAGCAAATTTTTTTTGTGTTACTCACAAATAAGTTTGGAGGGAACACCTGAAGGGGTGGGGGTTGGACTGAGGATGGGGACATGGTAGGGATGGTCAGACTAAATTAGACCTTTGTCAATCACAGATTAAACAAAGAGGAATTCAAATGTACCTAATTATATATAATGCTAACTGGAACTGGTGCTTCTTTGTGCTCAAAATTTCTCTTTACGAGCCCTTTTATGCTTCTCCTGCACCCCTGCCCAGGCCATGTTTTCTCTTTAACCCATAAACCTTCTGTCAAACTTGTTGGATCCTTTAAGTCTAGGCTTCAGATGCACGTAAGGACATGCAGACTCAGAAGACAAAATAGAACCTGATCTGTCTTTTCTGATACTCTTAATGATTGTCTAGCTCAGAACAAAAAAAATAGTTAATTTGGAACACTTTTCTTACTGGCTTTTCAGAAAGTAGGTAAGCATTTTGCTCCTGGAATGGGAGTTTTCAGTGGAGCTTCTCCATAATGTTGTATGTAGTCTAGAGTAGCAAAACTGCTTTGATTTTTTTACATTTTTCATTTTAATTGCATTTCCTATGTAAGAAGTCTTCAGGGGGATTGGATGAGTTATGCAGGAGCACAAAGCTACTGATAGAATAAACTGAGAGGTGTGCAAGAAATTATGTAAAGAAGTCCACATTGATGTTATTTCCTTTAGCTTCCTACTGAGAATATCTGTCCTTGCTTACTATATATGAAGAACTTGTGGCGCTTTTGAAAACTTAGTTCTGTGAATTTTTCTTTATTCACATGCATTTTTTGTCTTCTCAAGTAGTGAAGTGCCTTTGTATTTTGTTCTGCCCATATTTAATGTTTCTCCAAATGCATTGGATAAGCTGTATTATTGCAAAACCTTACTGCACTAGTGACTGTACAGTAATTCTAAGTTATTTCATTTTTGCTTTCCATTAAAACAGAAAATTATGTGGAGCTCTGGGAGTTCTTAGCCTAAGGCTAAATTTACCACTGGTTGTTAGAGCTGTACTAAGCACATTGCAATCAACATATACAGACATAGGATGTTCATTTCCCAGATTTTTTTCTAGCAATATGATTTTCTCCCTATTTACATATAACATTTAATCTCTGTTGATTTGCTATTTCTGAGCCCACTGGCTGTTGCTCTTTTAATTTATGGATCCAACAGTAGTGATAATCTCTTTTGCGAACATCTTTTACTTTCTCTTGCTACAGATACATGCTGAGAAGCAAAACCCACACTGCTTATTTTCTAGCTTTAATGTAAGTATCATATTTGATAAAAAAGCAGGTATATTTTTATCTGTTTAGCAAAAAAGATCTTTTTTACCATCTTTAAAATGTTTTTTCTCTGTAATGCAATATTCTGCTGAAGTCATGTTACTCTTTTTTTGTAATTTCTTCGTGTTTTCTTGGCATTCCATCCAAGAGGAAGCAAAAAATTTAGGCTATATTTTTACATCTCATCCCAATTTAATTGTTTTATGAAGTTATACAGAATATATTGTTGTGTATTCTATATTATTGTATAGTATTATTATATACTACACACTATATATATAATACTATATACTATATATATAAAATACTATATATTATATATATATATTACTATATACTCCATATATATATATATATAATACTATATATAGTATTATTATATATTTTTTCTTGACCTAATGTGAAGTCTCTGTTGAAGACCAGTTTCTTATTTGACCTGTATTTCATACCTAGCAGAAATTAGATATATCAAGAGCGGAGTAGATCCCCTTAATTGGAAAAATTTACATTAACTTGTAGCTTCAGGTACACGGTAGATACTTCATACCTCCAGAATGACAGTGAACACCTAAAATCCATTTGACAGGAGAGATTCTGGATTCGTACTTATCATATGTCTGCTCTTTACTGACCTGTAATAATATTCCTCAAGAGGTGGTGCTTATTTGATGATGTAATACAAGTAAGAGACTGGTAAATCAGCTTGGAAAATCCTGACAAAGTAACAATGATTTCAGTGAATTTACACAGATTTACATCAGTTGTACTCTGCATTCCACAATTGTAGGTAACAGTTAATAAGGTAACTTAATACTTTAGCAAGTTTTGGAAGGAATGTATTTTTGTTTCCTAAAGTACTGTACCTCAGCACAAATGACAGTATTTTTCTTTGATTACCCAAAAGAAATTTAAATAGAATTGCAATTTCCCAATGAAAAGAAATTATTTTCATTTTAAACTGTGTTTTTCTAGATAGCATTTTACTTTAATTCTTAGAATACATGTAGTGCTAGCAGTGCTTCCAACATAACAGATGTTGTAATGCATATAAACAGTATAGCACTATTTATTCCATCCAAACCATGCAAGAGTGACTTAAGCGTCTCAGGTAATGGGTAATGTGATGAACAAATCATAGTTGCCACCAAAGGCTTGCTTTCTAGGAAGGTAATTCCAGAATTAACTGACCTTCCATTTTGCAGTTTTATTATAGGGCTAGTACATCCTGTCTTCAAAATATTTTTAATATATTCAGAACTCACAAAATTGGGCTATCTAATAAGGAAAGAAGCAGTGTTGAAAAAATGAGACTAGTGTGGAGAGAATCTTCAACTCATCCAGCAGTGGATGTTTATCGATTGTATTTTAGTAAGATACACATTTATGGTCAAATCTAAATACTGCTGAATGGTAACAGAAAGCCACAAATCACTTAATCACCTTCTTTCTTTATTGTATAATGTCCCATGAGAGGTGTAAATGGCATATGTAGGGGAAAGGACTGTTTGAATTGCAGAATGTTTTTGAGAGCTCCTAATGACTGCTATGAACGTCTCTACTTAATTTTCTTCAATAAATGACATCTGTAAGAAAGAATGAAAATTCTTAAAGTTCTCATACCAATAAAAAAAAAAAAAAAGAAAATTTGTTTTCGATCAGTGTATTTTGCTTCTAACAAAAACCATTCTATTGAACTATAACTTAAGATGTAATCTTCTAATACTGGTATAACAATGGCTCTCACTTAAAAAGTTGCAAGCACAATAACTGAGATTTATTTATATAGAGAGGAGACCTTCAGCCTTTCTCTTTAGAAAGAGTTTATGTAATGCATACAAGAAAGGATGTGTGTTAAGTATCTTCATTTGGATATTATCGTAGTATAGGTATTGGAAACCAGAACACTTGGGAAATGTGGTAGTTTTGAATACATTTGAATACATTTCAGTTTGAATACATTTCAATCTGTACTAAAATACTGTAAAATATTTTCCATCAGCAGCCAAAGTATATTTCTAGAAGAAATCTGTACATTTACTTTTTGCCCTTTAAAGGCAGCATTTGTAGTGGAAGTCTCTTGAACAAAACCAAATTAAGGATATGTACACTACAGAAGTTTCTTGTTGCTTGCTGCATTAATGTTCCATACATGCATCTTTCCTTCTCTGTTGTCATTGTGTGGGCAAGGATTGCTGTAGTGGGGATGGCTGCAGAGGCTCTCAGTACACCAAATATTCCTGGTTACTCACTCCTCCCATAATTTTCCACAGTGAAACAGAATTTAGGGTGCTTTTTGCAGTTTGCCACCTTAGTTTGCAAACCACCTATGTGGTTCTTCCTTTCTAGTGGATTCTCTGTGCAGAGAATCTTCACTCAATAGTATATATATTCCTGTGAGTGATAAATCTAAATGACCTAATTTGCTACAATTTCACGAACATGTCTTGTAATGTAATTCTCCAGAGAAATAAATCTAGCACCTTGAAAATTGCAGTAGCTCACCTTATTCTCAAGAGACAAAAAAATATCCAGAAGTCTTTTCCAATCTCTAGTTCCTGAGCCACGTAATTGAGAAAATAATAATTAACAATCTCCATTAACACATGCCATCTTGTGAGCATATCAAATGCCCCACACTCGGTGTTCAAACTAGGGCAGAGCTCACTGATGGGCAGAAGGTCCAGGTACAAGCCAAGTCTTTATTCTAATACAGCTACTCTTTTTTCCCTACCTGATTGGACTGATCTGAATGGAGGACTGTTTACTGAATGAGTATGTCTACGCTTTACTTAATTTTCCCAAGTGTTTATGTGTTTACATATGCAGAAGACCTTGGTTTTGATACTGAGTAGTACCTAAAATGTGCTGCAACACTGAAAGAGATTTTTTAAGAGGAATAAAAATATAGGAACCTCTAATTTATTCTTAAAATAGATTTATTAAAAATTAGGGTCCAGAATTGTATTTCTCACTGTTAAGAAAAGTGTGGAAATAAATTAAAAATAATAATTAAAAAAACACACTAAATAAAATATGTTCCATAAGCAATAACCTAAATGAATATGAAAAATAATCAATGAGTATAGCTGCAACAAGCATAGCACTTAACTGTGATATAATAGAACCTGTATAATGTATCAAAGAGGAAATCCAAAGCAGTTACTTAAAACCCAGTTCCTCAAGAACTGCATCATAAGTGCTTTGGAATCCAGTGAAACTTGTGATTCATTAAAAGCTCTCATACTGCTGAAGAATGAGCTCAATTTAAATATCCATTTCTTATGTCTGGAAAAGAAAGGGGCCATTCCCATCTAAGTATCTCTTTTTTCTGTTTGGTTGGTTGGTTGGTTGGTTTTAATCTTCTCTTTTTAATACTATAAACATATGTTCAGAACCATAAAAGCTAGATGGCTTCCAAGCTTTCTGAAAGAACCCAGAACAGTCTAACATCTTGAAAGGAAGTTGAAGCTTAAATGTCTGGCTCCTAAACTGTGCTCCAGCAGAAAGTGGAAAAGTGTTACGAGTTTTCCAGTGCAGTAACAAGTGAGATATTTATTGTTGGTGGTGTTTTTTTCTCAAAGCAGGGCTAGTTTTACAACTTATCTACAAGGCCTCCATCAAACAAAACTGTTTAAAATTGCAGAGTCCTAATCAGAGTTGTCCATATACAATTATTCATGTATATCTGGTTAAGTTTTAAGAGCTTTGTGTGGGATAAAATAATGGTTAGTGGAATGTTGTCTTGAGGAAAAAAAAAGTAAGAGGAGCATGGTGTGTGTAAAAAAGTTGAACAATATAGGTAAGGATTAAGTGGTGAAAAGCACAAGTGAGTTAATGGTTGGTTTGGTTGGGTTCTTTCCCCCTACAGCTTTTTATTTTGGTGATTGGTCTGCTTAGTAGTTCTGACTTCAGAAGGTTTCCAAAGTAGCCAGAAGGCTGTCTTCCTCCATCAGCCTTCCACTGCACAGTTACGTTTGTTTTCTTGATAATTTCTGATGGCTAAGTCTTCTTTTTGCCAGCTGAGTAATATTAATGATAGCTGAGACATTAATCTTCAGAGTAACTGTGATACAGGCAAGGTGATCTATTCTGAATGTGCAATTTCAAATTTTAATTAAAGACATGGGTTTTTTTCCATACATTTCAGAATAGTGAAATCATAAATTTTAGTTATAAGATGGAGAAGGCCCTTTCACCCACTGTACATGATACCAAGGAAAGCAATTTTTGTGTCACAGGTTTTGCTTCACTCTTTTTTCTCGTTTTTTTTTTTTTTTTTTTTTTTCTAATCGTCCTCTTTGGTCTATAAATATGCATATTTCAGATAAGTCAATAGATACAGTTCACTTTAAGGTTCTAATTCAAGACCCCAGAGCTGCTTTCCCTTTGCCTTTTAGAGATACTCTAGTGCACATGTTGAGAAGTGGCGTACTTTGTAAGTAGTCTCAGGTCCTCTTTCACCCCATTTCTTCTCTTTGCTCTGTACTAGTGTAGCTAGTGCATATTTTCATTTGTAATGAGAGTTTTGAACTACTTTCAGCATCACCATTTTAAAGTAGTGAAGCACGTATGCTGTATCTGGCATTTATTCACAATGTTAATTCTTGCTCTTCTGCTTCTCCTTGTCTCCATTCTGTTCCTCTATGTGCAGCACTTCCCAAAGCCTTGTTTTCTCTTCCAGAGTCACTGGTGAAGTAGTGGCTTTGCTGATGATACAGATCGTACTAAAAAAACCTAGCAAGCCTCATTCAGAGGTGCAGAGTAAGTGCTTTCAATGGTGTGTGACTTCTGAAAATTAAAAATTAAGATTTGTTCAAACACAGAACGATCAATCTGTTCTTAATTTGAAGAACAGAGCACAAGATTGTAGCTTGTATTTGTTACCTGTGGCATACCTAACACAATGACTTGTTAGAATTGATGTAGATCTGAATTACCTTTTTGTAAAATACATTCCTATAGTAATTTTGTTTAAAAAATTTCTGCAGTTACTTTTAGGTCGTACTGAGTTACTGATTTCTCACATAGTCAGATTTCTGTGTGTGGTGTTAGCATGTGAGTGTGTAACCAAATTGACGATGCTTATGTCTTAAGAATCAGATGAATGGACTGTTCATCATTTCTTTGGCAAGCAGCTTTGTGGGGTTTATTTATAACTGAGTAAACTTGTTGGTTTAGTATGAAAAGTAAAGATTTGATGTGTGAAGTATTGTTGTCAAAGTTTAAGTGTTGAGATGGGAATTGTAGTGGTAATGTTGCTTTTGTTTTAGGATTGGCTTCAGCCTTCTTAGAAACACAATCTAAAAGCAATGAAAGCGGGGGGGGGGAGGACAAGAGATTTCTTCTCATTTATAAGTTATCTTTTCTTCTATCAACCTACTTCCTGGTTTATCTGTGGTTATTAACTTCACCAGATTCTTCAGTTTCAGCTTTTCTTCTGCAGCCTGACTCAGACAACATACTTTAGGGATTACCAAATATAGTCCACAGTCAAATTCAGTCCCCAGTATTCTGCAAATTCAATTCACAATTTAATTATGAAAGTGTAGGATCACTAGGCATGCCCAGTTTCTTCTGTTCTCTTAAGAACCATTAAGCATCTCCTTCATAATTACGGAGTTCAGGAGAGGCATCTATCTCCCGCATTGTTGATGCCCTTTGTATATGTATGGCTCACAAGCTCCTGGCAAGCTGCCACTCTGACGCTTCAGTGAGTAATTTTGTTTCTTCCAGAGTATGTGTTCTGCTTGTTGCTTCTTCTAACATCTTTATTTATTCATGTTGGGAGGAAAGACCAGCATTAATCTGGACAAGGCCTCTTGATTAATAGGGCTACTTATGCCATTTGTTTCAGGGTGTTTGGGGGTATGTCTTTAAGGTGCAACAGTCACATTTTTGTGTTGGTGTGGATACTGTTAATACGTCACTTGAACATTTAATACTGAACTGGACCTGTAATGAGGTGCTTGAGAGGGTTGAACATAAAACAGGTCAATACGATAGTGCCTGTACCATGAAAATAATAGTGAAAAAAATCTATAGCCATATGGCTAGAACTGTGTTTTTTACTTTACCTCACTTACTGAATCTCTGTATGAAAGTGGGGAGACCAGTGTAGAGGCATCAGTTTAAATATGTGTATAAAATAATGCTCTAGGAGTGTTTTTTAATATTTCCCTTGGCTTCAGTGCATGCAGCCTTCCTTTTATAATTATAATCCTAGGATCTTAGGACAGTAGGAGTTGGCACTGCCAATAGGATACCATCTCTAAAGATGTAATTTCTTTTCCCAAATCTTCTTTCTTGTTGCCATGACTTTTAGTTTGTTTATGGGTTTTTGAGGGGTTTGTTGGGGTTCTGTGGGGGTTCTTTTGTTGTGTTTGTTTGGGTTTTTTTGTTTTATTTGGTTGGTGTGGGGGTTTTATTATTATTTTGGGGGGGGGGGTTAAGTGTAGCATGTGCAACAGAAAAATGCACTGAACAGCTGGACTCTGTATGAACAGAAGTAAGATTTGTTGTACATTAAGGCCATTGAATTCACAGTAATAATCACAGAAGGATTACAGGGCATTCTAACACACAAACCTTGTAATTAAGCAACACAACCTTTCAAACCAGTTATTGTCATTCATCAAATATTTATGGTTGATAGATAGATGGTGTGATACAAGGACAAGGGAAGGAGAACAACACAACTTCCAGATCTTTGTAAGACCCTGATGGAGTTCAGACCTAATTTATATGGTTCGTGTAGGGATAGTGATTTCTGCAGCGATCATTCACTACAGACTACAGGAGTTATTTGCCTTTAGGCTTCAGGAGACAGAAGATGAAGCTAAACAATTGCAAAGTTAGAGCAATTTTGTTGTTTATTTCCTCTCTTTTTCCTCCCTCTTCTCTTTTTTTTTCTTGACCAAAGACATTGCCATTGATCCAGACAGTCGTAGAAGTGAAGAAGGTTTCATACATTTTGAGGTTGATTCTGAGCACTTTATTTATTTTTATTGATCAAAGTCTTTACTTACAGTTACAGCAGTGGAGTTGTAGGGAGGCATGGTATGTGTGATGTATGCTTGCAGACAGAATTCGTGGATTCCTGTTAGAGAATAGATTATGAGGGAGAAGAACAAACACTGTTTGTTCTTCTCCCTCTTAATTTATTGTCTAACAGGAATCCCTCTTCTCTGAAAGCATTGAGACGCCAACCACAAATGTATACTTCTCTTGATTTGATGACACTGCTTGTCAAACCTCTGGTCACCATTGGATCAGAGTATGATTTCTAATTAAACTTCTGTTTCCTTCTCAAGAGGCTTTAACAAATCCAGGTAACTTTTTTCCTCAATAGCGTATTTTCCAAATCGCATGCACCTAGCCTGCTTGTCAGAGCTGAGTCAATATTTAGGACCCTCTCAGCACTAAACAATACCTGTGATACTGTGGTGCAGGAGACTGAGACAGTTTCTGCAGACCAGTAGCCACAGAAGTGTGCACAGGCAAAGCCTCTTGTTCTTGTCCAAACTGTTTTGTTCTCTGTATGGATTTCTCCCTCCATTATACTTGAGGCACATGCTGACCCTAAGAGAGAAATCCTGCAAACACTTCGGGCTTACTGCTGCTTAATTTGAAAAGGGTATGACCTACAAAGTGCAAAAGACTTGCTAATCTCAAACTAGTGGCTTACTTCTTTCCCTTATAGAATGGAATTATTTTACTGCTCTATGATGAGTGTTTTGTGAAAGGTAAATGGGATTCCTGATCCAAATTTGCATTTAGATAAATACTTTTCTTGGTGATGAATTACTGGGACCTCTGGATATACTGGTAACTTTCTCTGCCATAGATCCCTAACTAAAGAAGACTTTTCTGTACTGTGAAAAGCTGAATTTTGAAAAATAATAAGAAAGACTATTTGTGATCACAGAACATGAGGACTGATTACTGTGTGGAAAAATCTTATAGCAAAATTTGTTTTCTAAGGGGTTTTGTTGGTGGTGGTTTATTTATTAAAGCTGTATTCTAACATTTTGAACGGTTTAAATGCAGCAGTGTAACTGTTGTAGCAACTTTTATGCTGTAAAAGGAAGTTACTGATAGGAAGGAGATGCAGAGGAAACAGCACTGAAATCTTCTGGAAAACATATGTTTTGTGGTTCCTTTGTCCCATGACACACATAGGAGTTTAGTATTTTCTTAGAACTGTAGTATGAATTTTCTAGCTTTCCATTAATTGATGTTTATTATGTTATTATACAGTTAAAAGTAATGCACCAGTGTGACACAAGTGGAGTCAATTAGTCAGCTGCTATAAGTCTATTATAATCCATGTCCAGTGGATTTTGGTTAAAACAACTTTGATGACTTGACAGAAATTGCAACTGAGAGTACTGTTATAGAATAGGAGGTGCTCTGACATTGTTATGTTGATGTCTGAACCAATGTATAATTGTATTGAGATAATAAAATTCAGACTTTATTACAAGGAGCATTCCATGCTACATTCCGTAATGACTTAGTTAACATGCAGTGTTAAGGGTTCACTCTATCTGCTCAGCGTTGACCTTTCTAACTAAATCTGTAATTTAATCAACTATTTGAATATATATTAGCTATAACATCAAAATAAAATCATGAAGGAAAGAGCACAGACATACAGAGGAGCTGCCAGAGCCACGCCCTTACCATGTATTCTCCAATTTTCCAGCCTTTTAATATTTTACCCTTCTCTGGTAGCATTTAGGTGGCAGGATTTGTGACCATGACAATTAAGGAAGAGTGTTTCATCTTGCACGTCTGCTGGTACTTTATATGTTAGATTGCAGAGACAGTGAAGGACAGCAGTAGTGCACAGACTGCCAGGTGCTGACTGTGGCACTGTCAGGTCACTAACTATTGTCGCAATTTAGACTGACTGTGGGACTGTGGTGCCTTTGCAGATTTAGTGATCAGCACTTTTAAAGAAAGTGTTGAGTGGCTGCAAAGCCAGCATAAAGCTTCTTCTGATTCCTCCCATCCAGCAACTCTCTCTTTTATTTGATTAATAATGTCCTAACCCATCTGCAAACATTCAGAAATGTTCCTGGTCTGAGATGTGTTCTGCAGGGGAGGTGATTCCATGAAATCAAAGTACTATAATTATCCAGTGAGGCTAAATATTATTCATGTTTAATCAAATTTGTGATTCATTTTAGGCCCACAATCTGAATTAAAATACTTATCTACCCTGTCCAAAAACTAATTAGGATCATTTTCATACTGAGAAAGAATTTAAAGCCCACTGAAGAAAACAGAAATTATAATGATGGCATTAGTTGGTACTTGGTCAGGACAAGAGTGCCTTGCTAGCTTTTTTTAACAACATCTTTTTTTCTTAAGGTGAATTAATGATGTATTCTGTTCTAAAGACTATTTACAGATTAATTTTGTTAATCATCTGATTCAGTCTTACAACCAGCATTCACATTAATGTTTAAATTCCAATTCAAAATGTTTGTTTGTGTGCATGTTATAGTTGCACGCTGATTTCCGAAGTAGCTGCCTGTCCCTGATAATACTTGTGAACAGGGTAGATAATGCCTATTATTAATAAGCATTCTTTCTGGATAGCAGTATATAACTTAAACAGCATATCTTTTCTACATCAACAGCTTCCCTAAATTAATTTGATCAGTTTGTCTGAAAGATTGTCTGGGAAATTGCCTTGGGCATTTCTGAAGCAAACAAACAACAAACAAAAGAAAGAAATGCAGGGGTAGATTTGTGGTTAAGTAGAACCTGTTGACTCCAGGACACTCAATGTGATTATTAGTATGTGACCTTGACTTTGTCTCTAGATCTGCATCTGCTTGCTGTGTCCTGGAGAATCTGCAGAGTGTATTGCAAAGCAGGCTTAAGTGATTGAGTACCTAAACCTTGGTGTACTAATAATGAGGAGACAGTTTTTTCTCAATAGTCTGTGTTGTGACTTTTCTACCTGTTTTATTCTGTTCCCATAAGCTTCTTCCAGATACCATTTAATCAAAATAATTCAAAAAAGCTCTCAGTTTTGTTTACATTTAGATAGTTACATTCTTATTGAAAACACAGGCTTTAATAAATTATTTAGATTATTAAAATCATCCTATAAGCAAGCAAACATAATGCTCCAAAAAACTATTTCCACTCGTATGATGACTGATGGTTCATTTATAAAGACCATACCTTAATTCTCTTGTGAGGATGATCCAATTTTGTTTTGGCAGAAAAATAAGCCTTCCCAAATGGTCATTAGAAAGTGTACTATGACCTCTCATTGTAAATACTGAATAGTTAGTACGCAAAGTTAATAATTTAAAAATACATATGAATCAATTTTACTCAAAGCAGACTGCAAAGAAAATAGCTTTTCAAGCTCTTATTTGTAGAAAACTTGATCCTAAAATTTATGTATTGGAAAGATGTGTTTTATTGTTCCTTCTTCCTTCTTTGTGATGATATAAGTTGGCAGCATGTTCCACAGGACTGGTGTTTTGCCTGAAGCCTTGAAAGAGGAATCAGCAGCGTTTTGCCATCCTCCTCTAAATAAACTCTTCTTGGCATATGATACAAGCCAATATATATAGTCTGTTTCTAGGAATGAGAAGATAGTACTTAATTTATAAAGAAGCTATCACTTTTTTAGGTCACAAATGGCATGAAACTTTTTTTAATTCTCCCTCAAGACATGTTTCAAATGGTTACTCATCACCATGGTACAGTGTGTCTGTGGTTTCTGTAGAGAAAATAATGTTGGGTCGCTATCTTTTTACATCATCAGGCTAAATTCATTCTTCTGTGACCCTGTTCTAAACAACAGCTTTTCATATGAAATTACCTTTTGCCCCCCTTACTTCAGTCTTTACTGCCAGTTCATTGCTCTAAACATCAAGGGATTAACGAAGACACTCAAAAGAAGTAGGTGATAGGGTGTCGTGTAGCTTTGCATGCCTACAGCAGGTCTGAAGCTCATTTTCAGATTTTGCTTCCAAGAAATGAGGTAATTGTTTAGAAAGACAATCTTCTTGGTTGGACAGCGCACAAATGCAACCATTTAAGTTAGATGCAATTTTTACAAAGGAAAATTCCTGTTGGAATCATTCATTATTTTGAAAGGGACCCTCCCAGTCTTCTGATATTTCTAGAAACACAAGAAATATCATTTTGAAATAACTGCCTCTGCAATTATGTATTAGTCAGCAGAGGGCACTCTGCTCCTTTAAAAATAAAAAAGTTACAAAAATAAAAAAGCAGCTTAAAAATATGGAGGCTAAATGCTTTTCTTTTCAGTGCCTTTTTTTTTTTTTTTTTTTTTAGTTAAACATAATAATGATAATTATAATTAGTGTGAACTGTGTAGAGGATTATTTTTCATTTAATACTTCCATTTCTGTATTGAAACACATACATGATGACATGATTCCTTGTCTGGTTTAGCTCCAGCTGGCAGCTAAGTACCACACAGCTGCTTGATCATGCCACCCATGGTGGGGATGAGAATCAGGGAAAAAAACCAGTTAAACCTCATGGGCTGACGTAAGAACAGTTTAATAATTGAAACAAAATAAAATACAGTAACAATAATAACAAAAATAATACTAATAGGAATGAAAAGGAGACCAAGAGAGGACTAAAACCCAAGAGAAACAAGAGATACCCAATCCAGTTGCTTAGCACCTGCTGAACAATGCCCATCCCATCCCCAGCAGTGATAGGTCCTCTCAGCCAACTCTCCCCAATTTATATAGGAGGCATGGCATTCTGTGGCATGGAATATCCCTTCAGCGAGCCCAGATCACCTGTCCTGAACGTGCTCCCTTCTCAGTGTCTTTTCAGCACTTGGTGGCTGGCAGAGCATGGGAAACTGAGAAGTCCTTAACTTGGGGTAAAGTACTACTTAGCAGCAACTAAAACATCAATGTGTTACCAACATTATTCTCATACTAAATCCAAAACTGTACCACTTGCTAAGAAGAAAACTAACTCTATCCAAGCCAAAATCAAGACATTCCCTTAAAAGGAACCTGGTGTTTGGTTCCCTATCTCGTAGGACAGCCTCATCTTACATTCACCATAGGCTTCTTCTCTCGGTCTTAAATGGATTGCAGTTTCTGCAGGTTCTTTGTGTAAGTGGGATGGCTGAATTTCTAAACTGTCTCAATTAACTGGCCATGACCTCCAGTCAGTGAAGAGGTGTATAGTCTTTTCAGTTCTAGCTATTTGAATCTGCATAACTGTTATTCCTCTGTTTATTAGAAAGTCTATAATGCATGACTCAGGTTTTATTCAGGAGTGAGACTTAGCAGGAGTTCTGTTCATTGGTACACTTCTTAAGTGAGAATTGACATACTGAAACATTGTCCTTCTATTTTATTTTTTAAAATGTACTTAGTGTTGCACGGCAATTGACTGAGGTACTGTATTATCAGAGAATTGTGAAGTACAACCAGTTCTTTTGCTTGAAAATGCAATGAATATTTCAGCATGTCCATGTTTGCATAACACTTTCTTCCATAAATTCAGCTGAATCACTGTACAAAAATTTGGTGGAAAAATTTGCCAGTTGCAGGACTTCTATTGAGCACTGTTCTTCAAAAACAGTGAAACCTGTTATAAAAGTCTAAAACCCTGTGGTGCTGTAATATAAAGCAGAAGAAGGACTGGTTAAAAAGGCCAATGATTTCTCCTAGCTTCTTGGAAAGTTATCCCTCTTGGTTTATAGGTTATTTTCTAAAAAAAAAAATAATTATTTATCTGTGGGCAAAGCACGTTGAAAATACTTTTCAGGAAAGATTATGAGGGGGCACATTTGATTTGTTACCATGTGGTCCAGTACTGTGAAAACTGTTTTCTGATGATGACCTTGTCAGGCACACACTATTGAATCACATGCACGATGAGGAACTGTGGTGAAATGGAAAATGCATCCCTTAGTCTGAGCTTGGCATTTTTCTCTGCTCTTTGCTGTTAAAAACAGCTTTAAGTCTTCTCCAGTTTATAGCAGCTGAATATAGACAGTTCTTTGAGTTTACCAAATGTAACTATAGAATCACAGAATTAACTGTGGTGGAAGAGACCTCCAAGATCATCAAGTTCAACCCTTGATCCAACTCCACTGTGATTACTAGATCATGGCACTCGGTGCCACATCCAGCCTCATCTTAAAAACCTCCAGGGACAGTGAATCCACCACCTCTCTGGGCAGGCCATTTCAATGCCTGATCACTCTCTCTGTAAAGAACTTCTTTCTAATATCCAACCTAAACCTCCCCTGGCAGAGCTTAAGCCCGTGCCCTCTTGTCCTATTGCTGATTGCCTGAGAGAAGAGACCGACCCCCACCTGGCTACAACCTCCTTTCAGGGAGTTGTAGAGAATGATGAGGTTACCCCTGAGCCTTTCACTCCAGGCTAAACAACTCCAGCTCCCTCAGCCTCTCCTCATAGGACTTAGACTCAAGTGCCTTAACCAGCCTGGTTGCTCTTCTCTGGACCCGCTCCAGCACCTCAATGTCCTTCCTGAACTGAGGGGCCCAGAACTGAACACAGCACTCCAGCTGTGTCCTCACCAGTGCTGAGTACAGGGGAAGGATCACTGCCCTGCTCCTGCTGGCCACACTGTTCCTGATGCAGGCCAGGATGCCATTGGCCTTCATGGCCACCTGGGCACACTGCTGGCTCATGTTCAGCTTCCTGCCAGTCCAAACTCCCTGATCCTTTCTGCCTGGCTGCTCTCCAGCCACTCTGTGCCCAGCCTGTAGCGCTGCAGGGGTTGTTATGTCCAAAGTGCAGGACCCGGCACTTGGCCTTGTTGAACTTCATCCTGTTGGAATCAGCCCAACTCTCCAGTCTGTCCAGGTCCCTCTGCAGGACCCTCCTGCCTTCCAGCTGATCGACACTCCCCCCTAGCTTGGTGTCATCTGCAAATTTGCTAATGATGGACTCAATCTTCTCATCTAAATCACTGATGAAGATGTTAAACAGAACTGGACCCAGCACTGATCCATGGGGACACCACTGGTGACCGGCTGCCAGCTTAGGGATGCAAGGAGGGGCCTCAATAAAACCTGCAGCCCCGTTCACCAGCACTCTCTGGGCCCGGCCCTCCAGCCAGTTCCTAACCCAGCACAGAGTGCCCTGTCCAAGCCGTGGGCTGCAGCTTTTCCAGGAGTATATTACGGGAGACAGTATCAAAGGCTTTGCTGAAGTCCAGATAGACACATCCACAGCCTTCCCCTCATCCACCAGGCAGGTCAGCTGATCATAAAAGGAGATCAGGTTGGTCAAACAGGACCTGCCCCTCCTAAACCCATACTGACTGGCTCTGATCCCTTGTCCATCCTGTAGGTGCTGTGTGATTGCACTCAGGATGATCTGCTCCATAACCTGGCCAGGCACTGAGGTCAGGCTGACAGGCCTGGAGTTTCCCGGGTCCTCCTTGCAGCCCTTTTTGTGGATGGACGTGACATTCGCCAACTTCCAGTCGTCTGGGACCTCCCTAGAGAGCCAGGACTGTTGGTAAATGATGGAG
Source organism: Pyrocephalus nanus (assembly GCA_038380795.1). Classification (NCBI taxonomy): domain Eukaryota; kingdom Metazoa; phylum Chordata; class Aves; order Passeriformes; family Tyrannidae; genus Pyrocephalus; species Pyrocephalus nanus. The sequence goes on along the minus strand of CM076263.1, from coordinate 33,923,654 downwards.
AGCAGCTTGGCAAGCTCTTCTGCCAACTCCCTCATCACCCTTGGGTGGATCCCATCTGGTCCCATAGACTTGTGAGGATCCAAGTGGCTCAGCAGGTCGCTAACTGTTTCCTCCTGGCTTACAGGGGGGCTATTCAGCTTCCTGTCCCTGTCTACAAGCTCCAGAAGCCAGCTGTCTTCAGGACAACCTATCTTACTGTTGAAGACTGAGGTAAAGAAGGTGTTAAATACCTCTGCCTTTTCCTCATCTTTGATAACTGTGTTCCCACCCATGTCCAATAAAGAAAAGAGGCTTTCCCTGTCCCTCCTTTTGCTATTGATGTATTTATAGAAAGAATTCTTTTATCCCTAACAGAAGTGGCAAGATCAAGTTCGAATTTTGCCTTCATCTCTCTGATTTTCTTTTGGCAAGACCTAACTATGTTCCTAAACTCATCCTGAGTAGCCAGCCCTTTCTTCCATAATTGGTAGATTATCTTTTTTACTGTAATTTCCTTTAAAATCTCCTTATTCCGCCAGACCGGTCGTCTTACCCATCAGCTTGCCTTTCAGCAGACTGGGACAGCCTTCTCTTGTGCGTTCAAGACTTGCTTCTTGAAGCATGTCCATCCCTCCTGGACCCCTTTGTTTTCAAGGGTAGTTTCCCAGAGTATGCTCTGAACTAGTCTTCTGAAAAGGCCAAAATCTGCCCTGTGGAAGTCCAGCGTAGAGGTTTTATTGAGGCCCCTCCTTGCATCCCTAAGTATTGACAACTCTATTATTTCATGGTCACTGTGCCCCAGACAGCCTCCGACCACCACGTCTCCCACCAGCCCCTCTATGTGAACAGGTCTAGGAGGGCCCCATTCCTGATAGGCTCATTTACCAGATGGAGCAGGAAATTATCCTCTATACACTCTAGGAATCTCCTAGACTGCCTCTTCTCTGCTGTGTAGAGTTCCCAGCAGATATCCAGTAGGTTGAAGTCACCCACAAGAACAAGGGCTGGAGATTTTGAGAACATCTGCCAGCTGCTTGTAGAAAAATTCATCACCCTCATCATCCTAATTGAGTGGTCTGTAACAGACTCCCACCAGGATGTCAGCCTTGTTGGCCTTCCCCCTGATTCTGATCCACAGGCACTCAACATTATCATTACTGACTTCAAGTTCTATAGAGTCAAGAGACTCTCTAACATATAGAGCCACCCCTCCACCTCTCCTGCCTTGCCTATCGCTTCTGAAGACTTTGCAGCAGCACTCCAGTCGTGCCACTCCTCCCTCCACATTTCTGTGATGGCAACTACATCACAGCTTTCCTGCTGCACGATGGCTTCCAGCTCCTCCTGTTTGTTACCCACCCTGTGTGCATTGGTGTACATGCACTTCAGCTGGGCTGCTGGTTTCACTCTTAACCTGGGCTTCCCACACTTAGGCTCATCTCTGGAGAGCCCAGTTTCAATCCCTTCCCCCTTCAAACCTAGTTAAAAGCCCTCCTGATCAGCCCCGACAACTTACGGGCTATAGTCCTTTTGCCCTTGCTGCATAGATGAAGCCCATCTGATTTGAGGAGACTAGGTACCATGGAATTTTCCCTGTGGTCAAAAAAAACCAAAATTCTGGCAGTGGCACCAATCTTTTAGCGACCTATTGATGAGATGGGTTTTCCTGCTCCTCTCCTCATTCATCTTTGCTACTGCAGGAATTGAGGTGAATAACACCTGTGCTCCTGTCCTATTAACTAATCTACCCAGTGCCTTGAAATCCTTTTTAATCGCCCTGGTACTTCTTCCACTAGTGTCCTCATTGCCAGCCTGAACTACTAACAGTGGATAATAATCTGAGGGCTGATAATAATCTGAAGAGGTCAGGGAGTCTCCTACTAATATCCCTCACCCGGGCACCGGGAAGGCAGCAAACCTCCCTGTGGGATGGGTCCAGTTGGCACAAAGGGCCCTCAGTTCCCCTCAGAAGAGAGTCACCGACTACAACTACCCTTCTTTTCTTCTTTATAGCTGTGGTTGTAATCTGTCTGGTAGACAAGGTGAAACCAGGAGACCCTCCAGACAGATCTTCCTCCTGACTGTCCTCTACCTGATTCTCTGGGTCCAGGGCCTCATACCTGTTCTTTAAGGGCACCACGGGAGGTGATGGGGGTCAGGAGGGGATTCTTTTGCCTCTTCGAACAGGGACCTGTTTCTATTCCCCCCATCTACTTGGTTTGCTCCCATCTGCATGCTGGCAGGAGAGGCACGGCTTCACCGTCTCCTGTTGGACTTCCTTTGGGGTCAAAAGGGTGCAACTCCACCAATCAGTTTCTCTTTGACTTTCCCTAATGCTTCTCAGCCTCTTTACCTCTTCCTTGAGCTCTGACACCAGGCACAGCAAATCATTCACCTGCCTGCATCGTACACAGACACCGCTCACACTGTCCTCAGATACTGAGTATGGTGATTGTCCTGCCCTATTTTGCACTGGGGCAGCCTCACCTTGAGTCTGATGTGCCGTTTGTGTCAATACAAGGAAGATCTAAAGCTGTTGGAGAGCATCCTAAGGAAAACAGTGAAGGTGGTGAAGGGCCTTGAGAGGAAGCCGTATGAGGAGTGGCTGAGGTCACTTGGTGTGTTCAACATGGAGGAGACCGAGGGGAGACCTCATTGCAGTCACAGCTTCCTCTTGAGGAATCACGTGGTGTGATTCTTGGGGCTGTCCTGTGCAGAGGTAGGAGTTCAACTCACGATCTTTTTGGATCCCTTCTGACTCAGGATATTCTGTGATTCTATGATTTCATGTTTTAGTATGTCTTATCAAAATGTAAAACATTCTAAATTAGAGACATTTAGAGAAAATTGTGGTATTATTTTTAGACAGGAAAATATAAGGCTTGTGTTTATGAACACTGACAGTTACACTGGCATTTTAGTATAATAATATAAATACAAGAAAATTGCTTGGTAGGATGGGCAGGAAAGTGTTTAGCTATCAATCAAGCATTTTGGATCAGAAGCTGTTTCAGATCTCTGTTCTGAGATTGTCCTTAAATTATTGGATGTTTGCACATGTAATTTTTAGAAATGAACTTACTAAATATGCTGTCTGGGTAGGTCCCAGGTTTTCAAAAATAACTGCCATAGAAAATTTGAGCTTGCTTCATGCATGAGATTGAAAATTCATCTTTCAATCATATTTTTTATATGATCCATTGCTTAAGGAAAGTGATACTATTATATTTGTTTTACTATCTTTTCCATTCCAACTCTGTCAGTAAGGTTCTCTTTTTCCTGCTTAATCTTGTGACCTGATCTCGAACAAAGCTAAGTAGCAAATGGTTTTTAGCAGTAAAAATAAATAACAATATAAGGAAACAGTTAATTGCTTCTTCACTGTACGTTGCTTTCATTGTCCCTCAGTCCATTAAAATTAATTCAGTCTTTTGTGGGCTTCACAAAAAAACCACCACTGTCTGACATTTGGCAGCAGGCAGATGATTTTTGTCTTAGTTTCTGCTATTGAGTCTGGTTTTTTTTCTTTATCTGACTATCAGCTACATCTGAAATCCTGTTACAGAGTTTTTTCTGAGAGAAATTCTAGACTTGATAGCAGTTTCTGATTCGTAATTCAGTTCAGTCACAGGACAACAGTAGCCTGTGGCAACATTAGATTTCTGGGGTGGTTATCGCCTCCAGTCTCTAGGTGGTACCTGCTCTTCAAAGGAAAGGGACATAAATAACTAACAAAGGAAATTAAAAGAATGTATGTGTCTTTTCCTGTAGCCTCTTTATGTATCCTCCATATTTGAGGGGGCTTCCCTGACACTGTGCATTAATCACAAATCAGGCAATTGAAAAACATGTGCTTGTTGGTTGGTTTACCGCCCCATTTTTAGTGGGGTCATGAATTGTCCAAGAGAAGATGACAGGCCAGTCTTCTGACTTCTGGAAAAGACTTCTGGTAGACTCTGGGGATTTTTGCTCCATACAAAGTCAACAGAAAAGAGAAGCCTTTTAGTTGATGAAGCTTTCCCTCAGAGATTTGGCTAATGTTACATTCTGAAGATTTATGCTGTTTTACAGAAAAAAAAAAAAAAAAAAAAGATGGCTGACCCATTTTACTGGAAAGATGAAAGAGCTATTTGGCATTAAAAGTTGTTATTTCCTCAGCTTATTCAGCTAACTGCTATTGTTGTCATAGTTAACCACTGTGATAGGTCAGGAAAATATTAGAGTAACTTAGCAAAACCCAACTTAATGTAAATGCACGCAAACAGCTAAAGAACACAAGTGCTTTGTAGTAGTGAAATGTCAACCCATTGATGGAAAGGAAGTCTCATGCAAATCTAATCATCAGTAATGTAGTTCTGTAGTGCCAAATAACAGAGAAAGTGTGAACCTTTTTCTTAAAAATAGTGCTGAGTTACTAGAACTTTTTCAGCATGTATGTTGCTCTCTTGAAGTAGGTTGTGTAGGATCAGATATCTTCAAGTACCTTTGGCTATCCCATGATTTTCCTATTACTGCAAAAATAAATTCAACAAATCCTTTTCCTGAAGTCTTAAATCGGTTCCTTCCTCACCCTGGTAATATCAGAACGTGAAAGTCACATGGCTTCATTGGGTATTCTTGTGTGACTACTGTAGATTTTAAAAACACACAGCAATCCACACTTCATACTGTGTGTTTAGGCAGAGTGAACATCATATCTGCTTGAAATGTATAATTCTGCTGTGTTTTGGTTAAAGGAAGTAGTAAAGCTATATAATTTTCTTCAGAATTACCCTCTTCCCCGTTCTGATGGTATATGGTTCTAAAACAATTCTCTTGAAATTAAATAGTACATTTACAGTACATTTAAATAGCACATTATAGCAGAAACAAACAAACAAACAAACAAAAAGGCAAAAACCTTGAAACAGAAGAAACACAACTGGGGAAAAACGGAAATAAATACTAGTATCAAGACAAAAAGGCAGTGTCTTTACGTTTATTGGGGAAGCTTTCTAGGTCTTACAACGATATAAATTCTTAATTTATCTTTAAACTTTTTTAAGGTAAGGGTTTAATTTGTACATTTGGGAACTGGACCTAAATTAGCTGACTGTGGAAAGCTATGCTAAATCTGTGAAACCTGTTACTTGAAGGAAAATTTACTTCAGGAAATCACAGAGGCCTTTCACTAAATTGAAGTGTTAGTTTAGATTCTAGGATGTGCAACAACATGTGAGTGGATGTTCACATACGGGCATCAGGGTAGCATGGTATGATACGACATTTAACATGCCCGTAGCTTGTGATGTAGATACATCAGGCTTTGTACTCTGTCAGTAATCATATAAGAAATAATTATAAAAGAGTTGTTACCATTTGGAGGTAACAATTACTTTCTCTTACAGGGCTGAATCTTAGTCTCAAATGTAGTAATAACTTAGCAGTAATTGCTGTTAATTGACCACTAGTATGATTACACTTTCTCTGTTGAAAGTGTTGACAGTGTTGTGGGAGTTTTATGTAACTGCGCTTAGTGGTACTTACAACCTTTGTGTAGTGTTTTGAGATCTTTAGGTTAAAATACAATAAATATTATATAAATATAATAAAAAACTAAGTGAGTACTTGCAGTTTAGATATATGAATTCAGGAAGATTTTTTCATGTCAATTCTTCTATTAGAGTTTTCTTGTAAATTGCTCTTCTTAGAATTACTACGAACAAAACTAGAATAAATGTCCAAAACCTAACCTTCTCCATAAAGAATGAAATTATAATGACGTTAAAAGTAGAAGTTACCTAAGATCAGTGTAAACCTGATTCAGTTTTTTCATCTGCCTCTTTGTCCTTTTAGAAGAGACGGAATAGCTAATAGATGCTTCATTTCTCTTTTCCCCCATGTTTTTCCTACTTTCTCCTTTGTTTGGAAAATTTGGCTTTTTCTGCAGAGTTTGATTGCCAGAAGTGTTTGCTGAAGAAGTTGTTTCAGATGATGGAAGCATTACAGTAGGTATGGGGGTTTGAGAGGAAAGGTGCGAATAGTGGTAAAAGCTCTTGCCTCATGCTCTGGGTTGCCATGGGAGAACAAGTATGTGTTAGCTTTGGGCTCTTTGGATCTGTTTATTACTAAATGGTATCTAGACTGTGCTACTGTAATCACACCATCCATAGCTTTCCTTTCCTTAAATAAACAATACATATGTTCCATCTCATAGTAGGGCATCTCTTGTTTGATGAAGGGAAACCATATTTTTACATACTTAATTTTTTAACTTATCTAGCTTTATAACCTAACAATTATTCACTATGAGGGAATTAGGTATCAGAGAGGAAAATAGCTTTTTACTCTTCCACCTGCCATCAGAAAAAACTTTCAATTACTATCAAAACCCTTCGTTTGTAAAAAGTGGATTGGAAACTTCAGGATAGAATAGTAGGATAACTGAAACTAAGTACATTTATGGGAATCTAAATTGTGTATTTAAATTGTACACCCAACCTCCCCTGGCTTCCTTTGGGTCAGATGGTTGGCTGCAGTCATCTGTCAATCTCCATCCAAGTCAGAAATTTTTATCGGAATTTTCCACAAAATTAACAACAGGGGTTTTTTTCCACTTGGGCTGTGATTCAGGGAAAAGGCAAATAATGTTCCAGGTTTGTTAGGCAACACTAAGTAAGTTCCTGGGAATAGATGGTGTTTCTGATAAGCTCAATAAGAACATTCCTGAGATAGAGGTATGGAGTTGAGGGTTTGGGGGGTGGTTAATGCACCACCACAATGTTACATCTACTTCAAATATCTGCAGCCTCTAAAGCATCATAGCTTGCTGTGCAGCCCTGTAAGGCAAAGTATTTGTATGAACCACACTTAGAGATTACAAGTTTCAAAGCTCAAATCTGTGAATGACTCGTGTTTTTGAGATGGCATAAATAATCATTTCTGCTTTCAAGCTACCTTATCAAGATTTCCCACCCTCACCCTCCACAAGGGACAAATGTATGGTCATGATGGTGTCTTTGTGATGACTTCCATTCAGTTCCTAGTCTACTTGGACCTGGTCCATGCCATTGCTCTCAATTTTGCAGTCAGTGTAAACTATACTATCCAGGGTTAACAGATATCATTGTGCTTGATCCTTTACTTACTGACAGCCAAGCACAACAGCCACAGACTTTTTCTGGCTGGGGTAGGAATTTTTTTTACAAAACAGAAGATGTTTCCTCTTATGTCAGAGAGTTCTTTAAATGGGCACCTTAAATTCAGCTAGTCAGCTTAAATTCAGCTAGTTGCTGTGATGCAACCTTGCCTGCTGGGTCTCAAGCATATTGTTTTCTCCTGTGTGTTTAAGATCCCAGAAGAGTTTCTTTTGAAATAGAATGCACTTCTGCCTGACCTCCCTCATTCTGGTAGGTTGGAGTGCTAATTTGGGATAATTACGGGAAGTTGTATCAGAAGTATCAGAATTGTATCAATATTATTGATTGTATCCACCGTTTTAAGTCTCCAAATGGTTGATGCATATAAAGGGGGCAGTACAAGATTGAATCCTTTGGCTGGCCCAGTTAGACTCTAAGAAACATTATACCTTCCAAAAAATTATGAAGGTAATAAGAAAAAGCCTGAGACAATTAGAGCTAGAGATAAAAAGAATACACTTTTGTAAGTGTACAAAGGGTCATGGCCAAAAGAGTATTTTCAGAAAGACCAGCATAAAACTCTTAAGAGTGTTGAAGCTCTGAATGAGTTTTTAACACTGTTTTAACAGCAGTTTTCTGAAGGGAATGAGGAAGGATACATGATAGCTATTTTGGTGTCTCCTCAGGCTCAGATTTCATGGTTTCAGAATCAAATACCGTTCCCAAAAATTCTAGTTTTCTTACTCTGGAATAATTTTTTTAATACTTGCAGAAATGACTGAAAAAGATCCTAAATGAAGGAGATGTAGTTTGCTAAAAAGAATTGACTGTTTGTAAGATTTCTGGCAAATAATGTGGAAATTGTTACAAATAGTCTTACATTCCCAGAAGGCCATGGAAAAGTTGACTGCTGCTGTCAGAAGTGTCTTGGACTGAAAAGTCACCTACACCATCTGAATTTTGCTTGTGGAGTGTTAGAGCTGAACTAGCGGTAGTTAGAGCTTAATGACCACTTTGAATTTGGTGGTACTTATGGAAGCCTTCAGTTTTGTCTGTAATTTTTACTTTTTTCATTGTTTCAATGTTTTGGTAACAATTACTGGTGTCCCAAAAGAAAGAAGTCCAAGAAGATACAATTCCAAGCAACTTCAACTCCCTGTAATGGTTTTCTCCATTTGTCATCTTCACAGCCATTTTCATGGTACTTAATTTTTGAAGTTGCACATACATGTTGGTGATATGACTAATAGGAAGAATTATTCCTATTAATCTTGTTTACTGTATATGAACTTTCTGCAAACATAGAAAATGAAGTAAATTTTACTGTCTTGTTTGTTTTGAATTAGGTTCATGCACTGTTAGTTCGAGAAGTCGATGTGGAGAAGGTGTCAAGTTTTGAGAACCCGTATGTAGATGCAATAAGAAGTTTATGGAATGACCCTGGAATTCAGGAGTGTTATGATAGACGACGGGAATATCAGTTATCAGATTCAACTAAATAGTAAGTAAATGGAGGCTTCAAACAACTATTTTTAATTTTCTGTTTCTAACAAAGTAATTTTTACTTTTTAGCTTCTTATACTGTATGCCTGTGTACATATTTGTATGCATATGCAGCACAAACATACCTGAATATACACTTACTAGGTTGAATTAAGGAGTGGAGTACATCTAGTATAGGATTATATCTGCACTCGTTTCACAAAATGACAGTCTGTGATAATTCAAAGTCCTAAACTAAGATTCTAACCAGGGATAGTTAATTTAGTTACTCTTTAGTAATGTAGCATATGGCTTTGATAAAATTTCCCATCTGCTGTCAAAGAAATAGATAATAGATGATGGCCTTTTGATGTTGATCAATGTTACAAAACATAGCATAGTTTGGTATTAAAGCTGTGGCAAAAACACCATGGACTCTGCATGAGTCTTTGTATTAGCTATAAAAAAAATTGTTCTGATGATAGAATTCCAGTTTCCTTTCGGCATGTGTACAAGAATGGAAGCCCTCTTATTGAGGAAAGTGCAGAGGAATACAAAGGCACCACGAGTCTCCCATTAATCTCATTGAAGCAGGGCTGTAGACATGACAAGACTGGGATGACATTTGTCTGCATGGTAGTTTGATGATCTTTATCTAGCACAGCACTTTTTAAGTGAGTTAGTCAAGATAAACTTACTAGGATCTTGCTGATACAGTTCAGGCAGCTGAAAACCTATGAATGCATGACATAGGTTTCCGCAGATTTGCTGCAATGTTATCACCACACCATATTTTCATTCTTGTCCTGCACATAGGGTTTCTGTTGTCCTGTGCAGGTCTCTGTCATGGTTACCTTCCCAAGCCAAGATTTGTGTTTGTGTATGTGTATTTTGGTGTAGAGGGGTGCAAAGCACTCTTGTGTGGCATCTCTCTTGTATTATTTGGATTTTCACTGTCCCTAAAGATACCATAGTGTGTTTTGGTTTTACGTGGTAAGAAAACAAATAGAATATTACATAAAGCAAAGAACTTCAGGATGCATAACGAGGGGGGAGGGAATTTTAAGGAAAAGTTGCTGACAGTATATTTTCACATTGTTTCTGTACTGAAACAAGCGGCAAGGTTAAGTAGAAGCTGAAGCAGAGCTTGTCTTATAATTTGAATTTCTTGTATTTGTAGGTCCTAACTCTGTTTCCACCACTGGTGATACTGGTTTTAAAGTTGAAATAAATGTATGTATTTTGTGTGCTTACCTTAGAGGTTAAAAATAGAATTACTTATTCTCTAAAGTAGGAAATAATGATCTGATGCTAACTCAGATCAGATTGTGCTGAATACCATAGTTTTGACCTACTTATTAATTTGTTACCAGAATGGATCTTTTGAGTAGCATTAAAAATATTAGGGAATAATTATTAAGTAGCTGTAAAAGCAAATTACTAGTACTTTGTCTTGCAAACGATGCATGTACTAGTTGATTGGTTATTTCTCAAGCTCAGTATGTTTAGCAATTCACCATGAGTTTTTGCAGGTTTGGTGAATTTATTATAGTTCATACTATGGATTTCTGCAAAATCTTTTAGTATTGTAAATCAATGTGTATGAGTCCTTAGAAAAGCCTCTCGTGTATTTATGCTTGCAAGTAGAGTTTTTTCAGGTATGTAAGTCCATTAAAAACAATTAGCAGAAACAAAAGAAACACTGTTTCAAAAATACAGTGTATATGTTTACCAGTAGAACACCCAAACAAATTTACTAGCATTAACTCCCTGTCACAAAGCAATGAAAAAAATTGCTTAGAAGTTACTACTGGGATTCACAAAAGCAGTAAGACAGAAATAAGCACTCAGTGCCCGTTTCTTCTGACTTGATGTATAAACCAAAACAGTTTATTGTCCACCAGATCTCTTGTAAGCATATGTGTCTGTATGTCTAGTAAGCATATGTGTCAGTGTCAGATGTGTTCTTCCTTCATCCCATGCACAAGCCTCTCATCTCCTCAGTAGTTTTCCCCTGTGTTTTCATAGTACTAGTAGTAGTAGTAGTAGTATTTTTGGTCTGCTGCCTATATTGCTTTTTTCTCCCATCAGTGTTCGACAAAGGTCAAGTGCTGGGTCCTGCTCTTGAGTCACAACAACCCCAGGCAGCACTACAGGGTTGGGGGCAAAGTGGCTGGAAGGCTGCCTGGTGGAAAAGGATCTGGGCATGCTGGTAGACAGCAGCTGAACATGAGCCAGCAGTGTGCCCAGGTAGCCAAGAAGGCCGATAGCACTGTATTAGCAATTGTGTGTCAGCAGGACTAGGGAAGGGATTGTCTGTCTGTACTTGGCACTGGTGAGGCCACACCTCAAATCCTGTGCTCAATTTTGGGTCCTCAAATATAGGACAGATGGTGAGGTGCTGGAGCGTTCCCAGAGAAGGACAGTGAAACTGGTGAAGGAATTAGGGAGTAAGTCCTATGAGAAGTGGCTGAGGGAGCTGAGTTGTATACCCTGGAGTAAAGGAGGCTTGGGGGAGACCTTATTGTTCTCTACAGCAACCTGAAAGGAAGTTGCAGCAAGATAGGAGTCAGCCTGTTCTCACAGACAACTAGCAATAGAATGAGAGGACATAGTTTCAAGCTGCACTAGGGGATGCTCAGTTTGGACGTCAAGAAGAATTTCTTCATCAAAAAGGTTGTTAAGCGTTGAAAGAGACTGCCCAGGGAGGTGATGGAGTCACTGTCCCTGGAGGTGATCAAGAAACGACTGGACGTGGCACTTAATGCTGTTGGTCTAGCTCACAATGATTGATCAAGGGTCAGACTCAATCATCTTTGGGGTCTTTTCCAACCTAAATGATTCTGTTTTTACACATTGTCTTCCTCTGTGTGTCCTATTATTTTATTGTTTCCAAGTTTTATTCCAGGTTTCTAATATGCCCTGTATATCATAATACTTTCACTTCCTGCCATCTGTGGACATGTTTTATCATTGTTAGCTACACTTGTGATCTTTTTATACCTACTGGTAGTAACATGGAAGAATGCATCTGATGTGTAGTTTACCACAAGAGGTGGTGATAGTGTCTAAGAAAGAAAATTTCCTGCATCATGGGAGTTGAGTTGAACTTCATAGAGGCTCAGAAAATGCATTCGATTCTCTTCCCTGGCCATTGGACGCTCCACAACTTGGACATTCCTGTTGTTTTAAAATCAACTTTTAGACTTCTTTTTGGTAAAGTCAGGAGGACTTCAGGTATATAGAGGTTATTCGCTTCTCAGGTACGTTACAGGATGACGTAGCCACTTAACTGCCTCTAAACCACTTCCCTTAAAGATGTTGTTCACAGTGTGAGACTGATGTAAAATAATAACACACTGTGGATTGCCTTAAGTAGTAGTTGTGTGAGATGAGAACATTCAGCATGTGCTGTACGGGGTGTCAAGACCTTAACCCAAAATGTGAGGAGATTACTAATCAACAGTCTGATTGTATCGTGGCTGTCCAAAGCCTAAAGGAAGGAGAGGCAGTCTTCTGTGTTGACATTAAAAGAGACAGAATTTGGGTTGCAATTGGAATTTGTAAAGATTTGTCACCATTTTTCCCCAAGATGACACTAAGGGCTTACCCTTTATGAACAAAATGTAGGAAATATTTAGAACTGGAAAGTGTCCAAGAGCCTTGCTTGGCTCAGATTTTAACTTCATTTTTCTCTGGCCCCATGAAATGGAAGTATTTGGCTATTGTGAACCTTCAGTCAAGGACTTTCTAGTTGCTGCACAAGCACTGAGAATATTTAGCTTCCCTTCCATGGCTATGTTTTCTGGCACTTCAGATGATTAAATATAATTCTCCCACAGGTTCCTACCCCACTGTGTTAGCTGTTTCAGTATCTCATGGGCCACTCTGTAATGCACTGCTTTATTAGCCATATGTGCCATGGCATTCTTGTGGGCTTTTGTTTTTGCATTTGCTATCGCCTTTAACAACTCAGTTCCTGCAGTTATGCAGCTGTGTGTATACGTTTGAGTTGAGTTAGTTGGACAGTTAGTACAGAAATGCAGATTCCAGTGTTTTGCCACGTAATAAGAGCTCAAGGGTGTGATTCTAAGGACATCTTCAGCATATCACTGACTGTTAACAGGGAAAAAGAGATGAAACCTAATTATGTGTGCTCCGTAAAGCAGTTTCATCTTATGTGAAACCATTGCAGTTGTAGGGCTTTGGTCATTTAGTAATTTTTCTATGGCACTATTCCATTTGAGTTTTAAATATTTTCATAAGTTCAGCTGAACAACTAATTCCTTCATATCTGTCAGCTAAAAGTAACATTTTGCTTCTGTGTTCCACTTCTGAAACGGATGTATTTCACTGGAATTAATGCGTGTAGCTCTAAGGGTACACAAGAGGAAAGATCAGTGTATGAATCTAAGTTCTTACTAAGGCAATTTACTCCATTTAGGAATCATTCTTTCTTTTATTTCCTAAAGATGTAGGGAATTCTTAAGAGTATACTGGGTCTGTATGAGCCTTTCAAAAGTATGAGCCTTTCAGAAGGCTCATACTGTCTTGAATTGGGACCTGCTATGCAGCTGACACTGATACAGCAAATTTTGAACAACTGTCTGTGGGCTATCTGTTTAGAATTCACTAGTTTGTGGTGAGAAAACCGTATACTCACAATTTTTAAGATGCATATGCACATCATTTAAATATATTAAACCAACATTTTAATACTGTTCAGTAATTCTTTCTTACCTTCATCCGTAAAATCATACCTGAAGGTCCTAAAGCTATACTTGGGTGCAATTTCTGTTGCAGAATGGTAGATTCTGCTTTTATATATTTACAATTTACAGCCTTACTTATGTAAAGTTTACAATAAGATAGAAACAGCTAGTAAAAGTGAAAGTCTGAAATTCACAGATCAAGTACTAGAAGCAGAACCATGCTAATTCTATCTTATGCCTTACATATAGTCCCCAAACATAAAAGGAAAGTCTGAAGAAAGATGGGACATGAAATCTACTGCATACCAAAGCATGCTACCTATAGGAAAACTTCAGATTATGCAGCAGAACTCAGAAAATTCAGCAAGGGAAGTGGGGTTATGTAAAGCTGTATAGGGTATGTATTTCTTTCAGGATCCTTTCTTGTGCAGTACCAAACATGTTTTTAATGGCTGTATAACTTTTACACCACATTTCCTAAAAAGAAAAGTTTACACAAGCAATTTTTTAATTGATGGCTTGCATTTTTTAGCCTTCGCTGAGATTGGCTTTTAGCCATGCAGGAAATTGAGGAAGGCAGCTAGGTAGGATTTGCGTGGAATAAGGATAATAAGAACACCATGCATAATTCTTCCTAACTCACTGCAAAGATCTTAGATTTACTGTGTTTACTTTAGATTAAGATTAGATGGGTCTGGAAACTGGTAATGTGCCTCCATTTTTCACCGGTGGTGTTGAGGCTCAGAAGTGCAAACCTCTACAAAAATTCTGAGAACACAGCCAGTACTTGTTTACAGGTAGGTTTGTACACTGAAAACTGATTTCTTTTCCTGTGCTCCTGCCTGTTAGCAAAGAGGACACTTTTGTCAGTTATTCCAGCAGCACTGTGAGGCAGGAAAATTCCTGCTACAGCAGCTTTAGCATTTTGTATATGTGCAGTTGAAAGACAAGTTGTATGCATTCCCAAAAATGCAGGAAAAGAAATGCTTTTCAAAGCTTGCTTTTCTGCACATGGTCAAAATTAGCGCTATTTGTTTTAGGGATAGTCTCATCAGCTGGTTCAGAGTTTTGTAGAACAAAAAACCAACACTCCACCCGCAACCCCACAAAACGACATGTAACCTCAGCAAAAGTATGGAGTGTAGCCCCACCTGATTCCAAAATAGCCAGACTCCAAAGGACAGAGATAGAGATATATCAAATCTTATTGAATGTCTTGCCTAATTATCTTAATAATAGGCTTTGGTTAAGTTTTTATTTTCACTTACTCTGCCACTATATGTGTATGAAACTGCCTATTTTGTAGGGGGTAATACCCATGAACTATCCCAATATTGAGGAAATACTTCTCTTGTCTTCTCTTTTTTTTTTTTTTTTTTTTTTTTTTGAGTTGAACATTTATGGTTACTATCATACCAATATTTGTCTTACTTGTGGTTGAATGCATTGAAAGAATTTGCATATGAAATGTTGCTGGTAAGGCTTGCTTTTATAGCTGTGGTTACAGCGAGATCACCCATCAAACTTTATGTCAAACAACGGAATTTGTAGAGTTTCTTGAGGTTTGTCCCTTCCCTTTTTCTCATATTCTCATTCTTTCCATATAGTCTAAGAAACAGTCACATTGTTTGCTGGCTGGGTGATAGCTAATTGTCTTTACTGGTTTTATACTGACCTTTTTATCAGTGACAGTAATTACCTGTATCTCAACATACTTGGTTTTATTTAGAGATTTCTAATGGAGTGTTTCTGGTGTGGTGCTAGGCAGATCCCTCCTCCTCAGCAGTGTGTTTCAGAGGCACTCTGCTCCCCAGGGACTTACCTTTGCTTACAGGGTCTTTCAGGTGAACTTCTTCTAAGCACAAGGTTTGTTAGTGTGCTAGTGAATATTAACTCAGCATCTTTCTACGTAGGTTTTGCCTGCTCAGTGTAGTAAGACTTATTAGGTAGCAATGATAAGTAGACTAGTCTCATTTTTAACCTCAGAAAGGGAAACAACTGTTACAGATGGATGAAGGCTGTAGCTTTTCTACTTTTATCTGCCCGTGCCTTCCTACCTGCACCTGATTATTTAGGCTATACACTGAACATAGTTTAAAGTTAATCTTATGGAATTATTCCTGAGAAAATGCAACTTTATCACATAATTACTTGCAAAATCTGAGATCAAAGATGCTGGTAAGTAGTAGCTCATGGCTGGAAGAGAGTGTTTCAAAGTGCCTGTCCCATGTTGAAGGCACTCCAAGACCTCAATCTCTGAAAGTAAATTCAAGTAAGTTTTGATGAACTGTCTTCGTTAAGTGATGTAGCCCTAAGAAATTAATTAAGTCTGAAT
Source organism: Pyrocephalus nanus (assembly GCA_038380795.1). Taxonomy (NCBI): domain Eukaryota; kingdom Metazoa; phylum Chordata; class Aves; order Passeriformes; family Tyrannidae; genus Pyrocephalus; species Pyrocephalus nanus. Next base: position 33,908,028 of record CM076263.1, on the reverse strand, counting down.
ATTGAACTACCTGTTCATGGTGATGGGGGTCATATCAACGTCTTAAAGAACTTTATTGGTTAAAACAACTCTGGTCTGTTTATTAAGGTTAGGAGTTTCACTTCCTTGCTTGACTTCTATATGGGAAAGGCACGTACAGAGCCAGTCTACTCCCATGATCCTGCTCCTGCGGTTTATTTTGAAATGTGGAGAAACAGTACCTTTGAAACCTGCTCTCTTTCAAGGCCATCATTAGCACCTCCATAGCCTGACAGCTTCTCTGAAACTAGCTGTAGGCTTGGATCTTGTGTTAGGTGATGCAAATTGCATTAAAAATAATTAAAAATTAATTCTTTCTTAGTGCTGACTGGGAAACAAAAGTCTTCCTCTGTTTCTGGTCAGTGTGCAGATCACAAGCATGCTGCTAGACGCTGGCAGTTTCTCCTGACGTCAAAGGAGGGTCACAGCCAGCAGCTCATTACATACTCATCACCTTGGTAATGCACCTTCTGCCTGTCACTATAGCAACCCCCTGGAAAATTACCTCAGCAGCCACTAAAATTCATTTTCACAAAAAACTAATTTTGGTATAATTAACTTCTGAAACTTGGTCTGTATTATAAATTTACTCAGAACCACATATTTTCCTATTTTCTTTCCTTGGTCTAATGCCTAACCGAGTAGGTACTGTTTGGGTGAGAGGCAATATAGCTACAATGTGATTCATCAATGTAAGATTTCTTAGCAGGTGGTAAAAATCAGCTCAGAGTACCATGTAGCTGAGACCTAAATAATGGTTTCTAATGTTACTTCAGCTGAATTCCCCATGATAACACTGGTGGTTACTCACTCTTGGACTAGTCCTCAGGATGGCGTATTTGCAATACCCATATTGTTTTTATGGCTTTATATTTTGAAGCTAATAAAGTGAGGTAATCTGGTTTTGGGCAATTGCTGGCAACTCTCTCTTTGTGGAAGTTTGTGGATATATCAAGTCTTGTGGTTTGTTTGCAAGAGCGTGTAGCAATTTCTAGTATACACCGAAGAATTAGTTGCATTGAAGGCTGATTACAATATTTGTTCATTCATTTTGAGTTCATTTTGAGTTAGGCACTTACCCTAAAATATGCTGCACATATCTATTTGTGTGCTTAAATTTTTTGTTTGTGCATAGGATTTGTTTGCCCAGGTGACCAGTATAGTTGTCAGTACTTCAGGGGCTGCATTAGGTAAGTGCTTTAAAGCCACAGTGAACCAGCTTACTAATAAGCAGATATACAAAAGAGCCAGTCTGAATCTACATTCAAAAACCTGAAATATTTCACATAGCCTTGGCTTCAAAAGTATTCTTCTCCTGGCTTGTAAGACAGTGGAGGAAGTAACTCCACCCTGCTTTCCTGCTGGAGTTTATGGACTTCCCACATCCCAGGCCATATCCATCAAATAACTTGTCTTCGTTTGAACAATTTCAGTATTCCAAATAATTTTGACAGAAATGTGTTATCAAGCTGCTGTACAAGTGAAAGAGCTGGCAGCTGGGGATGGGCTGAGGTTATAGCTAGGGTGGGGCTGGAGCCAACACAGTTGAAGGTAGAAAAGAGTTGTCAGCAGTTTTGATGTTTTAATTTTAAGTTACTACTTGATAAAGTAATATAAAAATAAATAAATTTTTAGTTTGATAAGTTGTAGGGTGCTTAAAGGCTATGCATGCAGTGCTGCATTCCCCTCATGATCAGAGAATTTCTTAAAGCCTCAACTTTCATGTGGGGGGAAAAGGTTAGATATCCAATGCTTCTGGCATGAGGAAGGTTTAAAAATATAAGTCTTTCTTGTGACAGTGACTTTTAAACTATGATAAGCCAAATAATCAATTTTCAATGTTACGGGAACAGTTAAAATAGTTGTATGTGAAAAATGTGCGTACTGGTAATATCTCTTTAAATATTTATGGTATTCCAGTTGTCTTTTCTTTTTATGTAGTCATCTGTAACCACTTATGTATTCCCTCTCAGCGTTTTGAAATAGTGAGTCAACCCAACAAACTAGTTGTTCAGAATAATCAGACTGTCACTCCACCCCTTTTAATGCAATTCAAAAACCCATTTTTGTGCTTTGTGAGGAGAAAATGTCTTGGATTTTAGCTGTGTACTTCTATGGGTTTTGAAGTGTAGCATTTTGCACTTAATACAAAAGTTGTGATAATATGTTGAACCTTAGGTGTGTTGATTTGCTCCCACCGACATTTTAGGAAGATTGCACCTGGCTGAATAGAGAAATTAACTTCTGCACTATATAAAAAATCTTAATAACACAAAACAGTGGGTAAAATGGAAAGACCATTTTGTCAGTCCCTATAATAGATTTTTTAGAATTAGTTATTTTAAAAATTACATAATTTTTAAGAGGGACTTAAAGACAGTGATTTTAGATTGTCATGAAGGGAGCTCTGTGTTGCTGCTGCAGGCAAAGCTTTCAGTCTGATTTTTAGAAACATGTTTAATCCCCTTGAAGTTGATAGCAGAACATGAACTTATATATCCTCATAGGTGTATATTATGCATAGGAAGTGTAATTGTGTGCAGAACTGTCAGTAGCAGGAAATACCTACTCCTTTGCTTCAGAACAACAATGCAGAACTTCATTAAAATCTGAATTCCGGCACAAGTCATCTCTCAGCAGAAGTATCTCTGTTAAAATAAAATTTAAAAACAACACATACAAAAGAAAGAACAGAAATACCACAAAACAAAACTTATTTTTTCTACTTAAAAAGAATTCCATTGACTATTTGCTGTATGCTCACAGTATTAAAATAGCAATAATAAAAGATTTAGAAATAATTTGTGAAGTAATTCAGAAATACTTTGTGTAATTTAGAAGTAATTTGGAATATTTTCATTTAAATAAATTGATAAAATAATATGTTTATTAACAAATTTTATGTTGTTACTTAAGTTTTAAGTTAGAAGAAAAAGTGATAGGGGCTAAATATCATTATCAGAAAACAAAAACATGCAGGATGTTTTCCAAATTGCTTTTGTTGGGCTGTAGATTCTGATTCTGATTGCCACAAAGATTTTATTTTTAAAGAATTAAGTGCATGCTTCTGATTTTTTTTTTCCTGTGAGATACTTGTACTGGCTTTAACACTACTTCCTTGATTCTGTGTTTGAATGCATAATTCAGGACAGTTCTTAGACAGCCCAGCATCCTTTGATTTGTTAAGTGAAGAAATCCAGGAAAAAAAACAGGATTCCATAAGGATGCGAAAGGACTCCTCTGTGAATTGTATAGACTGTGTAAGGTGCTTTGAGTGAAATGAATTAAAAGATAGTGTCACCTGAGTTTATTTATTGAGTGAGCAGAACCAGAGCATAATTGAATGGGGATGAGGAAAAGGTCAGTATTTTTAAGGATAAAGTAATGCTTCTGAAACTTAATGATGTCAGTGATTTGTGTTAGGACAAAACAAAACGAAACACTTCATTTGCTTGTTTAATGGTTTCTAGAAACAGAAATGAGATTTAACAATTTAATAGTATCCCTCTGCTTTATCACCTTTCTAAAATCAGCCAGATACGCATTACCAGATACCTTCGTAACATGTCGACTGTGCAGAAGTGTAGTAATCAGACTCAACTTGGAGACCACAGCTGAAGCTTGTCAAAGGAATGCAATGAGACAATTGTGAAAATAGGCCACCACCTACCAGTTTATTCAGTTAAAATTCTCCTGCTTTTGTGAATACTACTGTAGCAATGCTTCTTTATCTCCTTCAGAAATTTAGTCACAAAATAAAACTAATTCTTTTGCGGATGGGAGGGAATAAGAAGCTAGTTCAGGGTCTCCCATCAATTTCTTACTGTTGTGGTTATGGATCTCATTCACTTTTACTTTTTTTTTTTCTTTTCCACCAACAAACTAATGATGGGCTTGTTTGTGCTGCCTTTTATGTAAAAAAAGCTGAGGTCAGATCATGGGCACAGACTCTCAAACCTTTTTCTTACTGCTAAAAACTAATCAGTTCTCAGAAAATATTTTCATAGTAGTAGCTTCTGATTTACCTGAGATACAGTGTTTAATACATCTTTCTCACATTCAGTGCTTACTATCTGATTGATATTTCATGAATAAAATCATAGTGAGGGAAATTTGATAGTAAAATTTGGTAACTTAGCCAATAATAATTTGGCTCCTTTCCAGAGCTAACTAAGTAATTCATCTGTATTTTTACTGTAAGGTAGAAATCAAACTGTTTTATTTTTGTCATTGTTCAGGATAACGTCTTCTCACTATTTCATTAAGAAGTAATTCATAACATCAAGAATAAGACTGATTATTTCTTTTCTGGGTTTATTTTAAACAGCTTCACAAATTAGTATGAGAAGAACATGTTCAGAGCTTGGTGACACTTCATCATCATTTAATAAATTACAAGACCATTGCTCTCATCCCCTAGAGTGAATGAGGGTATTCCTAAATGAATTTATCTCCTCAACAGCTAACTCTAGGTCATTCTTCTGCTGTGAACTAGCCAAATGCCAAAGAACTTAGTTTCCTGCAGCAGTCTTTCTTCCAGATGTCTACCATGAGGAGAGCATAAGGTGCCTTGTGCACTAACTTCTTGAGATGTCCAGCTCCCAGACCCAAACAGGCTATCACACACACATTGCTACACTTCTTTTTTGAAGGATGTCTTTAATGACAGTTAATTAAAACTTCAGTGCTTTATGGCCAGCTGTAGTGTATTTTATGTACTGCAGGCCTATTAACCTAATCAGAAGTTTCAGTGTGAATGCTGAACTTCGGGTGCAGAGATACCACAAAATGCAGGTGCTGCCTTCTGATAATAGGATCTGATAATAGGAGAATTTTTTAATTTGACAGTGCATTTTAATTTAGTCTCAAAACAGTGGCATTTATCCTCCTGTCATTTTATAACTGGTAATGATGTATTCTGTAGCAGTTCATTGCTCTTTGGAAGGTTCATGTTTGTTTATCCAGGAGTGTGTAGACACTGCACCATGAATATCAAGAAATATGTTACATATTCTAGTAAGACCATGCAATTTTATATTTCTCGCATGTTGTATAATACTATGTCTCTAAATTTCCTAGAATTATGTGATTGAAAACTTTGGTGAATTTACATGTGAAAGCCAAGCAAAGTTGCATAAAAAAAAAACCCTAATAATTATGCTACCCTGCTGTTGAAGCTATGTAAGTGGGGATGGAGTACATTTTTTGTATTTTGTCCCCTCTTTTCTGCCGATAATGTTCTTTTTTTCTATTGTACTTCTTTCTACCCCACAGCCCATTTCCATTCCCAGATTTTCCTTTCTCTTTTCCTCAGTGAGATGATGGTGTCACTGTCTAGCATTCCTGTTGTTTCTCCCTGTCTATAGCTATCTTAATGACTTGGACCGCATAGCAGATTCCACCTATCTGCCAACTCAGCAGGATGTGCTCAGAGTTCGAGTCCCAACAACAGGGATCATTGAATATCCATTCGACTTACAAAGCGTCATTTTCAGGTAGAAAAAAAGTTTTAACACCCATTTGCTTGTTTCTTTTGTTTCCTTTTATGTTAGTAATGGCAAGTATAGGATATTGCTTAGGAGTGCATAAAAAGCAATAATTCTGTATTTTTAAAATTTGAATTAGGTCAAAGTAATGAGTAGTAATCTGAAAGTAAAATCATGTGTCTTTGTCATTCATGTAAATTATGGAATAAAAAGTTATCACATGTGTAGATGACTTCTAGAGATAAATTACTCTCCTTTATAGAGAAATCACCCTACCTTAGGGCAAGTACAGTTGTTTAAAAAATAATTGCAAGTTTGACTTCTGTGCTTTCACTGAGACATGGGATGAAGTGTGAATATACTGCAGCAAACATGAGTTTTAATTTTGCTATCAAAAATGTTAGTAGGTACATATTGTATTCTATTTGCTTAAAAGGGGACGGCTTTAACAAATTGAGATTTTGATTCTGGTAATGTGGGCAGAAAAAGGCAGTCCACCAAGTCTTTTCTATTGACATCTGTTTCTGCTGAATACACAGGGTATACATTGCCAAGTCGTAGCTCATGAGACCTTCATATCTCATAATTCTGAGGGGTTTGAGTCCCACAGTAATTTAAATACAAAAAACCAAATCAGACTTAAAGCAAATATGATGAACTGTCTACTTACAACAGATTCTATTAAATGCCAATGGGAAAAATCATTAGGAAAACCAAACCAAACTGTGGTTTTAACTAAATTCTTGAATTTTGTCATTATGTGTGTGATTGTTTGTTTATCTGTTAAGGTATTCATGGAGTTGATGTGGATATTAATTTTACAGAATGGTGGATGTAGGAGGTCAGCGATCAGAAAGAAGAAAATGGATACATTGCTTTGAAAACGTCACGTCTATCATGTTCCTAGTAGCTCTTAGTGAATATGATCAAGTGCTTGTGGAGTCAGATAATGAGGTAAGTAATCACCAGCAAAAGCCACCAGTTTTAAAGAAAAAATATTTTCACTTGTCCAGTCCCAGGTGTTTTTTAAATGCATCTATGAGCAGTCATGCACAACTTGCACTCAGTGGCGTGAGAAGCACTATAGGGATCAAAGGGGAAGGAGGGGATCAATCTTCAAATATGGCAAAGCTGATCTACTCCATGGAGGATTCAAAGAACTCTTGTCTATTTTGTGTTTAAGGGGAATGCAGCTGAATATAGATAAATGTTTGTGCAGTTAGTGTTATGAGTGGAGGTACAATAATAAGTGGTGTAAATGAAGATGACATTTAGAGATTCCTTGCTGGAACAGACCCTGAGGTAGTAAATGTCATTCCTTTGACTTAAACCGTAAGAAATCTATTGTATTTTTATTTCAGAAGATAAGAGAATTAAGCAAGTGGGTGAGCTGAGGGGGCAAAGCCCACTAGTATCCATTATTTTGCAGGCAGTTTTACAGAGTAAGGAGGTTTTCAATGTTCAGATGATGTTTTGTCTTTCCTGAGGGCTATTTTAAGTTACTCTTCAAACATTTATGAATTTTATTCACTGGCACTGTCCTATGCAAGTCTTCTAGCACATACTTAAAAAAGAAAGAAAACATTTGAAAATATCTTCTTCATGGCTGCATGCATGTTGATTACATTGTCTAAAAGAATGGTTGACATAACAAAGGAAAACAGGTGTCCCTCAACATTCATGTTTGTATGTTGAACTTTCTTCAGGATTCATTCTTTAAAAAAGCCTGGGAGCTCTGAAAGCTTTTACATTTGTAGTCTTTTCTGGGAAGAAAAGTATTGTTATGTTAATTATATAATTAACTGTATCATTCAAAACTGAATTTAGAAAAATGATGATGTAGTCTGCACCGACTTCATCTCTTGTTATTTTGGCAGCTAGTCACATGGAGATAAAGGGATCTCAGTCAGACTTGGCTCATCTCAAGCCCAACTAGAAATGTCTGGTTCTGTCTTTTTCTATTTGCATTATTCTTCTGTAGCCACAAAGTCAACACACAAGTATTAAGCATTTTAATTATGCAAGGCAAAGCAAAATATATTAGAAATCACATAAAGAAAAATTAGTTATAATAATTTTCAAATGCTATTTAAACTATCCTAAATAAGCTTTCAAACTTTTGGATTGTAGCAATTTATCACTGTGTTTTCATATAGTCTTCCTCATAGGAAGAATTTCTCAAAAGAACTGTGTTGTAGAGAGAGATTTACCAGACTCTGGTTCCTTATTAGCTATATTCTGTTCTACTCAGGTGGCTTTCTCAGCACTTTCTCTCATTTGTCAGATAACTTCAGTGTGTAGATCATGACTTAGAGCATCTCTACTGTAGAAGACAGAGCATTATTTTCCTAGGCTGAATCACTTGGCATATATATGCTCTGTGTTCTCATAAGCTAAAAGGGTTCAAGTATTGTGATCTGGATAGAACATCTGACTGAAGATTGTGCTTTGGGCTCTTCAATGACTGAAGCAATGCCTAAAATTGTGGTAGCTTTTCTGTAACTACTTTTCAACTACTATGAAAAAGATCACTTTACTCATAAAACTGGTTTAATTTTTCGGATTTTTCACTTTCAAATACTTTAGGGAGGTGAAAGCTTTCTTGCAGATGGTTCTTTCACCTCGCTGCTAAACTATTTGAGTTTCTTATTAAGAACAGTGGAAAACTTCGGAACCTTTTTAGTTCAAAATATATTCATTACTTTAATCATGACCAGTTTTTGTTTTCAAGTCATACACGCATAGTCTAGTAGGTTTTCCATCACCCTTAGGTCCATGTTACTCTACCTCTGCGAACAATCCAGACAGTCTCAGAACTAACCACCAGTCAGGACAGCTTAAGTTTTGGCTTTCAGCAAACTGTAGCCTGTCTATCTAGATTTTGTTGGTATGCCGGGGCACTGCTTTCTTCCTTTCCTTTTCCCTTCCTTTCTCTCTAACCATTGCAGGGGTAGAATAAATGGAAAAATGGGTTTATTTACTCTGCATAAAGCAAAGCATGGTTTGTCTGAATGTGAGTGTGGTAGAAATATGGGAAAAGGTTTTAAAGGTGTTGACACCTTGAATTAAGAAATTTATCCCAGAAAAATGTTTTTGTTCTTCACTACAGAGTGACAACCTCATAAGGGAAGACAGTGACTTAACTTGGAGACTTTGGTAACCAGCCAAGAGATACTTTCAGCACACTTTCAGCACAAGCTTCAAATTGTGAAGCAGTATTGAAATTCTAGCACAAAAGTGAGGGAGTGTATGTAAATGCCCTACTTTCTTCATATGTATGCCATCATTTTGATACTAGGGTAGAATTTAATGCTTCTTTGATCTGTGTGCCTCATACTGAAATTAAAATATCTGACTTGACAATTTACAGTGTTCTGTTATTTCCTTTGCATTTCTTTCATGACCTGATTAAGCTATGATTTCTGTAAGATGGCCTACTTTCTTTTTCTAATTAGTTCACTGCATGTTATTGCCCAAAGTCTCTTCCCTTGTAGTACATTTTTACAAAGAAAACTGTAATTTTTAATAATTTATGGCGTTCTTTTTAGTTAGTACAATTTTTCATTACACTCATTTTCATTACTAAATACAAATCTGTAGCAATTACTATTTGCCATTTGGTGCATATGTGATTATATGACCCTTCCTCATTATGGAATCGGTTTAGAGCTCTGAAGATTCTCAATTTGTATTTCAAAATGTAGTACCTGGTGGATGCTTAGTTGTAAATCTATTTCTTCCCTTGTTTACCTTATTAAAGAGAAATACATTTGGAATATAAATCAGATGAGCTTCTACTGTGTTGAGAAGATTTGTGCATGTCTCTCAAGGGCTTTTACTCACTGGATATGTGTGAAGTGGAGCTGGGAACTGTTTCTGACTTTGTATCTTTGGAGGAGTTAATAATTAAAAGTTCTGAGGAATATATTATAACTACTGTGTAAGGGGACATCATATGTGGAAAGTAAGACAAGTGTTCAAATTGCCTGTCATTCAGAGACCTGTAGGATGACTTCTAAATGACACGTTCATGAAATTGTACTCCCAAGACAAAGATCTGTAACTAAAGAGTTTCAGTCCTGAAGAAAAGCACATATGACTTTCCGACTGTGTTTTAACTGATTTCTCTAAAAGCTGATACTCAGAAACAATGGCATCTCTCTTAAGGATGTTTCTAGATTGTACATAACTTTATTTTGGTGCATAACTCCAAAATGGGAAGAATCAGTAAGGGTGGTTTATTTAAACGTATCCTGCAAAATTTCAGCTGATGTACAGTCATGAAGTGCTTCTTTCTTCTAACATACAAATAGAAGCAGAGATTGCTAGCTATTCTTCATTCTGCCCTTAATAAAATAGAAAGTCTTTCTAGGTTCATTGGTTAAAATGAGGACAAAATTTGAGCCAGAGGATATAATACACTAATTACATTAATAGTACTGTAAATTATATTACATCAGTGTGATGTGATGTGACAAAGGAGAACATGTTATAAATTAAATTATCAGTTATTTCATCTTTTCAGTTTTTCAAAAAACTCCAATGGAATTGAAGGTGAAATAAAAAATTAGAGAATTATCTGTCTGGTACATAGATTTATGATATATTATGTCCTGTAGGTCATGCTTTAGTGCTAAATTATGACAGCAGATCTGGAGAAATTTATTCTTTTAAGAAAAATCACAGTTTAGAACTTTTCCCATGTTGAAAATCGACTTATTTGCTTAAGTAAAGTGTTCATTCTAGATTAAGTATATTAATAGATATTACAGGACATGTTACATTTATATACGTATCATGGGTAGGTCCTCTCAACATATAAAATCTCAGGGTCTCAGTGCAATAAATGCAAGAATGAGTTCCAGCTTTGCAAGAGAACCGGTAACCACTTGTAATTATGGAAGAACTAGAGACATTATAGTATAGCTGGAAAATAGAGTTTCAGAAAGAAGAAACTCTTTGCACAAGTTAAATACTTGAAAATAGCAAAGTATTTATTAAAACTTGAGCATATTTTTCTTCCACATTAGCACACTGAAAGTCTTAAAGTATATAACATTTCAGATAACTCTTTGGTGATTATGTAGGCATGGGTTTTTTTCACTACTGTTCTCAGAGCAAAGCCAGGAAAGACAGAATACAATTTCCTCAGTTCAACTAAATGAATGGATTAATAGGCCAAGTGAAAATTAGAATTTTCCAAACTGTCACAAAGCAAATACTGTCTTTCCTATTGTCAGAGGTTGCAAAGCAACAGAGGCATTAGACAGCATGAAGTATGCATTGCTGGAAGATAATTTGTAGAAGTAAATCAGTGTGAGTATTCTGAATATCCATTACACAGAATATATTGGGGGAAAATGCCAGTTTAGATTATTCTGGTCAGAGCCAATACATTTGGTTTAAAAAAAAAAAAAGTAAAATGGGAAGTTCTAACAGGATTGGAGGTAAATTATGAGCCTCCTTGTTGTTGAGTTTTGCACTTTTTAAATAACAATTTATGTTTTGAAGCCTTTTTTAAGCTTGTACTACATCTTCATAAATTAAATTTGATTTAGCTGCAGTCAAAATTGTTAGTTTTAATATAATAATATGTAATGGAATTTCTCTTAAAACAGTATTTCCTTCCATTGTCTTTAATCATCAGAACTGTCATCCATTTCGCAATAAAGTTTTATAGAAAGTACCACCTCTTTATAATTAATGTATTTATTTATAGATTTGATCCCAGATTGTAGTTCTTGCCGAAAAGGTTTGTACTGTATGAAGCAAGCAGGAATAGCTTAAGAATTCTGAGTTTTTGAAGTAATAGAAAAATTGATTCCTTGGCTTACGAAATCCTAGTCACATGATCTTGAAAGGATTTTTTTCAACCTAAACGATTCTATGATTCTCTGCCTTCGAGCTGTGTCTCATATTGCCATTAATTTCTGTTTCTCCTCCTTTCACACATATTAAATTGTTTTCTAGGATCTGTCTTTTCTTTGAGTTTGACAAATGCCATGTGGGTCAATGGGCATTAAAAAAAATGATGCCATAAAAATAATTTCCCCATCCTCTTGGTTTTTCTTTGTGTTGATCTGTCCACTGACTTTCTGTTCTTTATGACGTAGAACCAAATGGCTTGTCTGCTTTAAGGACCTGCATCACCTAACCTGGTATGATAACCAGATTGAATCTTTTTTGTTCCAGTCTTGATTAGTCACTTTTGAAATATTCCAACTAAAAGTTTTGCATGTGGCACCATTCTCTTCATCCTGAACAGAAGGAGTTTCCCAGAAACTTGTCTAAACCTGCACCACTGCTGCTGTATGACGTACAGTGGTTTAGCAGCCAGGTTTGTGCAAAGGCTGCTGCTTGCATTGTTGAGAGTTCTTCTGCTGTAACTTGATGCCCTCTCATTCTGTATTCAGCATCCCATAGTTTTACAGCTTTTTATCCTGAGTTTACAGACTTCTAAAGCAGTGACTGTTACTTAGGAGATGTGATCCCCATCAAGTCTTCAAAGTTTCTGAAATGTAGAATAGCAGGTTCATGTACCAGTACCAAATGTTTGCATGGCACTAAAAGTAGGAAAGCATAACATTTGTAATTTGAGATGTGAATAGAATCCACAGATCTGGAGATGATTTGTGCAACATTTCCAATAGCCATTGCACAAATCTTTCGTTACTTCAAGGGAGTACTCATCAAAGCGGTCTAGTGTCCTAATAATTTGTAAATGCAGTGTCTTACAGTAAAACTGTGTTTGACTTGGTGTATTCATAGATCTGAGGGCTCAAAGATGATGTATCTATGTAGGAGTGAGTGAAGTAGAATTTTTGGCTTAGAGTGGTAGGATCTTCATCCTGGAGAGAGACTTTCGAAGCTTGACTGGACACAGCCATAAGTAACCTAATCTCATGACAAAAATTTTCTTGCTGGGAGCAAGGAGTTGTACCAGTTGGCTTCCGTGCATTCATTCTTTGATTCTATAAAAGCTATAGTTTGACATGTGAAAGGATATTTTTTTTGTTCGTTTCTTTGGGGAGCATCTTTGTAGTCATGCCATAAGGTTTTGCCATAGCTTCTTTAATACCCTAGGGAACCCTACTTTATTTGACAGTGGATATGTGCATTAATGTAGTTACCTTTGCAGTACTTAATTTACACTGAAGAACTTTATCAGAAGTATTTTATCAGAAGTAACACTTGTATGAAGGCAAAATAGGCTATTAATAAAATTTGGGGTTCAGTATCTCAGCCATAGCTGCAACTGAAAAATGGCACTCTTATTTTGAGTAATGGAAAATTTTGTTATTCTTAGGTTTTCCCAAGTAGAAAGGATCAATATTGCTTGGTTTGTTAAAAAATATTCCAGTTAAAGTCTAATTTATTAAAATTACATTAAAATAATTGCATGAAACCCAGGATTAGCATCTTTACTAACTCATTTGTGTGTATACATCTACGTAGACGCAGGCATACATGCTTACATTTTGAATCTGAGCAAAAATGTGTCTGAGCAGAATGAGTAGTGTTCATCTGTGATATCTGTTAATGAGTGACAAATTGGTACAATGTTCCAGTCACATTTTTTTTTTATGTGGGACAAAAATAAGAAATGGGATGAGGCCACAGAGTTCAGAGTACTTTTACTCTTTATCGAAGCAATTATATGAACAACATATTTCATTTTTTCATCAAAACTATCTTGATGTTCACCTCTATGCATGCTCTCACTTTTCTTCAGCACCTTGTGATCCTTATTCACATAGTCATACATGGCTTAGCATGAAGTTTGAAAGAAAACAATTCTGAGATCAGAGCACCTCTCTTTCTCTACATTGTGAATAAATGTAATACTTCAGCTGGCTGGTTTTTCATCAACAACCAGCAGTCCAGAACAATTGAGCATAGGGTAGAGGGACAATATGAACTCCCAGTTAGAATGAAAATCCTCAAATAGCCTTCATAATTATTAATTTTTTTTCCTATGGGAAATCAAGTCTCCAGAACTGATTGCTCATTTGATAACTAGAGAAAATAACACCTGTGCCAGATCTTGTTGCTATATGTATTGTGTCTGTTCATACCTGTTCACACAAGTGCATATTTATTTTTGGCTTGTAGATAAAGAACCTTTTGAATGTGGGGAAGATTTGCATAAGGAAGAGTCAGAGCCTCTATCTCTTTTGTTAAAGTGGGTGGTTCAAAATGGAAATGGGAGGTTGAATAATCATGATCTGGCTTACAGAGGCTGCCAGAAATGCTGCTGGTAAATGTTGCTATTGGCAGCAATTGCTGGCAAGGATGACTGACGCTTTTTTTTTTTTTTTTCCTAAGTAACCAATGTCAGAACTGTTCAGAAAAGAGCTTTATTCAGTGACAATTGAATTTTAAAATATTTTCACTTATTTTTCTCAAATATATTTAGATTTTAATAAAAAGCCGATTATTCTGGCATTCATGTTATTTCATGAAAAATAATTTAAGAGCCATTTTTTAATTTCAAAAACACTTAACAGCACTGTGTGGACCATGGGTTTCTTGACCATATTATAGACCATTTTGGTATTGGACATTGTTTTTGTGTTTTGGTGGCTGTTGAATGTGCTGATTTGATGTATTTTAACTGACAATTCCTTTGTCTATGCCTCTGCTGGGTACATAAAATTGCCACATAATTGCCAGTGCAGTGTTGTAAATTCAAGGTGTTGGAGAGGTGAGAGTTCCTCTTCCAGGTAATTTGAAATACAGTTCTCATCTACGGAGATGTTTTCCCGGTCCTTTACCAGCAGCTTTTTTTTTCAGGCTTGTTTGCAGAAATATTCAAGACCAGTGAACAAACTAAAGGAATTATTCCTGAGCTTTGTGTTTGAAGTTGCCTCTCACTGCATTTGAGTTACTTATCAAAATATTTATACAACCACTGTAGTTTTTTAGTTTACAGCAGTAGAGCTGCAAGATTATACTTCATACTGGTGGCAAAAAATGTGAAGCAGTTTCACTTTTGATTTATTGTGTTTACTTTTTTACATAGTTGAGGACTCTGCACTTACCTCCCACTTCCTGATTTCCTCTGTTATTTCCTAACTTTTGCATAGCAACTATATAAAATTTTTAGCCAATAAATACCCTGTAGGTCTTTCTGTGCAACATTGCTTCCACTAAAATAATTGCTGGGAGTCTTACTTGGATAATGGAGACATTCCTAGTTGATACAGACTTTCACACAAAAACATTCACACAACATTTTGTCAATTAAAACAGTAAATTACTGTGACACCAAACAACTTCTGGAGTACTAACCTCTGCTCTTCTTCTGAAGCTCTCCTGTGTCAGTACCTACTTTTCTATAGTTATCATCTCTGACTGTGCTCTCACTCAAATAAGCATTTTAATCAGCATGCACAAGTTACATATGCAGTACAAGTTTTTCCACTGAAAAATGCATCTTATTTACTTCCTCACCACCTTCTCTATCACAGCATTTCAACAAAATGTAGTCCCTTGGAATATGTGAAATCCTGATTTTGTTAACAGAGACTATCTAAATTGCTGACAATTTTTTAAGGAGGAAGTAATTGCTACATTTTTTGTTCACTGTGTAAGATACAGTACACCCACTAGGTGCCACTCTAGACAATCCTAAAGACAGTAATATGTGAAACTCCACTACTGCATTCTCTGTTGTTTCAGATTAATATTGTACTCGGTCTTTTCTGTCAAAGCACTGTTTGTTAGATGGGAAATGTTGCTTTCCCTTCTCTAGGTACCAGCTGATACAGCTCTTATATGCTATTTTGGTACTCCTCAAGTATTTTTCAGGGGATTTGGTGTTTTAGAATCTGGTGCTTATAAATTATGCCAGTTCTGTTATTTCTCTAATTGCAGGAGTAATAGCATATTTTTCCAGAGCAACATATATCAAGGAGAATTTCAATACATAAATCCAAACTAGAAATTCTTCATTTTAACATGAAAACTGAAAGTGTAGGTATTTAAAAAAAGAAAAAAGAAAGTGGAAGGAAGTATATTCCTTTTTAATCCATTAAAAATTAAGGGTTTTCATTTGAATAAAAATGTGTGAAAACTTGATTTATACATTTAGTTGTATTTGTGTTAATGTTTAATTCTCATAGAAAAACATTTCAACATAAAATCTTGTATATAACAAGAGGTACATGGTAGAAAGAAATTTCATTTAATTTTTGTTTCATTAAAGCTTGCTTCTAGTCATAAAATTAGACAGTCCTGTGATTCATTAGTAAGAACTGTGTTTTTTCTTGATGTTTAATAAAAAATTGGAGTAATCTTGTCCAAGATTATATTATCTGTTTATAGTTACCAAATTTCTACTCACTTTTGGAGTTTGTCTGCTGTGTTTCTTATTCTGTTTCATAAGGTATTTTTAAACTGGACTGGCAACTGTGTCAGGTTGCATGAAATATGGGAGAATTTTTTGCTGGCATCTGTATATCAGAAAAATGGAGGAATAGCTGGCAATATCAATATGTTTTTATGGAATTTGGGACTGAGTGCAGACAAAAGCAGAGCAGGGAAGTTGCCCAGACCAGCCGATATTGGGTGATGGTAAAACAGTAATCTTCCTGGTAATTTTCCCTGTGCAAAGCCAGGGAGGCTATGATGAAGTCTTGCTGCTGTTGGACAGGGTTGCTGTTGAGGGTTGGCTTCACTGCTGAGAGTGGCTGTTGGCTACTGAGAAAGCCTTGAGCCAGCTCCAGCTGCACATTTCTGTACAGTAATTATTCACAAGTTTCTATCTGCAGCCTTTTCCATTGAAAGTGAAATAAGATTTTTCTGGAAGCAATTTGGTGAGGTAGAGCTGGCTCATAAAATGAAATCAGGTACTTGGACAAACTGTTAAATACTGCCTGCCCCCTCCCGTTGCTGTTCCTTTCTTGAAGAGCCGCACTGTCGTGCTTGGTTTGGCAAAGCTTCCTTCACATTGCATCTGACAGAAGGTCAGGTCCCCAGTGCTGAACTCTTTCTATACTCCCTTGTAATGCTATCCCTACTTTCAGTAAAATTGCTGTAACGTGAAACTGTTTTTTACATAAGAAAAGTGCAGCTTGTAAATAAGTGTTTTTTAGAACAGTAGTTCAACCATATCATCATGTCAGACTTTCAGTAATTAAATTGATTAAAAATATTATGGCAATAATGTTACCTATATAATTAAGGAAAGGAAAATAGTGAGCATGCAAAGGAGTGAGCTCCTGGTAACAGAAAATCAGTTTAAGAGAAACCTTAGAGGTTAATAAGCAGTATTGTTGAAAAAATTAATTTTTTAACAAAAATTGTTTTAGCTGTTGTGGCATCCATAAAAGCGGAATGGTTCAAAAAAATTGGATAAACGGAGAGATAAAGGCTGCAGAAGATTAAGCAGAGGTTGATTAGTCAAAAAATAAATTGCTTCTTACTTTTTGCTTAATCCATGAGTCATAGTAAAATGAAATAACAAAACCATCTTAGAACATTTGATCTGTTATGATGAACTGAGAACCTGTATTGCTTCGTCTGCTCAGGCAGATAAAATCTACTTGAAAATTTCTAGGCCATCTTTCGATTCCTGCAAAATGTCTATAGAGTACACATCTGACAAAATATCAAAATGTCAGTTCACCATCCTTAACACAATTTGCTTTAGTTTCCCTTTGAAATAATTTTCAGAGGGTTTATATATGCAGTTTCATTGTCACATAATCTGTTGGGAAAAGCATGAAGGTTCCAGAGCCCAAGACAAGGTGAGAGACCTAACCTTGTTTAGTCTAGTGAGCAAGACACTAATACTTGCCAGCAAATATTTGTGGAATTGCAGGGGTGCCATGGAGCTGAACTTTTTGAGGTGTACAATATAACTAGATTGTGGCTTGAGAGGTTCAGGCTGTATGTGAGGGAACATTTTTCCCCTGGGGGTTAGTTTAGCATGGGGAAAGGGAAATGAAAGAGTTCCTCAAATCAGTCTGTACAGGTTTTCAAGACTTCCGTAGGCAAAGCCATGACTGACATGCTCCCATGTGTCACCTACCAAAGCGAATGACTAACCTAGGCAAACTTGAGAGATGCCTTCCTGCCAACCAAGCCTTCCAAGATGTGTGATGGTCACTGTCAGATGGTTACATTTTAACCAATTATAGGAGGGTTTGTTACTCATTCATGTTGAATTGTACTTAAAGTGCAGCAGCATCCCTTCTGATGTGTAAGTACATAATCATACCCTTTGTGTTCTCTTAGGTTATAAATAGTAACTGCCGTCATGGAATTGTAGTGTTTTTACCTGTAGTGGACCTAGCCTTTACTTGGAAACCATTCAGGTAGGCAGGCCCTGAATGTGTGTTGGATGGTAGTATTGTTATATGAAGATTCTGATTTTAGAGCTAAAGTGTAAGTTACTGTTTCTGATTTTATAATGACTAGTTTCTTCTCCAAATAATGATGCCCAAATATCTTAGTGCAAAGAATTTAGAAGCTTGGCTCTTGGGAAGAACTACTTAAAAGTGAATGTTGATATTAATCTGATTTCTTTTAAATTTCTAATAGTACAGTCTTATTACATGTATCTTTTATGAAGGCATATTTCTTTGTGGAGTATACATTCAGAGAAAATAACCGGTGTTAGCCTAATTCTTTTTTCCATATTTCTGTTGTAAAGGCAGAACACAGTGTTGTGTGGGCTCTTCCTTGAGAAGGATCAGGGAAATTCATAGATCTGTCAATTATGGATCTTAATGAGAGTGACCTTTTTCTTAAGTAATTTAGACAGCTTGTCATCCTTTGCCAACTTCTTAGAAAATGTGTCTTCAGCCTTCTCAGTGTCATATTCCCTGCTGTTCACGTCATTCTGCAGATGGAATTGCAGTAAGGGCCATTTTGTAGTGATGTACACTTTGGAATAATCTCTATACTGAGATAATTACTGTTTGATGGAGCTACCATTTGGTGTGCAAGACACTTTACTGTCTTGTTACAAAAAAAAGGTCAGAAAAGTAAATTCTCTAGAATACAATTTCAGTACTAGAAAGCAAGTATTCTTTATTTGGTGCCGGCTGCACGGGGAATACTTCCAATCAGATTGTGCATACGGAGAATAGAAAAGCTCTTGTTTATATACCATTTTTTACATATATATTCCTTGGTTTTCCCAGAAGAAAAATACTTATGATAATAATTTCCTCAAAATCATTAACACATGTCCCCTCCTCTTTGCACATACATTCGTCTGTCTCGGGGATCCCTCTGGTCATCATGGACCCAAAAGTTACAGCTGAATGCATGATGAACTGGTGATGATTCCCAAATATGGAGCTTAGTTAGCATACCTAAGCTGGTTACTCTCCCATTTCTCTTCTTAGTTAAACATGATCCCAAAAAAATAAGCATTGTGCCATTCCATAGGCTACTGATTTTTAAGAATAACCATTGTATTTTCCCCAGCATATTGCATTATTTTTTCTGCTGCAGCTTCTTTACGCTTCCTTCTGAGTAGTATCTTTTTTGTTTTAACACAGATAGGTTGTAAATTAATTGCACTGTTTTTGAAATCAGGAAAACCTGCTTTTTCTCTGATCTCTTGTTTGAGTGAAACCTTTATTACATGTCTTGTCAAGGAGAGGTTTAAGTCAGATGCCTCAAATCAATTAGGAAAGGACTTCAGAGGCATTTATAAATCAGTAATAGGAAAAAAGTGGCTGTGTATTTCAATTCATATTATACAGAATTAATAATATATAAGACATGCTCATCTTATACTGAAGACACAGTATTTTTGTCTCGGTTGTGTATGTTTCATGGTATTTTTGTGATATGTAGCAATTACAGAGTTCATTTTTTAGCTTATTAGGTGCCAAAAATTGTTCTAGGTGTGATGTCAATGCAGCTTCAGTCTGCATGCATTTTCTCCTTCATCTTGTTTGGCATCCCTTTCAAACAGAAAGTGAAAATGTGCTCTGGGGCTAATAACAGTGTTTGCAAAACACAGTTTTCTTGAGCTTTGCTGGAGGAAGGGTCATAAGTTTATCCAAACAGATCTATTTATTTTGTCTTTGCAATTCTATGTTGTGTATATATGGGAAAAAACCAGCATTATGGGTGAAAATATTGCAGTCTGTTTGAAAGGTTTTTGTGGAAACCGGGAACATTTTGTCTAGGAAGGTAATTAGTTTGTGTTTTCCTTGAACTTTTCTTATCGAGAAGTTACCAATAGCTTATAAATCTACTGTGAAAGAACACTTCTAGTTGAGTGTGTTTTACCTTCTGAGTGTCACATTAAAAGATAACAAGAATTAAGGAGTTGAGGTAAGTACTGATAATCTAACCAGTAGTTCGTAAGTTTACTTTGCCTTCTCTTTTTCATGAAGTTATAAAAGTGAAAACTAGGTAGTTCCCATTGCCTTTCTGTAAAGTCTTGTTTAGAGAAGAGGTCTGCATAGAATGTTGAGAAGAAAGTATGGCCTGATTAACAATTAGTCTAAGGACTTATATGTTCAGCTGTGTTGACACTTGAGTTTTTCTCCTTTCACAATGAAATCCTGGCATGATTAAAATCAATACGAGTCATGAGATCTGAGTGCGTGAAAGCAAATGTTTTATTCCTCACATTGGTTTCTCAATCTACAAATTCAGCTATTTATTTTCACTCACCACAGCAACATGCAATAAAGTTTAATAAATTACATGAAGATTCTAGGGTAATATATGAGACCAAATCATCAACTTTTTCTACAAATTTGAATTGATTTGCAGTTTGTTTTTTGTTTTGTTGTTTTAAGTTTATTTGCGTTTTTTAGTTCCTTTTCATGTTTATGTTCACCTCTCTGAAATGCAAATTAATGGCAGTAAACATACATTTATGGCAAAACAGAGTTATCTGACAGATTGGTATATGGTTCAGCAAAAGCAGAATCGGCAGTATTCATCTTGCCATTCTCTGAAGCCCCCTTTGGTGGTGAAACAGGCTTTTTCAGGGTGCTGCAGCTTTAAATAATAATGAAAAGAGTAAGTTAGTTTTGAACCATGTTTGTTATGACTCTGTATTAACCACGTCATGTCAGCTTAAGTTCTTCAGAACTAGTCGAGTTGTAACATATTTTACAATGACAGAAGAGTATTACAGATAGAATCAGCTTTACTGACATTTCAGCTACAATGAAAAGTGGTTTCAGGAGCAGTTAAAGAATTAAAAGCTAATCCAATGATGTTAGAAACAAATTTAGCAAATTACAATTTTTTAAAATTTATGTCATAAGCTTTTGGTGTTGACAGAATGTTCTTCGGTTCCAGATTTGCCTGCAGTTATTTTAAGGCTGATCTCTAAGAACTACTCAACTCTACACTCAAAATATTCAAAGTCACGTAAAACAAATAATGTATTAGACCTTGAGTTGGTTATTATGTCTTGTGGTGCTGTACTTGTCCATACCGTTAACCACTTACATTTCAATAACCACCAGCGCATACTCAGGCATTACAAATGTACCTGTTACAACTTTTCGTGTTCATGACTAATGTTTTAAAGAAAACTTATGCTTCAGCAGTTGAATTTGCAGAAGGAAAATGTTTGCATATTTAATTAACTGCTTGTTTATTACTTTAGTTAAATTACTTGAACCTTCTCTATCAGCAGGAAAGTGCAAAAAATGAAATGGATCCTTTTACCAAATAAAGCGAAAATGCATGAAAGTACTAAAAAAATAAATAAATTCATGACCACCAAAATTCTGCTCTTTTTTTTAATTCCAGAATCGAATGGAAGAAAGCAAAGCACTCTTTAGGACAATTATCACCTATCCGTGGTTCCAGAATTCTTCAGTTATTCTGTTCTTAAATAAAAAAGATCTATTAGAGGAGAAAATTATGTACTCCCATCTAGTTGATTATTTTCCAGAGTATGATGGTAAGTAAAATGACATCAGAGTTCATTCTCTGTTTACACTGCAGCAATGGCAAATTGTAGTAGCCATGTCCAAATGCTCGATAGATAGATCCTTTGATATATTTTGCTCCTTCAAGAAAAAAAAGAAAAAAAGTAAAATGTGATGGAACTGTTGTTGATTTTTAGACTGCTAGGTTTTCGTTTTATTCTGTAATTAGTTGTGGGTATCATGGCAGAACCTTTAGTGGGAAATTGTAGTGAACCACATTCTGTCCTTTTTCATAAGTTGGGGGGAGGGTTTAAATTGAAGTGTAAACATAAAAAATAAATAAAGTATATTCCTCACTTGTACACCTAGTCATCCATACTTTTGGTTTTTTGAAGTTTGTTTTTTTATAAGGTTGAGTACTTAAGAGGAAGTGTCATAAACTCTCTGAAACACTCAGAGAAACAAGTGCCACCCCTTACACCCTTTTAGTTTATTTTAATTTTACGTTAATTATTTTAGCTTAATGTGCTTGTCCATAAAAAGAGTTGTGTATTGTGTGTTTTTACTAAAGCTGTGCTTTCAGAAAGTTCTTCTGAGAGGAAGACTAAGCATTTTGAGGTAACTGAGTGAAGGAGGCCTTGATAACAAAGAAAAATTGAACTCATGTATAATATAAGAGGTCTAAAGAACTAAATGTTCCTATTTTTCAAAAAGAAAATTGATTTCGTCCCATCAGGAAGGGAATAGCTGATTGGGAAGCTGAGAAAGAGATTAAAACTCTCAGGTACAAATATGGAAAGTAATAACAGGAAAAAATGCACATTTTGTTTTCTGTTAAAGGGGAAGGGAACAATCAACAGCCTTCAGGATCAGACCATATTATTTGTGAGTCAATGAAAATTTAATTTCATAGTACTGTATAGAAGAGAACTAGCAGTTGAATAGAAATATGCTTGTTCTTTCAAATTTATTTTGTGTGAGAAGTTCCCTAGATGGCTTCCTGAACGTGAGAGGACCCTACAGTCTGCTCAGCACTTATCACCACTCAGGTGTTGACACAGCCTGTGTAAAATGCTTGTCCTGAAAAAAAACCCAGACAGAACTCAATGACTCAGCTCACAGAAAGTCTGTTTCCCCTGTCCTTTGCCATTAGTGAGGGGAAAAAAAGATTATGGACTGGTACAGGGTTGTTGGAGTCAAGACCTGGAAGTCTTCAAGAGTCCTTGTCTCTTAATTCTGCAGATCTTTCAGGACTTAACTCCATAGACAAGGTTATGGTTTGATTTGATTCCGGTGACAGAGTGGGGTCTTTGGCTTGCAGAGGTCATCATGTGGTCCTGTCTTCTGTCCAAGCACACTGAGGATGTGGGAAGTGGGAAGATCTAAGGAAGGTATCAGAATTAGGTAATTTTCAGCTGGATCACTTCTCTCATCTGTTTTTCTGCACAAGGGAGAAGGTAGCATAGGAATGAGAATTGCTGGCCAGGTTGCCAAATTGGATGGATTAAATCAAGCTAATCAGTTCTGCACGGTGCATTGTAGGACTATTGGAAGGAGGACTGAGGCATGCTTATAGGCCTGTGGATCACATGAAGACATCCATGTATGGCTAGTAGTAGAAAATTGACTCAAAGACTGGAATGAAGAGCTGGGAGAGGAAGAGAGGAGGGGTTATAGATGGGAGGAAAAGAAGAGAAAAATACTGGTGTAGTACTTCTTATGTAGATCTTGAATGTATCATATAGAGACAGCCTTCAAAAACTGCTGATTAGAGCAGTGGACAAGAAACCTACTAATTCATGTGATAATTCTTTTCCAAGTCTCCATCTTATTTAGGTCACAGCCACTTTGCCGACTGAATTTAACACTAACTCATTCTACTTTTTTTTCTAAAGCCCTGAGGTCATAAACATACTTTCTAACCTCATTTTTCCATATTTGAACATCAGTCAAATAAAAGTTTAAATAATGATAGCAGAGGTATGATTAAGTAATTAAATTTGGGTATAGGCTTTGAATAATCTAATGGATTTTGACAAACCACTGTGTCTAGCTACCATGAAACTGTTTAGTAAAATTCTAGGAAACTGTTTAAAAAATTAGGTGGTTTATTTTGAAGAAATTATTGTCTTTGAAAGTCAAAAAGTTTTCTTCACAAATACTGCAAATTCATTTGTGCTATTGTGAGACTTAATATTGCTGCTTTTTATAGTGTGGGCGGCCAAGCCAAAGGCTAGAGAGTGTTGTGTTTTTGAAGCTGTGGAAGTGTTGATGTCATCTGTGTTTGTATGTGCATATATGTACATCTATGCACAGTGCATAGCAATTGCAAGCTTGAAGTATTAAAAATAAGATCTATTATCCACTTGTTGAAAAATATGTGGACATGTGCTGACCCACAAAGTATAGATTTCGTAATTACTGAACGACAGAGCTACCCATAACAACTGGCTGCTGGTATTTATATTGCCATGTAGCAACAGGACTAATGAAGAGAATAGGAGGAGGCAAGAGCATAGGAAATGTGTGTTCTGTAGAAACTCACATTCTAAAAACAGGAGAGCAAGAGCTCCAGTGGCTTCTGGAGGCAGCAGTAGAATAATGGAACAGAATTCAGCAGCGTGTGGCTTGTGTTCTTGCCACTGCACTGCTATTTTGGCTGTGAACATGAATGAATCCTCACTGTTCTACGCTGGAAGGCATTACTTTACCTTCTGTGTTCTTTTGAGCTGAAACTGTAGGTTGGTTACATCGACTCTGTCCTTCTGAGAGTTAAAATATTAATTTAGATCTGATAGGATCATTAACATACACAATTTAGATAACAAGTGATCAGTTAGAATATGAACCTTTGGCGATCAACAGCTTCAACTGGAGAGCACATGTATTTTATTATCCCTTAAAGTAAATTAAGTTCTATTGGTAACAGTGTCAGACCCATCCAGCATTGGCTTACTGTGCTTCCTATTAAAATCCACATAAAACCAGTGAATCTTGCAGGGCTAAAACAACTGAAGTCGAATTTAAATATAGCAGGTTTAGAACATTCACCAATTCTTATTAGTATTTTTAAAGATTTAACAGTATATCTAATTTTTTTGTTTTCATTCTGTGCATTTATAAATCGCTTGCTTTAAATAGCTGATTTCTCTTAGAATGAGGATAGTTAGCAGGAAAAGATCAGCTCTGAGTTGTTGAACTTCTGAAATTTCCTTTTTTTTTTATTTTTAATAGTTCCTACCACAAAGAAAGTAGCCAGTATATGATATTATTGATTAGTAAAAGGTCCCTCATCCTCTCTTATATGAAAGACCACAGACTGAGCCTTTCTTGTTTTCTTTTAAGGAACTTAAAGTAGGAAATTGAGTTTTAAGAAAATGGAATTTCTTTTCTTACAGGACCACAGCGGGATGCACAGGCGGCACGAGAGTTCATCCTGAAGATGTTCGTGGACCTGAATCCAGACAGTGACAAAATTATCTACTCTCACTTCACATGTGCTACAGACACAGAGAACATCCGCTTCGTCTTCGCTGCTGTCAAGGACACAATCCTACAGTTAAACCTGAAGGAGTACAACCTGGTCTAACTGTGTCTGGGGGATCCTGCAAAACCAACTTTCCATGATTGAAGATACACAAGAGGGACTGTATTATAATCTGTGAAAACAATTTGCATAATACTAATTTATTGCTGGCCTGGACTCTGTGAATGTCCACAGAGTTTGTAGTTAATATTATGATTTTATTTAAACTATATGGAGGAAAAACAAAAGATGCTGAAGTACATTCACAGCACATTTCCTCATTTTTTAGGCAAAATCTTGTGACTCAATGTGTTTCAAATTCTCAGTCATACATTTACAAAGGATAGCAGATTTTTGCTATTGAAGCAAAATCAAGCTGGTTTCCTCTTTCCCTGACCCTTTCTCGCCCCCTCTTTTCCTTCCCCCCTTATCTTTTACAAGGTACAATGGCCTTTTTTTCCCCAGTTGCATTCCTGGGTGAAATATTTTCTGTTGAGTCATTTGGTCAGGAAAATACTATGATCACAATTTAAGTCATCAGTCATTGTAATTTTACAGTATGTTCTTTCTCTGAAGGATCAAAAAGTATTGATACTGTGATTTTTAAATTCTTTACATGGGTGTCTTCATTCTGTCTTCACTTTGAGACTAGAAGATTTGGATTGAAAAATAGAATTACAGTTGTCTAAGGGTATTAAATTTATCCGTAATTTTACAGTTCAGAAAGGTGCACAGAAGACAATAATGAAATAATTAAGACACAGTTTGGGATGTACATGGAATGTTAGAATCTCTTTTTAGTTGCCATGTGCCATTTTTTTTCTCTCTTCTTTTATTTACAGATGCCAAATAGAAAAGTCAGACACTACATTTTTCCCCAGTGGCTGCAGCCTGAAACAGTGTTGTTTTTCTCAGTTTTGTTGGGTGTTTTTTCCTAAGTTAGAGCTTTTTTAGGTGTTCTTTTTCCACAGTAGAAAAATTATTTTTATTGTACAAAATTCATGTTGCCATATCTGGCTTTTTATAAAACCAGTGCTCTTGAAACATAAGATACTGATTGAAATGCCAAACAGAGGAGTTGGGAACTGACCTGGTTGAATCA
Source organism: Pyrocephalus nanus (assembly GCA_038380795.1). Taxonomy (NCBI): domain Eukaryota; kingdom Metazoa; phylum Chordata; class Aves; order Passeriformes; family Tyrannidae; genus Pyrocephalus; species Pyrocephalus nanus. Next base: position 33,882,030 of record CM076263.1, on the reverse strand, counting down.
ACTGCCAAATGATTAACATACACAGTTTTAGCTCATGTGTTCCCTTTTTTTTAGAAGGTGTTCCATTTTCTAATGCCAAAACCAACAATGTAAGTGAATATGCAATGAGGTGTACTGTGCACATGCTTGTGGTCTACTAATGTAAAAACAGTTTAGATCTCTCCCTTTATCAGTTAAGACATGATGTTGTTTTTTGTAATAATTCCAAGGCACCATTAGTTGTATAACATAAAAGTATTAATGAGAGATCATATTCAGGAACCTTTCCTTATAAGGTTGCTTGTTAACTAATTCACAGGCATTTGACAGGCTTTCATGCAAAACAGCCTCTCTCAATGTTCTTTAGAAATTTATAAATGTAAATGAAGCAGTGAGAAAATCATTCTTTAAATTTAAATGTGCAATTTTTTTTGAACAACAAAAATGCAGCACACGTAGATGAGCTTTTATTCTGCAGGTTGAAAGGTGTTTTTTGATCAGGCGCATGATTGCTAGCAAACTATAGAAAACGCAGAGTTCAGACTTGTAATTGGATTTATTATGTGCAATGCCAAGTAGCACTGCAGTGCACTTAACACACAGATTGCAGCCACACAGCAGCAGATGGGAGGTGGAAAAAAAGAATGGTTTATTAGTTGATTACCAAAGTTAACAATAAATACTAATGAGATGTTTTTCATCCTTAACCCTCCCAATTCCAAAACAACAATAATAAGAACAGTTGCTATTTTTTGCTCCCTCTTAAAACACCTTGTAATTTAAAACTGGTTGTAGGTATAGTGCAATTATGAATGCTATAATCATTGTACATACATATATATATATGGCAGCATCCATATTGGCTTTGTAATCATTAATTTTTGGCAAATTGAATGTGCTGTATTGATATGTATCTATGTAATTGTATTGTATGTCTTATAGCTAATTCACATTTTAAATAATGTTATTTTATTTACTTTTTTAAGAGAGAAGAATGTAAATTTTGTCAGTTTATTTCTGACTAGGGATTTGTTGTTTTTATTTACAAAACAAAATACTATAGTACAGAGCGGTACTAGCATCGTGCTGTATAAAATCATTTCCACATTCCTGAGTAGGAGTAAATTGGAAACACCCACACAGAGGTCATTCACATTCAAAACAATGCTTAAATTTTGTCAGGGCTGTATACAGCTGTAGAAAACAATCTTATTAGAGAACTTAGGCCATTATATCTCTAATTGGAACATAAGCTTTAAATATAAATTAAATTTTTATTTTTCAGATTCTCATTACGTTACTTTTACTTTTCTGATAGGATATATTGGAAAAGTAAATTCAGAGGTATTTCAAACCATTGTATATAAGTACTAGTGCGTATGCTGTTGCCCTAAAAATACCATGATAAAATATAAAACATCAGATCAATTAATCAGTCTTTCAGAAACTGCAGAAACCTTATGAATAATAACAACAACCAAAAAGTCACTATTATTAACAGTTTTAAGGAGTTAAAGTGTTTTATTTAAAAAGTGACACTGACATTCTGAATAGGGGATCAGAGCAGTGACTCCTTACATACAGCTTAACAAAATTGGTCCTAATCTTGCTGTAAATGCAACAGAGCTTCTGTTTTCACAGTTCCACTGTTGATAATATCCTGTCTTTCAACCTGGGAATATGTTGCCCACACTAGATTCACTGCTATAAATGGAACTGTAGCCAAAAAGAAGAAAAAAAAAAAAAAAAAGAAAAAAAGAAAAGAAAAAAAAAATAGGTAAAAAACCCAAACAAACAAAAAGCCACACCAGACAGTGGTGTCTAACAAAGGTTTGGGCATTTTTAATTTTTTTTTTTCTTACGGGATATTGGGTGGGGGAACAGGAAATGTGGTTCAGAGTTTCGTATAAAAACAAAACAAAAGTTTACTCATGCTTTATAGTTATATTGTGATTGCAGAAGTTTTCAGGAGTGTGTGCCACTGGGCTATTTTCTGGTATTTTTTAGGTGAGTTGAACCTGTGGCAATGTTTAGATCATTTGAGCATGTTCTGGAAAAAAAGATACTCAGCATGCCAAGGCAAGCTTTACATGAATCACCTAACACAGCATTGCAGTGTGACAGTTTACAAAAATATTTCCTTTTTAAATGACACAGCTGTTCCCACTTGTAGTATATTTCATTGTGGTAGTGGTGGTGGTGCTGTTATTTTAATTGGTGGTTTCTACTATGCCTTATAGTGCTTAAGTCCAGAAGTTTGTGCCTCTAACATGAAGCTGAAGGCAAAAACATCAAGACAGAAACCTTTTAACTTTGCCAAAAGATGTGTTTTCTTTGAATGTTATAAATGGGGGAGGAGGGAAGGAAAACATCTTGGGAACCTGTGTATTCTAGATGTTCACTAGCACAAGAAAGCTCTAATACATATTTTACAGAAACCTTGAACTTGCCTTTTTCACTAGTTAACTGGCACTGTCCTTACAGATGTAGGATGATGCAGCTATAAGGGCAGTTTACTTTTTATAATTCAGTCTCTTTTGATTGTCAAGGTGTATGGACTGTAATTTTTAATCATACTGCCACATGATTGTGAATCACTTTTTAAAGATTGAAAGTAGAGAAGAGACTTTTAATGCTGGATAACAGTCAGAATTGACTGCATGATCTGCAAAAACTCTATATGGGGGAAAAGGGCTGCATATAAAGATATTGCTAGACTCCCAGTCTTGGGTTGTAAGGTGCAGAAGACTTTCAGATTATTCAACTTCATGACCCTTTCCTTGTTAAACATTCTTCACAAAAGAATAAAATATTAGGAGAAAACAAGGACATGATAACCCACATGAAAAAAAAATAAAATTTAGACAATAATTTATTATTATGTGCTGCTATTTTTGGAGCTCTGTGCATGGTTTTCCTGCAGACTATTACATTAGTGAACTAATGAAATGTTCACAGCATATTAACAAGGCCTACACATGACCTACCTCCAGTAAGATCAATAAAGTAAATATGTTTTGGAGAGACCGACATAAGTTAGGAAATTTAGATGTCCTGGTATAGGTGATTAACTATGGTGTTTTAGAAATGGACATTTTGCAAAGATGGTCCCTCTTCTGATATAAACCATAAATTCTAAAATTTGAATAGGCTTTAAACAACTGAAGTCATCTGACCCTGTCCAGTTTGTTATTTTAGTAGAGATCTTGCAAAACAATACATTTAGTTTGAGAAGTGGAGCTGCTGATACGTCCTCTGTTTTGACTTTTGATTACTCATCACATTTTGAGTTCTCTCAGTCAAACAAGAAACTTTCCCATGTAGTCAATACATTGAGGTCAAGATTTAGGTAGTTAAAGGAATTTTACTGTAAATTTCACTTGAGCTTTTTCACAGTAGCCATGCTGCAGGAAAAAAAGATTTTGAACATATTGTCAAAATATAAAGTCTGCCATATGAAGCTTAATGTAAATCTGTTGATTCGGGCAGGGGTTTCTCTCAAAATACAGTTTAAGTCTGTTGCTGGATTCCTCATTCACCATGCTGCAGGAAATCCTTATTTGACCAGTTTTAATTTTTTTTGGGGGGGGGAGGAGTGTCAGATGCATTTTAAAACTTAGAGTATTTAAAAATAAATAACATGTTTGCTGTTCTTAAAGTGTCATTTAAGTGCATGTATTGTGTGTTGCTTGAGGGACAGAAATAGTTTTTTTGAAAAACTAATATTGTACAGTTACTGCCCCTCAAAAATGTTGCTGGTTAAAAATACAGTATTTTTGGCCATACCTTTGTACTATAGTATCTTCATTCCTGAAATTTAGTTTTTCTGAAATAGTGTTTGGGCTTATTGTTCTCCCAAAGTGCTTCTTGTTATGGTAAATGGTGGATAGATGTGTTACTCCACAATTAATTTTTAATTATGAGTGCTCCATCATCATTGTCATATTTAATATTGAAATTTCCAGAATATCTGTATTACAGCCAGAGATTCAAAACATTTGAGGTTTGTTACAGTGGAGACAGTAATTTGACATTATTATTAAAGGTTTTGAGTTTTTTTGGCTTGTGTACAGTGGAAACTCAGAAGGAGGGGCGGGGGAAGAAAGAAACCTCATACCTTACTACTAGAAAATTCAGACTGTGTAGACAGGTGAATATCTTAAGGATTTTGGATGATTGCAGTAGTACTGCCAGGGCAGGGTATTCCCTATATCATTTTTTTAGCCTATATCATGGCAAGAATAACAGAAAGATGCCTATATGCTGCTTTTCAGGAGTTTGGCTCATACTTGGTCAATGATCAGTGGATCTCCAGTCTTCATTACTGAAGAAATAGAATTTCAAGCCAGTTGCAAAAATTGTTTTGTTTTCTATTACATGATCACAACAGTTTAAGTAAGATTCCAGGAGTGCCAAAAGTTTACCTAAGCAAGGACTTGAGTGAATGGTTCCTCATTTTAATTTCCAGTTGCAGAATGTAAGGGAGAGGGGTCAGGAGGGAAGGATTTGTTTTGTCTTTATGTCCCAGTGAAGATAATGTCAACAAAATACGGTGTCAGTGGTGACTTGGATATGTGAAATAGATGTAGAAACTATTTGTGTGAGAAATTGTGCGTAGTTGTGATTAAAACCTTACATCAGATACTACAATCATCTCACCCGATTGCTGAGCACTTTGTAGGATACTGTTCCAAACACTTAGGAGTTCAAGAGTATTTGTAGACTGCCACTAAATGCACAGTTGCCAGCTCCTCAGTAGCACACCTGGTATCAGTATCTGACATCAAGGCACCTGTCCCAATCTCATTGCTACAAAAAAGAGCTACCTTCCGAGACCTCCTCTGTTCCCAGTTTTCAGCTGCTGGGAATTTTTTTCTCTCCCTCATGTCAGCCTTGCTGCTTTGCCAATGAGGTGGATGAAAAAGAAAAATGAAGCCCTCATTTTTGCTCTTGTTTGGCTGCTTTACTAGTTAAATTTTCAGGGTAGTCAGCTGATTTGGCTGACCAGTATTTCCAACAAGTGCTAAGCTGACTAAGTGGAAGAGGTAGAATTGTGTGGCCAAAAGGCTTAGAAATTAAGAAGAAAAGGAATAACACTCTTCTCCCTTTTAAACCTTGTCCTGTAGTATCTAAACCCTTCATTTTATGCACTGAGAGGGGTTGGTGGGGAAGGCTGTTAGCTATTCTGACTTGGCAGGGTTGCACTTTTCACTTTGAGAGGTCTTGACTGCATTTTTATCTGAGAAAAAAAATGGAATTATAGAACAAGGAAAACACTTTCCTGCTCCCCTAAAGTTTCACACAAGTTTCTCTATACATGGACTAAATGCAACTGTCGTCACACCAACGCCAACAAGTCACCCTTGGTGTTAAGGATGGAGAAATATAAGAATTGGGCTTTCCTTCATCTCATGGGGAGAAAAAAAAATGAAAGGAAGAAAAAATAGTTTATTTCCAGTAAGATCTTAAAAAAAGAAAGTTTTTTATCTTATTTAAAATGCTGTGCTGCTGTGCATGACATTCAAGGTTTGCTGTGTCCTTGTCCAAGGCATTCCTTCCTTCTCCATTCACACTCATCTATCACACTGATTAATTGCTTCCTGCCATCGAAAGGAAATACTTCTACAGTATTGCTTTATGTACATTCTGGAATACTTTCTGATCCTTGTGAATTAAATGTAAATTGGTCTGATAGAATTCAACAAATGATGATGTGTAATAATGCTGAAGAGGAACACAATTTCTACTTAATCTTGTTTCATGTTCCTCCTGCAATTTTATTTTGATTATATTTCTGTATCTTTCTTTTATCCTGTTTGCCATAAAGAGAAGGTTGCTTGATGTGCCAGTTTCAATTCTGGTAGTCATTACAGAATTGATTATACCGGCTGCATTAAAGACAAATTATGAATAAAAACAGCTTCAGAAGGTTCCTGTAATCTGGGGCAGATCCAGTTAGCCTTTTGGACAGGCATTTCAGAAAACAAAACTGTAACACTGTAGTTGGAACATAGTAAGCTGAAGGATGTAGTAGGCAAACGTGAGCCAAATTAAGCCATTTTAGTATGTCATTTCACATTGTCAATAGAGAACTGTTTGTCAGGATGTTACTGAAAATTTGCTTTTTTTTCCTACAGTCCTGTATGAGGTGGTTAATGCAACAATTAGGCTGGCACTCAACTGAAGAGATGCTTTAATTCGACTATTAAATTCGAATGTATTCTTGCAGAGATTATTGCATAAGATTACTTTATATGATGCTAACAACAACGAGAAAAGATTACTTGCATGCAGTAAATATTTAAGATATTGCACTTTTATACATTTATTATAAAGAGGAATCACTCCCTAGAAATAAAATTCCATTTATCTCACAATGAAGTATCTGGAGTCTCTTAACAACTGGCAGTTATTGTGCACTCAAGTATGAATATTTTATACTAGAGGTTAGTTCATTTGTTACCATATGCTGCAAAATACTTGGTTTATTATAAATGCTGATTTTGGAATGGCAGAGTAATGTTTTTATGACTATCTTGATGTCTACTTTTCTCAGCATGTCTTAATGATTTATTTTAGTTGGAAAAACTGATGTAATATCCATTGTCAGGGTTTTTCTTCAAGGGCTTTAGAACTTCACTTTTTTATCTCAAAGTTAAGCAACCTGATTGTAATTGAGGCAGAAGATATAGATATAAACATAGTCAAATTTGATCCCTCCCTTGCATAACAATCTTTTAACACATAATTAATATGATTATAATTTAGTTGATGGAGCTATTTGTCTTAAATTGCAACAGGCTGTGATAGTCCTAAGAAGAAATCAGTTTTCCTTTACAAGATTTTGGAAGTGTACAAATAATGTTATGAATAGTATCTGTAAAAACAGATTAATGGATTTCTGGTATTATTTAATACGATCTAGAAACTGTCTGAATCTCACAATTTTAAGAAATTTTAGAAATGGTGCTACAAGTGGAAGACTTCTGTGGTTATGGATTAAACAATTCTCTTTTGATATATATTCACATTCATACATGCTGATTTCATTTCTGCTAATATGAAAGAAAAGCAACTCTACTGTAGGTAGCAAGATGTAATCCTCAGTTTAAAACCAGAAAAGCAAAGCATTGTACAGCTAGAAGGTAAATATAGGGCTCATCCTAAATGGTGGTTTAGAGTGTAAATGAACACAACAAATTGCCTAAGCAGAGAAAAGTTTACGTAGACTGCGAAACCATTTGTGAATTGTTGGGTGTCTGTTTACTTGTTCAAGGTTAATAGAAAACAAAACAAAACAAAACAACCTGGGTTTGAGATACTTTGTTAGCATAAATCTGAGACTTCTTTAAACATTTTGCATTACAAAGTTATGGTTAAAAGTTACGTTAAAAGTTCTTTCTCCCCTACTCTGATGTTCAAGAGTTGAATAATACATATTATTGCAGAGGGCTCAAAATGGACACCTCCAAATTGCAACAGAGGGAACTAGTGTAATGCTGCAAGGCATGGAAGGCAAACCTTACATACCCAGTCATGCAAGTGAAACTAATTTTGCTAGTTTACCTGTAAAATATGTGTAATTTAGTTATTTGGTTTGTCTTCTAAGTAGAAAACTATATTGTGACTTCAGTGTCTTAGCAGATAGTGTTTCTAGTTCTTCACTCTTCAGCTGTTCTAATGGAAATAGGAAAGAACAACTGTGTTACCCTAGACTACAAAATCAGAAAATTAAATCCTTTCCCCAAATCTCCATCACTAAATGTCCTGATTTGATCTCTTAGAGAGCCACAAGTGTGACCTTTATTTAGTCTTCTGTTGCACAGCAAGCAAAAAGACAGGTCTTTGCCACCAGAAATTAATGAAAAGGGAGACAAGTTTAGCTGCTACAGACTTCATTTTCCACAGTCTATTCATGCTGGTTTAGTCTTTGCTTTCACTAATTCTGTGACCAGCACATTTTAGGAAAAGGAAAATAGATGGAGAAAGAAAATTTCCTGCATTTACTTTTGAGTAACAATTTGACTCCACTGACATCTCTGAAAAAGAAATCAGCTTCTCAGACGAGGTTTCGTTTGAAACTGACCATCTGAAATTTCCAAACACAACTTGCTAGTTAAAGTTATGTAAGTGACAGAAGTTCAAGCATTAGTTTAAAGAAAGTGTTGGTTTCCATCACTGACAGTAGTCTGTCTTGAGCAGATTGACTCAGGCCAATGTGGCATTATTTAAAATGGTTATGAGTACATGGAAATTCCTTTTTGGTGCACATCTGTCACTGTGGAATGCTGTGAACCAAGGGTCCTAATGAGTGGAAATTCTAACAGAAAGTCTTGGTGTCTGATGTTTCTGCAATCAAAGCAAGAGCAAGAGCTTTTTTTTTGCTTTAGTGCAAAATAATTTCTCTGCTACAGAGCTACCTTTTTTCACTTTTTTTTCTTCTCCCACTCATTTTTATTGGAAAAAAACCCAAACAATACCTTCCCAAAGGAACCAGGAATACTAATGACACTGTACACTCACATTCCAGACAATAGTTTTTAGTCATAACTATTAGAGCCTAGAAGTGCCCAATAGGTTTATGAATATGACCATTGGCTGTTGACTTTGGGCCTTTAATTATATCAAGCTTGTAATGTCAAGGGGGATTTGATATGTAGATCCTACTTGTTCTTTAGGAAGATACCTTCCTAAAACACCTTTTGCACTCTTAAAAGTCATTTCAAAATTTAAGATTTCTCAAGTGGTGAGAAAAGAAATACATGATGATAGAATGGCCATTAGCCATATCCCGAGGTCTACAGTGAGAACAAGCAGGACACTGGAACATGAAATGTACACTGAAGTTACTGTTGCTGGAGGAGGGGACTTTGTAGAAAACTACTGGACTTATGTTTAGGCCAAAAGTACACTGGGAAAACAGCAATGGGGAATACATCACACGACTTATTAAAAATTCCTTTGACAATAAAAATGGTGATGTCTGAGGCATTTTGCCAAGACTTCAAGGTTGTCATTAACGAGAACACAAGTTGAGAATATATCTGTGCATGTGCTACCTACCTATAAATTTGGGAGCTGTGGCACTTAGAAAATGGTATATAGAGATAGTGACATAAAGAATTTAACACAAAGCCAGTGCCAGACCACACAATTCTATGTCTTTCATCAGAGACAGGTGCAAACACTTTTAAGTATATTTTTCTATATGTACATGCACATTTCTATTGGCATAGCAAGCATATCAGGCATTTTGTGATATCTGAGGGTGCCATAGTCTTACAGATAACGCTTACCTATTTAAAGAATTTTCAGAAATATATTGTAAAACAATTGTAATTTCATAGATGTTAATGAAAACTACAAGTTGTATTTTGATTTTTTTTGTGTGTTCAATTTCAATTAAACAAGTTTATTTTAAAGGTATTTTCTACAAAAGCCTGACTTTTTTGATATCTTATGCCTAAGTACAGCTATGGCTTTCTACTCTCGGAAGGGTATTAGATTTCACAGGCTACAAGGATTATAAGAAAATCATAAATCCTCTGGTTGAGAGACTAGAAGCAACTTGTGAATGCCCTCTTCTGTGGTAACAGGAGGCAAGAGAAAGTGGGCCCAAAGCCTCTTGGCTCAGGCTCCTGGCAGGCTGATGGGGAAAGCCAGAGCTGCCCTTGGGGGCAAGGGGTTGGCCAGAGACACGGGCAGGTGGGGGAGGTCCTCAGGTGACAGTGGGAATTGAAACGGGGCTTTTTGGTTCAGCGCAACCTCCCACACTCCACAGGACCCGACTCTGCCTTACACGGGTTCTGCTCTGCCGCCACACACTCGCAGCCCACCCTCGCTGCACACCAGCCCCTCGCCCCTCGCACAGGCCCAGCCCCACCAGCCCCACCTGCCTCAGCTGCAGCCACGCGGGACCTCCACAGCCCCTTGCCTGCTTCCGCCCTTCTCTGCCCGCTCCTGCCCCTCAGGCAAACTTTTGTCCCTCTTGCTGCTGCCAGGTACCTGCTCCAGGTCTCACAAGTGTCATCAACATTTCACACTCAGGCTTGTGCCCGGCCAGGAGAGAGGCTGAGATGTGAATGAGAGAGTGGCAAGAGTCTCTCCTCCTGGGCTTCAGGTGGCCCATTCTATTTGGGGAACCCCAAATGCATTGCTACTCTTCGTTCCAATACCCTTCAAGCACTCAAGTAGAACAAGATGTGTACTGCCCACACAGGCAGCTGTGTGCAGACACACACACACAAAGAGACATACATAGAGATGCACAGACACACGCACAGACCCACAGACACACACAGACACACACGCAGAAAAACACACACAGACATACACAGACACACATACACTGCTGCTCTGCAAAATACCTCCCACATCTGTGGTGCCATTACTGTCCATCAGATGCTGCCTTGAGTGAAACAACCCCAGCATCTGTCCGGCTGCAGGTACTGCACTGTGTCTCAATGTAACAGCAGGGTTTGGCAGAGGTGTTTTAAGGGCTGGGGTGCCAGTCTTCTCTCATCAGTTCAGGGCTGCCCTTCATTTCTCCTGCTGGGGTCTGTCCTTGTTGCAATGAGCTGGGTCCTTGAGTCATGCTTACTTAACCGTGACTACACAGTAAACATTAGCTATCAACTAGGTACATATACACTTCTGTATGTATCTCCTAAGAAAGTTCATACCGTTTAGAATCATAATCATTTAGGCTGGAAAGACCCTTAATATCGTCAAATTCAACCACTGAGTCCAACTGCCAGATCCACTACTAATCCATATCCATCAGTGCCAGGTTCACACAGCTATCTCTGTCTCTAGGGATAGTGACTCAATAACTTCATTGGGCAGTCTGTTCCAGTGAAGAAATTTTCCCTAATATCCGCTCTTAACCTCCCCTGACACAACTTGAAGTCACTTACTCTTGTCTTATTGCCTGTTATCTGGGAGAAGAGGCTCACCCTCAAGGCACTACAACCTCCTCTCAGTTAGTTTTTTAAGAGTGGTAAGGTCTCCCCTGAGCCTCCTTTTCTCCAGACTGAATAATCCCAGTACCTGGTATTCATTATTGGCAAGAGAGTTCCTGGAAGTAATTTGTAATTTGAAAATGCCAATTTATGAAAGCTTGGGGAAATTTGAAGTCAGATATGGAACAAAAGGAAGCACAGAATTCTGCAAAGAAAGATCACAACTTTTAAGACATTTCTTAGATCAATAATGAAGATTCAATAACAAGGCAGGTATTGCTATAAGTTCATCTTTACTCAGTAGCAAAGAGAAGAGAAAGGAAATAAAACATACAGAAAAAAATCTAGTAATATGTCATTGGAATTTAAAGGTGAGGAGCACAAAAATTGTTAAAGGGAAGTTTAAATACCAACAGGTCTTAAGGATAATGTAGCAAGAAAATGACAGATATTTTCAAGTACATTAGAGTAATATTAGCAATGTTATAGGTCCTACATGGTTTTACCCAAATAGTAAAACATAAGTATGAAAAAATTAGGAAGCGGGCATAGCAGATAGCATACTACATCTGGTATATATCTGAAGGGAATATAGCAAGGTGCTGTCAAATGAGTGTGATTAAATACTTGCTAATCCCCTAGTCACTAGGGATAATGGTGAATAATATTCAGTAGAAATTAAAACAGACACAGATAACCAGCAGCCAAAAATTCCAAAGAGGTCTTGTTCTGTTTGATGTGAAATTTTAATAAACCATAAACTCCGAGAGAAACACCAGAAGACTAGAGCAGTGCTGCCGTTGTGCTACTATCAGCTCTAGTTTAATTAATTAAACACTGCCACCAGTCAGCATGAATAAACACCCTGATAAATTTTCAAAAACATTTGCTTGAATGTTACTGAGTGCTTTATGATAAGCTGAAGAACAGTGATTATACTCAGCCTTCCTGTTCTCCCACAGTTGTGATGTGATCCTGTAAAATCGCTCTCCTACCTCCTAAAGAATTAGTGGAGTGCAGGGAGTAAAACCAGCCCATCCAAACAGGCTTTTGTGGGATGTAATGCATTAGTAGTAGTTTAGACTACCCAATAAAAGATCAGTAAGTATGTAAAACTTCATTGTATTCACCAGCAACAGAAATGTCTATTTTTCCCCAAACAACGTTTTTAATCCAGTATGTTTCTAAGTCCCTCTTTGAACCTGCCATTATTTAGTGTGTTTTTACCAGCGCCTCAAAAGACGCAAAAAATCTGACAGAAGACTGCTTAAACAGGAGGTGGTGGTTTTAATTTATTTGTAGATACTGAAATATGTGTGTAACATTAGTCCTAATCAGGGATTTTAAAAGTTAAAATATGAGAATTCTTTCCTCATACATCAGGATTGTGGATTTGTAGTTAAATGTGCATTGGCTCCTTTATTCAAGTACACCTTCACAAAACAGAGCATTAGTACATCTTAACAGCAGCATGCACGTGGGGAGTTACTTGGAAGAATTTTCCCATGTGGTCATACCTTTAGGATTTAAGAGAGAAGTCCCTGTCTTATCTTTCCACTTACACAAATGATAATATGAAAATTCACTTGCTTCCTGATTTGGTCATCTGTGACGTATTTTTTATTTCTCTCATGCAACAAGGTACACCAGCCATTTTATTTCACTCTCATCATTTTTTGTTTGTTTGCAGTGTTAGGATAGTGGGTAACTTCATGCTGCCAGATGAGATTAGCCTGCCATGCAAGTAAATTTGCAAAATTCGGCTATGATAAGTCTCAGAGATCTGTTAGAAAGACACCTGGGCTGCTGCTGGTTGTTTTCAAAGTATTCTGACTGCAAGGACCAGTTCTGCCTTTTGAGAATTAGACTGGTTTGTGATTTTCATATAATTAATTATTCACATTCTGAATGTTTAATTCATATCCTTTAACCCAGGCATTTCTGTTGAAGGGTAGGAGTATGTTAAATAAAATGTACTTGGAAGGTGGTTGAATATGAGATATTTTTCACACCACCAGTATTTGGGGTCATTGAACCTGTCAGACTAGTTTGGGCCAGTAAGAAAGTTTCTCTGAGTCTATTCCTTTTAAGGAGTGCAGCTACGGTGAGTTACTGAGCAATGACGTGCACAAAGTACACCAAGTAGGAAAGAAAATTAAAAAGTCAGCTAAAGTAAAACTTTACCACAGCGTAAAATAGCAAAACAATAGAATAGCAAAACAAACAGAAACTAAACTAACCACTCTAAAGAGAAAGCCACACATGGCTGTTAGTGCAAAATTGAGTTTATTTTAATCTCCTAATTTTTAAATATTCATAACATTTAGAGTCTGTTTCTTTTTGAATGTCTGTATCTTACATAGCTGTTTGCTCCTAAGAAAAGTGATATAAACTACTAAGAATAGGATATACACTACTGCCAAATAAAAATCCTATGTCCATTTTTCATGGGTTAAAATGACCATGCTCTATGAGAGCCCAGAAAAAAATGAAATATTTTTCATTTTTTAACACTGCTTGAGTGAATGACAGTAGGATTTCTTATGCTTTTCTACCACTGCTCTCACTCATAGTAGTTAAGAACATATTCTTAGCTAGAAATACTCAAGAAACTGTTTGTGTAATTTAGGAGTGAAACTGCAATACTATTGTTATCAAGTGTTCTGTCTTGAAGTTATGTCTCCATATCAGCAATACCCCAAAAGCCACTATGAGCCATCAAAAAACACCCAAACATTTAAAAACATAAAAACTGAAGTTACTTCCCTGTTGAACCTACGCTGATACAATTTTGGTCATGTTCTTTTCTAAAGCATCATCTACCCCACTCTTATACTCATCATGGTTTTTATTCAGCCAGTTACTTCCATGTAAAGCACATAATAAAATTCTAGGCTATGAAACACCTAAAAGTTTGCTTCCACTTCCTACCTTTCCTCAAACCCAAAGTATTCACTCTCTTCCTGGTTTCTGTAGGGCACTATTTCTTGGTCTTTTTAGTAGGTACCCTCCTGATTTGAAGATTGTGCTCATCTTTAGGGAATCACAACAACAATGAAAGCCTAATCAGTGGAAGAGAGGAGTATATGATTGTGTACACCTCTGCTCTTGAAGAATAACAAGGCGCAAGTAGAAGAAAGAGGGAACTACCTGTAGTTATTTTATGATTTTTTTACAAGATATTCACTGAAAATTACTTCTGACTATCCTTTGCTAGGTCAAATGTAACTACCATCCAGCTTAACAAAGAGGAGGGATTTAAAACATTTCCCAATTGCATGTAATATCTTTTTTAGTTAGTTTTCAGCAATATGGGCACATCAGACAATCAGAAGTTTAAAAAGTTGAAGAATCTGGTGTTTCCAAGAGGTTGAGCTACGTTCTGGTAGATCAGCAAAAATAAATGAGAGGAGATTAATCTTGCAATATCAGTGTTTACTCTTTCAGAAATTTGATCTATTAGTAGGTAAAAAGCTGTGTGGTTTTGACAGAAAAGAGGAAATCTAGTGAACTTGTACCAAATGCTAGAGGTTAGACATCCACATTCTTGTCCTCTTTTCCTATATTTATTTATTTAGTTTGTTTGTTTTCTTATTAACTATTTATTTATTTACTTATATTTTCTTTCTCTCTTTTTTCCCTTTTTTTTTTTATTTTATTATAAGTGGTTGAATTAAACTATAGGTTTTGACATTATAGACAATTACATAAATTTTCCTGAACAAACTCCCCTCAAATAGCTGACATCTTCTTGACTTAAAATCTCAAAAAAAAGAGGTAATTGGAATCAGAGAACAGACTGTCTAGGGGTGTCAGAGAAATTTGTGAGGGTAAAGACTATGCAGAAAATTTCTCAAATATTCATGTCCAATATGAACCAACTGTATTATTGCATTACCCATATGTGAAAATACAGTCGCATTGTACACTTTTTCTCTTTTTCACTCCTTGTAAAAGCTGAATCCTCTTGAAAAAGAGTATGGTATTATCAAATTAATGACATCTGTCAGGTTTTGCACCTGGGATGGGGCAACCCTGGATGTATGGACCAAGGGGAAAGAGGTTCTGTGGGGAAAGAGCCCCACAGAAATGGACCTGGGGGTCCCAGCTGATGGCAAGATGAATATCAGTCAGCAGTGCCCTGGCAGCCAGGAGGGCCAACCGTGTCTTGGGGGGCCTCAGGCAAAGCATCAACAGCTGGTCAAGGGAGAGGTTTGTCCTGCTCTGCTCTGGTCTGCACTGGGGTGGCCTCACCTGGAATATTGTGTGCAGTTTTAGGCACCACAATATAAAAAAGATATTAAGCCCTTAGAAAGTGTCCAAAGGAGGGCAATGAAGATGGTGAAGGGCCTTGAGGGGAAGCCATGTGAGGAGTGGCTGAGGGCACTTGGTGTGTTCAGCCTGGAGAAGAGGAGACTGAGGAGAGACCTCATTCAATCTGCAGCTTCCTTCTGAGGGGAAGAGAAGGGGCAGGCATTCATCTCTTCTCTGTCATGACCAGTGACAGGATCCAAGGGAATGGCCTGAAGTTGTGTCAGAGGGATTTTAGGTTGGATATGAGAAACACATTCTTCACCCAGAGAGTGGGTGGGCACTGGAACAGGCTCCCCAGGGAAGTGTTCATAGCATCAAGCCTGACAGAGTTCAGGAAGTCTTTGGATGATACTCTCAGGCACATGGTGTGACTAAGAGTACACAGGGATGGTCCTGTGTAGGGCCAGAAGCTGGACTTAATTATCTTCATGGGTCCTTTCCAATTTGTTACATTCTTTCATTCTATGAACCTATCTTTTGTCCATTTCTCTCTCAGATAATCTGGTGACTACTTCTTACCAGTTTTGTATCAAAGAGGGAATAATTTATAAAAATATGATAATTTAACAATGTTGAAATATAATTAACTGATGTGTAGTCAGATTTATGCTTGATATCTCCACATTTTCACTATTGCAGCAACACAGCTGCAGGGTAAAACTAAACTGACTCAAGTAGAACATCTCGTGAAAATATCAGTGTTTGTCACTGGTGAATGATAGGAAACAATCTTTTCGTGCTGTTTCAGTACTGTTGGAAGTAATGCTGATTAGAACAGAAAATTATAGAAACTCAAGAGAACTGAGATTCATTAAATGCAGGCTGAGGAATTGCACAGAGTCAAGTGTTATTTCTGAAGAAATAAAACCCTCCAGATTCTCTGTGAAGAAGCACAATGAGCAAACCCATGAGGCCACATAATGAATTAGGGAGACTAGCTGACTAAAAGGAAGAAGAAATGGGCTGGTTTGGTATATAGGGTGTATCAAAGCCTGAATGAAAGGTTCAGAAATCTATTTGTGCTCAGATTTCTGGGGTTATAAATAATGACATGAAATATTTTCTAAAATAGGCTCATTTAAACAATTCTGGTTTTATTTAGCAAAAAAAATGTTGATCTGACAATACTTCAAAAAAAGGATTAGCAATAAGAGTAGATAACTGGTTTAATATAATTAAACAGATGAATATTATTTTACTGTAATAGAGACACCTCATATTTGTAACTACAATGAGGGGAAACACAAGCAATAGAGAGAGGATATTACCTTATTAAATGGTCATCTGAACTGTCATGCTGCTACAGAAAATTTTCTTGAGATTCTGCTCCTAACATAGGAAATAAAAAAAGTTCTGAAGTTTTAATTTAATTATATAATGCATACCTTAGGTGTATGATGGTTGTTATCTACTGAGGAAATGTAATAATTTTGTCCTACTGGAAGAACAAAACTGAACTGCTTTGACCTCACTGATGTCTTCTCCATCACTTTAAGTATTCCCTAAAAGAATCAGTAACTCATATATAGAAGTAACGTATCAAGCTGAAAATATGTGCCTCAGCAGTAAAATGATGGCTGTTGTTACCTGTGACAAGAAGTCAGGCCTAGGTAAATATGTATGCTTTCAGAAGAAATAACTGACATGTAAGCAAAGAATACTTTTAGGAAAAAAACATAACCAAGACAAATAAACAAACTCCTCCTCAGTATATTTTAATTTTTGTGATTTATTGTACTAATTTCCAAGTTATTTAAAATGGGCTGATCTCTTTATTCAGAACATAAACATCCCCCATTAGTCCTTATTTAATGTTTCTGAGAGATCTTCTCCATGCACACCCACATCCCTGAAAACACGGGAATAGAATTCATCAAATGCATTTCTCCCACAATACAGAATCACTTAGGTTGGAAAAGACCTTTAAGGTCCTCAAGTCCAAACATTAACCCAGTACTGTCAAGTCCACCACTAAACAATAAAAATGTGAGAACAAGCTGAGTTACTCTGCACCTGCATTTAACCAATCAGAATGAAAAAGGAGGATAGACTTTGGCCAAGTGCTTTGAGAGAGAGAATGTTATTCCTCAGAGTGGAAAATCACTTTAAACAGCCTGGGTGATAGTGTGTGTTTTTCTCTCGTGGCTGAACACAGCTGCCACATAATGTGAGTGTGAATGTGTGGGATCAGGGCACTGGTTTGGGACGATCCTGGGAATTCCAGTTGACTAAGAGAAAAACACTGAGTGCCGTTTATGAGAGAATACGAATAAAAGGGGAACACTAAAAAGTGTCGGTAGACAAGTCTCCAAATCAAACTCTTTGTTTATAGGCGCTAAAGCAGAAAATGAGGCTGCACACAAAGTCCCTGAGTGCCGTGTCTACAAACCTTACAAATACCTCCAGGGATGATGACTCAACCATTTTCCTGGGCAGCCTGTGCCCTGATGACCCTTTCTGTGAAGAAATTTTTCCTGATAGCCAATCTAAACCTCCCCTGGTGCAACTTAAGGCCACTTTGTCTTATCCTGTCATTTTTTAATCAGGAGAAGAGAGCAACCCCTGTCTTGTCACCACCTCCTTTCAAGTCATTGCATAGAGCAATAAGGTCTCCTCTAACCCTCCTTTTCTCCAGGCTAAACAACCCAGCTCCCTCAGCCACTTCTCACAGGACTTGTGCTCCAGATGCTTCTTCAGCATACTTGTCCTTCTCTGGACAAGCTCCAGAACCTCAGTGTCTGTCTTGTTGGGAGCGCTCCAAAACTGATCACAGGATTTGAGGTGTGGCCTCACCAATCAAATCAATTTTTTTTCTCCAAACATGGAGATTCAGACCCTCCAAAAGGGAAACTTTACCAAAATAATAGCATTACATGTAACAGCTGGAGATAAAATTTATTTGCATATCTAAAAAAACCGTATTTTTTCACTTGTGTTATCCATTTGTTTCCTGGCAAAGACTTGTTCTTACTACAGGATGTGTTTGATATTACAGTCATCCACCTGGAATTGCTGCATGTTTCTTGACACTTTCACAAAAGATGAGAAAGCTGCTTTTACCTAGGAGTTTTATTGTGTGAAGTGGCAAAAAAAATGCTACATATGTTTTTGTTCCTTTTTTGTATAATTTTTGATGAAAACAGATTAACAATTGACCCTTGAAGTATTGCCCTCTAATTGCAGAATTAAATTTGAATTCCAAAGAAGAATAATATAACAGGTTTTTAAGAGATTAAAAAAATTTTATTATTCTATAGAAGATAGAGGTTTTGAATTTATTTACCAAATGATTTTTCCACTGTCTTTGTTATGCATGATCAGTTATCTTTCCTGACTGTAAATTTTAGTTTTTAGGTTTGTTTTTGATGATTCTTTTATTTTTTAATGGAACAAGTATATTCTCCTACTTCTGTAGTATTCAAAACTACTCCCCTTTATTTTATTGTCTATATTCTCTTCTCTACTTGCACCACATCATGGAGAAGTAGAAGTCAACTTAAAAAAAAAAATCAGCCCAAAGTAAGGCATAGAGATATTGAATATAAAAATTTTATAGCACTTCAAATGTAACTTTTTCTGTTCCTGGTTGCATTGAGTTTAGAGAGATAATGATGTGCTACGCTTACTTTAATTAAGAGTGAATTTTGAAAATTCATTTGTTGCTTAAATTTCATTAACAAAAGTTTCTGCCAATAAATTGCATTAACGTGTGTTTTTGCTATTTCACATTTTCCCTCTTTGTTCCTTGACTGGGTCTCTAATAATTACAGGTTTGTTTAGAACTCTTTCTATTCTTTCTGTACAGCAGCTCCTGCTCATGTATTTACAATTCTGCATGTTTCCATAACATCTCTTGGGCCAACATCTTGGTGGTGAGACTTATATAAAATTCCAATCTTGCTATAAATTTTCATGTTATTTAAACTCCTTTCGTGATATGCCATTGGAAATGCCAAAAGGTGTTTGTTGAAATGCGAACTTATTACCAAGTGTTGACAAGATTTAATAATGATTTTCTAGACTTCTAAGTACTAGGATTCTACCGCAAAATACAAGCCCTGTGAGCCTTGTAGGACATCTTGTGTCATTCAGTTATCCTTTAAAGTGTTTAACCAGAGGGGGGAAAAAAAGACATTTAATCATTTTATCAGATTTCACTCTAGCATAAAGAGCTTGAGCTATAGATAGAGCAATAGTTAGTGCTATAGATTCAAAGTCCACTTATTTGCAGTAATCCTCAAAAATCCTTCAATGTCTTAGATTCAACAATTTAAAAAAAATGGTTCTTAAGTACCGGAGGAACTCTGAACAGAGCTTTGGCACTTACTTAATTTTCCCATAGCTTGCAGTTGCAATTAATATTTATGTTGACCATGAATGCAATACAGTTGTAGCTTATATCAAAGCCTTACAATCACTATTATTTTAAAACTAAATGTAAAACAAACAATCCATTTCCAATTATATTTTCTAGCACGCCAAAACAAACTTCAAGAAAAATTATTTACTCAATCATTACAGTAGTCAAGCTGAAATAGCTGGCACTGTTCTAGTCTTAGTAACAAATTGTCACACTCGGTCACGGGAACATGCACACATGTACATGCACTCAAACAAAACACCATGACACTTTTGGTTAAAATGCTGATATTCCCCAGTATAAAAAAATACAGGACTCTCCTGCTGCCTGGGTTCAAGGACTTTCTGCTGCTTCTAAGTACATTTTAGAGTACATTTCAAGTTTAATCCCCTCTTTCATCAAATCCTGGATGAATTACTGCATTCTGTCTCCTAAGATTATCATTACTCATTTATCCTGAACACTGTATTATAAGGAAAGTGAAATTTCCTGTATCTTGTTTTGACAGAATCACAGAATCAAAGAACCCACAAGGATCACAAGGATCATCTTGTCCAGCTCTTAGCCCTGCAGAGGACCACCCCTGAGAGTCACACCATGTGCCCGAGAGTATTTTCCAAACACATCTTAAATGCTGTCAGGCTTGGTGCTGTGACCAATTCCCTAGGGAGCCCGTTCCAGTGCCCAACCACCCTCTGGGTGAAGAACTTCTTTCTAATATCCAACCTAAACCTTCACTGACACAACTTCAGGCCTTGGGTCCTGTCACTTGTCACCACAGAGAAGAGATCAGTGCCTGCCCCTTCTCTTCCCCTCACAAAGAACTTGTAGACTGCAGTGAGGTCTCCCCTCAGTCTCCTCTTCTCCAGGCTGAACACACCAAGTGCCCTCAGCCATTCCTCATACATCTTCCCCTCAAGGTCCTTCACCATCTTTGTTGCCCTCCTTTGGGTGGTCTTAAGAGCTTCATATCTTTCTTATATTGCAGTGCCCAAAACTGGACAAAATATTCAAGGTGAGGCCACCCCAGTGCAGAGCAGAGCAGGACAATCCTATCCCTTGCCCGCCTGGAGATGCTTTGCCTGATGTACCCCAGGACACAGTTGGTCCTCCTGGCTGCCAGAGCACTGCTGACTCAGATTCAACTTGCCTTCAACCAGGACCCTCAGATCCCTTTCTATCAGCACTGCTTATGTAATATCATACACCTATAATCCATGAATGAGAAAGATTTACCCATTGTATTTATACTATAATCACTTCATGCTTCAGGTAAATTTTCACTTCACTGTAGGATTTTTCTTTGAATTATGAGTGTCAGACTAGTTGCCAGTGTCAAACTCAGTTTGTTATATGCTACGAAATTGAAAAGTAATCCTGATGTGTCATGGCACTTGACCACATAAGGGGACTAAGGTTTGCAGATGCAGGCACTTATGACATAATTCTTTTCAGAGGACCCTGATTACAAAGATGGTTTTGCAGCTACAATTACACGAAATACTCTTGGATACACACAAAGTTTTAGAATGGAATGAAGCCAGAGTCAAACTCAGTTATAATCCTATGTCATGCATTTGCATGTCAGTGCCCATTAGTTTCTCCAGAAGAGGATATCTATCCTGTGACTTAAGTAAATTCAAAGAAAATGCCAGTACAGAGGCCTCTAATCCTTGCCTCATATACAGTCAAATAAGTCATAGGTGAAGCGCTTCCTACAATGTTTTAAATCAGCATGAACATTTGCAATAATAGTTGCAGAACAGAAATATTTATTCAATAGACAATATTGCCTGTCTTTTTAACATAGTTTTGCTGTGTAAAATTGAGGTAAAAAGGCAATATGGATTATATTATATCTGTAATGAATCTACAAGAAACACTAATAGGAATGCTTATATCATGATACATTTTAAACTATTTTAAATTGATTAACAATTGCTAGTGTAGCACTATTTATAATAGTTATGTATAAAATTTTCAGGTACTATTAAAAAAGCACAGTTTTAATAAAATCATAATACTTATAATTTGGTTTTGTGCAGTAGAATACCTGTAAAATCAAAAATATTTCCAACAATGGAAATTCCCAGGCATTATGTTTGTACTTTAGTCTTTAATATGACAACTCAGAAGAGTAGTATATTCACAATATTTTAGAGACTTAAATATTTTAAATTAATAGGAAGTGAGCAAGAAGAAATTACTTTTGAGGCATTAGTCTCTATGTTGCATAGTTTTGCAGCTGCCCATAATAACTCGAAGATCTCATAACTATAAAGAGTCTGTTTTCTGACTGATCTTTTTGAGTGTCTAAATTAACAGGTTTATCAGTATTAACATTTTTCAGTTCAGAGCTTGCCATGACCCATCAGTACGGGGCATGATGTTTGCTGTAAATTTTCATCAGTCTGAACCAAGACACCAGACCAAGTGTCAGGGAACTCTTGTGCTTCATTCCAGCAACCAGCCCAGTATTTAGACTCAAAAGTGTTAGCTAGCAGGTCCTTAAATTTTACAATAGACTTCCACAAGGGCTAACAAGCCTTTAACTTTTCACAGTGGCTGGTATGGGGCTGTTCATGCTGAACACAGTGATGATAATAGAGATGGGGTTTTTTATTGCTGAGCAGATCTTGCACAAAGCCAAGGTCTTTTCTGCTTTTTGTACTCCCATATTGGTGAGGAAATTGAGGGTGCATGGGAAACAGTAGGAAACACAGCTGGGACAGGTGACCCAAACTGACCAAAGGGATATTCCATACCATATGACATTGTCCTCAGTATACACAGTGGGAGGGAAGTGCCAACGTTTGGAGCGATGGCATTTGTCTTCCAAAGGAACTGATAGTGTGATGAGGCCCTGCTCTCCTGGAGATGGCTGAACAGAGTCCACAGAGTTCACAGAATATTCTGAGTTGGAAGGTACTCCCAAGGATCATCTAGTCCAACACTTGCCAGCCCATGGGAAGTTGTGAATGAATTTCTCATTTTGCTTTGCTTGTGTGCACAGCTTTTACTTTCCCTATTAAACTGGTTTTATCTCAACCCACAAGTTTTCTGGCTTTTTACCCTTCTGATTCTTTCCCTGGTGGGGAATTGAGTGACTGGCTGTGTGGTGCACACCTCTTATGTAAACCAGATTTTTTGCGCCAATTTATTCACACATGCACAGCCAGCCCTTTAGAGCCTTCCTCCAAGAGGTGAATCAGCGGCAGGGGAATGGACTGAGCAGGAGTATCAAGGCATAAAAGGAAGCTGGCTCAGAAGAGCGCCAGCCCACCTCCACCTCTTTTAATCACAGCTTTCCTGTCACAACAGTCAGACTATTCGATACAAAACATGCTTACATGTGGCACTTGACAGACCCAAGAATTCACTGCTCCAGATTCAAGACCTGTATGCAGCATTACCATTTGTGACTCTCCTAGGCTTCAGTAAGAGGTTGGGAAGAAACCTCACATCATTTTTAAATAGGACCTAGGTTAAAAAACCTAAATGATATCTATCAGTGTATTGGAAAAAGTGTTGGCAAACTGAATTTACAGTAACCAATTTGTTGTATTCCAAACACTGAATAATTTACTACAATATCAAATGAATTTTAGAGCAATACTTTTGCAGAGCACTAAAGGTATAACAAACATTAATATATACTCAGTTCAACAGTTACAGAAGAGAACACTTCCAATCATAGAACGGTTTGCGTTGGAAGTGGCCTTTAAAGATCCTCTAGTCCAACATACTACCATGGTAGGGTACTTGAAGCCCCATCCAGCCTGGGCTTGAACACTTCCAGTGAAATGGTGCCCTATTCCAGTGTCTCACCACCTTCATAATAAAAAATTTCTCCCTTATGTCCAAACTAAATCTACCCACTTTCATTGTAACACCACTGCCCTCTGTCCTTTCTCTACAGGCCCAGGTAAAGAGTCTTTCTCTATCCTCTGAACTTACTCCAACAGACCCATGTCTTTCTTGTACTGGGGATTCCAGAGCTGTACAGAGTACTCCAGGTGGATCTCAAGAGAACAGAGTAAAGGGGGAGAATCACCTCCCTTGACCTGCTGGCCACATTGGTCAGTTGGATGTGGTTGGCTTTCTGGACTGCAAGCACATATTGCCAACTCATGTCTAATTTTTCACCCATCAGTATCCTCAAGTCCTTCTCCTCAGGGCTGCTCTCACTCCATTTGTCCCCCAGTCCTTATTGATGTTGGGGTTTGCCCCAGCCCAGGTGCAGGAGCTTGCAGTTGGCCTCGTTGAACTTCATGAGTTAAAACATTCAATTGCAGTAATCTGACCTGAAAATTAAATGTGTTCAAGGATTGAAACTGCTTAGCCAGGAATTCATAGTTCATAATTCCTGGCTAAGAAAGGAATGGCTTTAAAGTGAAAGAGAGTAGGTTTAGGTTAGATATTAGTAAGAAATTACTGTGTAATTTGTACAACCCCCATCTTCATGAGCATTCAAGGCCAGGCTGGATGAAGCTCTGAGCAACCAGTTCTAGTGGAATGTTCTCTGCCCAAGGCAGGGAACTCTACCCAACCCAAACTTTTTTATGATTCTGTGAACTCAAGAATGCTATGGCAGATGGAGGGAATACCATTTCTTAGACTCCTCTAAGCAGCAATTACCCTGCCTAACTATAACAACAAGCAAGACAATGAAGTCAATCACAGGTTCATTTAGGTTTGAAAAAACCCTTAAGATCACCAAGTCCAAAGTTAACCAGCACTACTAACCCACCACTAAACCATGTCTCACAGTGCCACTTTTTTAAACACTTGGCTTTTAAACACCTCCAGGGATGGTTACTCAAACACTTTCCTGGGCAGCCTCTGCTCTGAGCACCTCTTCCATGAAGAATTTTTTTCTAATAGCCAATCTAAACCTCCCCTGGTGCAACTTAAGGCCATTTTGTCTCAACACTTGTTATGCACAAAAAGAGATCAACCACCTACTCGCTACACCCTCATTTCAGGTTGTTGAAGAGAGTGACAAGGTCTCCCCTGAGCCTCCTTTTCTCCAGGCTAAACAACCCCAGCTCCCTCAGCCACTTCTGATAGGGCTTGTGCTCTTCACAGACCCTTCACCAGCTCTGTTGCCCTTCTCTGGACTCATTCCAGCCCCTCAATGTCTTTCTTGTCACAAGAGGCCCAAAAAATGAACACAGGATTTAAGGTGCAGCCTCACTAGTGCTGAGCAGAGGGGATGATCCCTTCCCTGGTTCTGCTGGCCACACCATTTCTGATACAAGCCAGGATGTCATTGGCTTTCTTGGCCACTTGAGCACATTGATGGCTCATAATGAAGAGGTGGTTTTACTCTGATTTTATTATTTACACCTGTGTCTATGATAGCCTGTGGTACACAAAAAATCTTAAGCTGGAGTGATGAAATAAACTAATTTTAGGCTTTCTGAACATACAGGAACCATAATTCCTCCCAGTTCTGAGCTTAACACAGCTGGCACATAACTGAGTTTTCCTTGGGGAAAAGCATGAAAAACAGCTCTACAAAATATATTGACAACAAGCAGGCAGGTCAAACAGTTCAATTACAGGAAAAGTTTCAAATATAAATAAGAATGCAGATAAGTCTCTCCCCGATTTTCAAATAATTTAAAAAAAGCTTGTTACATGATAACAGAAAATTTACATTTCTATTTCTGCCAAAGCTCAGGGTTAAATTTCAGCACAAAATATTTAGATTAGGGATTTATGTTAAAATTTGATTTAGAATGGTTACACACTGGCAATCTGCTCCTGTGTGTCAAACATTATCATTCTTGTTATGTGTTTGTCTACATGTTTATACATGAAGACAGGATATCACCTTATTTTTTTAAGAGATCAAGCACAATAAAAAATCAGTTTCCTTTTTAATTTTGTTAAATCTTCCTTTTACTTATAATTGAGACCTCAGCAATGGTTTGCTGCACTACTGGAGAGGAGGAATTTTTTTATTTTTCAGAGAAAACTTTTCTGAGTAAGTGACAATATTTTAAGTATTTTTGATTCTGGAGTCCAAATGTGAGGGATGCTCAGGCAACAAGGCAAGAGTACATTGATACACTCCCACCAAAGGGAAAGGGAGCGGGAAAGCGTCGTTTAAATAAAGGAAGGCTTGTGCTAGAGCCATGGTGTAGCATTTGTACATCCCAAATTTTTGTGCGCTTTGTTAGGATTTTGGATGATCTAACGTTGCCGTCTGGTGGTGGGAAGACAGACTGCAGAGAGGACTCTCGTGTGTCCTGCTTCCATGGCTCCTTTTTAGAGGCATGGTAATGCCATCCTGGAATTTAAACCCAGTCATGAAAACCAAGGAGGGTAAAGTTAAGAATAACTGCATAGTCAGATGAGAAGCTAAATGCATCATCTGTTATATTAAAAATATCTGAAAAAGTCTGAAGCATTCATGTCTGCAGCCCTTCACTTTAGTGTGCAGTATTAGCATCACAGATGAAGAGACAGTGGATAGAGTACTGTTGGTAAACATTACAGCTAGGACTGATATTTATGTTTGTGTTCAGATCTTAATCCCTATGTTTATTTTGGGGTAATAGCAAAGATTATTCAAATAAAAGTTAAAGGGTTTTATTGTTTTATGCCAGCAACAATTGGGCTAAAGCCATGCACAACTGAATTTCTGTGTAGGTGCTTTTGTGGGAACACGTCTGTGACTGCTGTTTAGTACTTTGTGTTTAAGTCTGAGTGATTAATTTCTGATAGTGCATTGATCTTGTTTCTGTTAACTTTTCAGTTATTTCACTGACTCTGATATATTGCTGTGTCCTCGTTTGTGCCAACTTGGCAAGATATTCTTGGAGTATGAGTGCCAAATACAGAAATTACTGAGTACCCTTTTGATTTAGAAAATATTCTATTTAGGTGAAATGGCCTGCAAAATGATTCAGTCTTAAGATTATTATGATTAAGGAAGTAACTGCTACAGCTTTACCTCTATGGTTCTTTAAGCTTTAGCATTCAATGAGTGCGGTCTGTATGTTTCCATCCCTTTAAGTCTCCAAAGTTAACACAGTAACTGATGTTTTGAAACACTTCTCTTGAAATTTACATTACATGAAAAGAGCTTTCCAATTCAAGCAGCCCAGTTACTGTGTATGCTGAACTATTAGTTTAAGTAGAAGCCCTGTATGGGGGGTGATGGTGTATCATTTTTATTATTTGTAGCAACATGAGTGCTTGTACTGAAATGAAGTTTAATTCAGTTTAGAGCTAACTGTAACTGTTTGGAAGAGAGGACCCTAGTAGATACTATAAAGTCGTGAAGTGTGTTTACAAGTTTCAGTTACCTAAAGCTATGGAAGGGTGCTGGAGACACTGAGGCAAAGAGGACGTAAAAAAAATAAATAAGTGGAGGGTCACAATAGTAGATACTTCTTTCTGCCATTGAATAGAAATAATTAAAAGAAAAATTATGTTCAGTGGAATTGAGAGAAACAAATGTAATTGAAAAAATCTGAGAAGCACCTTAAAATTATCTGCTCTTAGACAAGCTATTGCAATAAGTGGGTTTACTGCTTTTCTAAGGGGAGGCATTTTTTAAATTTTGAAATTACAGAATCCACACCAGCGTGATTATAGGTGTTTTCACACCAAACCACCCCTTTTGTCATTAAGCAAACAACTGACTGCCTGCAGTTACAACACAGGACGAGAATTCACCCTGGTAGCACATGGTCCCATCAGTCTAACTGATTTTGTTATTTGTTTGTTTGTTTCCCTGGAAAAATGGAATTTTCTAGGTAACATTTCATCCTGGTTGAAATTTGAAGGACTTAACTGTGTGCAAAATCATAAAAATTTAAGCATTTTGATAGTTTTTCATAGCAAGATATGACTACAATGGGTTTTGGGCATCCGGATGTTGTAGAGAAGGCTGCAAAAAATAAAATAGAAGGCAATTAGGGAAGAACATCTTAGAAGAACTGCATTACTTTTGGTAGTGGTTTCTTAACATCCTGCAGTACAAGGATTCCTTCAAATGTCCTTAGAAAATGCCTATAGTCTAAACTCTAAAGTCCTAAAGCCCTTACAAATCCATTTATCAAGGCATGTTTAAATCATGAAAAGCATAATTTACTTGCTGAAATATCACAATAACCATGGTAGTTGAAGGAGAGTTTTCAAAGTTTTCAATGCATGAACAACTTCAATAATTTTCCTTTCACTATCTTGAACATTTTCTTGCTTTGGACATTAGGAAATAAATAACAAGCTGACTTCCATCACAATGCCCAGGAATTTCAAGCAGCAATGTCTGAATGTGATGTACTTCAGATCCTTCTTGAAATGGACAGACTTTATTACTAGTATTGATGAGTATGCATGCTCTTGAGCTTTAGCTGTGTTATTGTAGATTAATATCAGATATTTCAACTGACGCATTCTGCTTCAGCTCTCTCTCTGTGAGGTCAGAAGAGCCCTTCATAGAGCAGCCGTCCAGGGTACTAACTACCCCTTACAAGAATTCAATAAATTTTTATCATTAAGCCTTACATTGCTTCCACATGCCATCATGCCACTCAGAATGGTGTTCCAAAACCCAGTGAATAAAAGGGTATAGAACATGAAGAGTAATGATCAGTCAGTGCATTGAAATTACAGTTAATAGAAGTATTATTATTCTAAAATCTTTCAAAAAAACCTTTCTGATCTCTGGCTGATGTGATTTGTGTATGCTTCTGTGTAGAGAGTGTAGCTTCGTATTAATTTGTGTTGTAGAACTGAAGGAAGAGAGAAAGGTCTTATTTGAAACTGTCATTAGATACCCCTGGTTTCTGAGTACTTCAGTCACATTGCTCTTAAATTAAAAAGATTTAGAAGAGAAAATCATGTATTTCCATCTAATTAGTTATTTTCTAGTTATAAAGATATGCATTTATCCCAGACTATCTTCACAAAGCCTAAAAGTTCTATTTAAATCAGTTAGGTTTTGCTCACTGAACACAGAAATCAGTATTATGCAATATATTTGGTATGTAGGTTTTCTACAGTATCCTTTAAAATACAAACTTAAGTTACCCAGTTTTACTGAAACTTTGGGGTTTTACTGGAAAATGGTCTTTTTACTGGACACGGTCTTAAGTGATTTCTTGCAGCCACTGCATTACCATTAGAGTCTCACAATCACAATTTTTTAACGAGAAGGAGCACCTTTTTCATCTTTCATCTTAAGAGAAAGATATAGGGGGAACTTGGGGAATGTGGCTATTAATCCAACTCTTTATATAGTAAAAACCAATAGTATAGTTTTGCATTCATTTTTATAACTTATCTATATAAAAGCTCAAAGTTATAAAAACAGCCTGATTAACTTTCCCTAGCAAATGTTACTGATGCTAATGTCACCAAAAAGACTATGAAAATTATCACAGATGTATTCTATTACTCAACACAGTATTGTTCTGCAAGACATATATCAAGCCTCAAGCTGTGCCAGGGGAGGTTCAGGAAGAGGCTGCCCATGGGGTTGGGGGAGTCACCATCCCTGGAGGTGTTCCAAGAAACGACTGGATGTGGCACATAGTGCTGTGGTCTAGTTGACAAGGTGGTTATCAGTCAAAGATTGGATTCACTTACCTGGGAGGTTTTTTCTAACCTATATGATTCTATGATTCTACATTAGCTCCTACAATCAATACTTTAAAGCATTACTACATGTGGCAAGTTATTAATATATGCTGGATAATTTAAATAGGTTTTTGTAAAAATTTACTTTGACCTGTAAGATTTACCATTGAAAAAAGCATATTCCACACATTTTAGAAAGCAGTGTAATAGCTTTTGTTCCACTAACATATGAATGTGAAAATGCCAACAAGAGACTATAACTTTATGGTGATTTGACATTTAAATATGAAATTAGCTTGTTTAGATACTGCCCACATTTTTCTTCCTTAACCCACAGTTTTTAACAAATTACAAAAAGTTAAATATTGGTGACTCTTGCATATCACTGCCTTTTTGTTCAAATGCCTTACAATAATATTTCTCAAACACAAGGCATTTAACAAACATTCTCAGCATTCACTGAGAGATCAGGAACAGTTGTCTGCAATAAACTAGACCTTAAATTCCTCTATGTCACTAACATAACTTGCTTTTTGCACTTTGCATTTTGCTGTCATTAAGCTGCATAGGTAGTTTTCCATGGATTAGAGAGCAGCAAAGGCTCTCCTTTAGATGATTTCCAGACATTTTCCCATCCCCATCCCTCCCTGCCCAACTACAAATCACTCCACTAAAATGTCAGTGCCACTAATAGAACAGTCAGTTCTCCTTCCCTGGGTCAAACATTCGAGACAAAATTAATAAAGACATGAGGGCAATCTTACACATATAAAATTTGTGGTAGTCATTGGCACTTAATTATCTAACTTGACAGCACTGGTCAGGAGACCATTTTAGCAGAACAGCCTCTTAACACTAGCCACTAAGCTAAAAAGATGTGCTGAGATTCTGTATTCAAATAAATGATAATGCCGTTTTTCCAAGAGGAAATATTATATCAATAGTTTTTACTATCAGCATAAAATAGTAATTTCTGTGCCGTACGGATAAAAGTTAAGTTCTACTGATTTTTCAGCTTGAGCAGTGCTTTTGTGTATTCAGCCAGGTGATAGTTTTCACAACTCAGCCCTGTGAAAAGCACACCCTGACCTTTCATTGCCCATAAAAAATGCCTGCCATTTCACACATCAAACAATACAGACCCCTTTTTTCCCAGCAGCACAGAAAAAGTAGTGTGTCCAGGAGAAAACAGTCTAACATTTGAGTTACCTGCCCTTTCTTTATTGTTGGAACAAGCAGTAGAAGCCTGTTCTTACAATGCTTTAATGTTTTCTGTGAGGGAAAGACGTTGACCTTTAACACTTTGTCTATACTAGAGTGGATGGGAGTACTCCACACTGAGGGAACAGTGCAGTACGTCCTGGGATGAGGTACAGAGTACAGTGCCACTTGCTGAATGAGAAGCAGCCAAGGGAGAGTGACAGAAGGTACAGAATAAAACAGCACGTCTTGTAAGAATATTGTCCACGTTCTGAACATGTCACCTCCACCCTCCTCTAGCAGTCCTGATGTCATGATATGTCCTTAAACCTCCTGTCCTAAATTAATCATTGCTTCTCAAAAAAAAATTCAGTCATTTCTTGACAAAAAATCTGTAGATATTGGAGTTTTACTTAAGAACTTCCAGCTACATGAAAAAGACACTAACAGAAATACTCTTTCTAGGGCAGCAGATTTAATATAAGAAAGCATATGAAATGTCCAAACGCTCGAACTGCTTGATCCAGTTTGAGGTCCTTGGGAACTTCTGGAAAAATGCATCTAAACTCTTAGAGGTTTCGTGTATCTTGAGTCAAGATTTGCTGTCTATGTGAATAGCACGTTGGCACCATAAATATTGAAGCCTGGCTTTGCTGGAGCACAAGCTTTGCAGATGGTGAGACAGGGTTTTGCAGCACAAGAATGTTTTTCTTTCACACTTAACAATCAATAATAAAAAACTTTCATGAGGGCAGGTACCAAGATGAACTTCTGCACATAGTTTTCAATCTGTTTGATGCAACAAGGAGTGAAAATGCACAAAGATAAAAAAACTTGGAGACATCCAGCAAAAAAAGAATTGAGGGTTTTTTCACTTTTTTCTTATTAGTCCTCTCATCACGCCTGCTTCAGCAAGCATATTTTTTTCAGCTTTTGATGTATTGATCAAGAGGTACTGAGTTAATAAACCCCAAGGACATTCTTTTACACCTTGTAGGAGGAGACTTAAAACAAATTTACTCCTCTCTTGAAGTATTAAAATAATATTTAGAATTCTTGTTCCAGATTTACTTGAAGACAATCAACACCTCTTTACAAAAATCTTATGTTAGTGAGCTTTAGATTCTTGAAGTCACAAAAGCAAAAATTGTGATCCAGATCATACTTGCAAAGATCAAATAAAATTTACGCTCCTAGGTGATGGACAGATATACTGGATAGATTTTCTGGCATACTGGCCAGAAAATGCCTAAATCCATTTGTATGAATAATTTAAAAAAAAAAAAAAAAAAAAAAAAATTACATAAGAATTTGGTTATCCCAAGCAGAGATACAGGCTGGGAGGAGTATGTAGTGAGAGCATATCTGATAAAGACTTGAAGATGTTGGTGTATGAGAGGCTGAACATGAGCCAGCAATGTTCATGCAGCTCGCAGCCCAGAAAGCCAGTTGTATCCTGGGCTGCACCAAAAGCAGTGTGGCCAGCAAGGTGAGGGAGGTGACTCTGCCCCTCTACTCCACCCTGGTGAGACCCCACCTGGAGCACTGCATCCAGCTCTCGGGTCCCGAATTGAAGAGTAGTCCTACCAGAAATTGGAGATTGTCCAGAGGAAGGTCAGGTCTGAGGGGTGGAGCTCTCCTATGAAGACAGAGTTGGGGAGGTTCAGCCTGGAGAAAAGAAGGCTCAAGGGAGACCTTCCAGCACGTAAGGGGGTATTGGAAAGTAAGAGAGCTGGGAAGGGATTATTAAGGGTATGTAGTGACAGGAAAAGGGGGAATGGCTTCAAACTGAAGGAGGGTAGGTTCAGATTAGATTTTAGAAAGAAGTTTTTTCCTGTGAGGGTAGTGAGGCACCAGAGTAGGCCAGAGCACGTATTGATGCCCCTTCCCTGGAGATGTTTAAGACGAGGTTGGATGGGGCTTTAAGCAACCTGGTCTAGTGGATGGTGTCCCTGCACACAGCAGGGACAGTCTATGCTTCTATAATCTGACAACATCATCTTTGTTTTTTCAATGCAGCAACAGAAGAAAAAAGCAGCAACAACAAAACAATGTTAAAAGAAGCTTATACATATTAATCCAGTTATTAAAAATTTGTCTTCACAATAAGCCAAACGTAAATGCTAAAGTCTATACTTCTACTTTTACTGAGATGGCTACAACAGAAGTTTGATCATTAGTTCTCAGAGACAGGATTTGACTTGACCTACAAACTTCTGATAATGGTATTACTTGTTAATTAAAGCAGTAAATATAGAAAACAAATAATAATCACATCTCAGTAAAATAAAGTTCAGTTTCACTTTATTCAAGATGAAGAAGAGGTTGAGGGGGGGAAGGTAGGTGTGGAAACCAAGAGAGCCATGCCATGGAAGTCATGCAGTTGAACAAAAAGAGATGCAACAACTAGACTTAAGAAAATTTCAGCAGTTTCTTAAAGGTAATTCTTAGCAAATTGAGAACCCAAGGGACGTTTTTCAAATCTGTTAAATTTACATAACAGTCACCTAGAAGAGAAACCGTTCTTCAGCATTTCAGTAAAGGCCATGATAACACTTTAAACACCACAATGGACAGAACTTTATGCCTACATTTTAATATTTATCAAGATCCCCTTTTGTAATTGCATATACACTTTCAATAAAAATTAATATACCTAATCTGCCTTCTTGTTGAAAAAAATACACATACTGCAATAAGGAATGAGGCACAGCAGACTGGACATCTCAAACAACCTGCAGCAATACAGAAAATTACACAATGGCACAAGTCTGAATACCTTTCTCTTTGCCCTAGGGTGATATATAGTTAAAAGAGACAACTGGTGTTTGCTAATAAATGGTGAAATCCATTCATGACTGTATGGAGATAGTTTAAGGAAAAAAAGCAATTTACTAACTAGAATCGGGAAATACAGAAAATATCCTGACTAGAACAGGGAACTATAGAAAATCATGCTGTTGTTACAAGTGGAGACAACAAGGGAGGTTGTAGAAAGGTCCCACATTGACTTTTGAACATTTCAGCTCAGAAGAAAATACATAGAATCAGTTAAATCGAAAAGCTAAACCAATGGAAACAAAAGGTATTGTAAGTGAAAGTTGCAGCAGATACTCTTTAAATGCTGTGGATAGAGAAGAGACCACAAACTAATCAAGAAAATAATAAGGCTATTAATTGAACTATCATGCATAAGATGAAACTGACAGAATAAAACCAAATGACAGATAGAGAATGGTACTCAGGGCATTTAAAAAGACTACTTATCTAAGGCAAAGTATCCAAGTTTGGCATGATAACCTGAGTTCATACTCTTGGTATGTGCTTGGTGTACAAACAAGTGGAGTAACACAATCATTGTAATATTTTGGAATTCTCTTATTTTGTTTCAATTTACAATTTACAGGGAAAATTGCAGGATTACATGTATTTCGTACTAATTAAATGGTTACTCAACACCAATGGCAAGACTTACAGTAAATTAAAGATCTGCAACTATAGGTTAGCATGTTAGTTTAAGGTTTTACAAAAATGGAACCATTTGGATATCTCAGGCATCACCAGCAACGTCAGAATTCTATCCTGTAGCTATAAATATTCTAAACTATTCTTTAGAAATCACACTTTGGCAGCAGGTACTTTCTATATGTACCAGATGTTTTGAAGACTTTGATATTGGAATTTATGGAAGCCTTCATGTAACACTGTACTGCTTCATGTACTTTCTGTACCAATTGCAAGAAACAGCCATTCAACAATACTATGACTACTACATCTAAGAAGCAAATAGAATTGTAGACATTCAAACTATCAAAATTCTGCTGCCTGGGTATGAAACAAAACAGTTTCACTGTGTGAGAAAAGTTGATAAAAGCAACTGTGACATATTATATTTATTATTTAATATAAACCTGACTTCATTAGTCACTTGCTTAGCACACAATATTGCGTAATTCAAGGCATTTATTTTTGGTATGCAATAGTGCACTTATAACCCCATCAACTCCTCCTTGATTTGCAAGACTGTAAGTTACTTCTATTTAAAATAATAGGCTTTTATGAATATTTTTTAGTGCAGAGAAATATTAATTCTCCCCATTACACATTTTTGTAAACTGTTAAATTTTCTGTGAGCACAGACAGAGGTGCTGCAACACTTCCTTAAGTAGAATATAAAAAAGTTTACACTAAAAGCAGTACTGTATTGTAAATCAATCACGACCTGGTCCATTCATTTACAAAAAGAAAATAATATTGTCAAATAAGCAGCCCCTCCTGTGATCACCTAAATTCAACTTCTGTGATTGGTAGCCTTCTTCCTATATTTTGAGTTGTAACACTAATGATTAACATTTCCTTTGACAAAGAAATTTGTATTTCAACGCAGCCACAAGTCATATTAAAACCAAGACATAAACTAAGTAATGATTTTCAGAATCAAATGAAAACTGAAACATTTGCTCTGAATAGTATCATAAGAATTATTCCAATTTCAATATCAAAGGTTAAGACAAATTCACTTTATGCTGCTTATATAAAAAAATGAAATCTGGAATCTTATATAAAAAAAACCACAGAAAACCAAGGCCAAACTTGGCAGAATCTTTTTTCATCATTAGGTATTTTTTTAACTTAACATCATCTAGTTCCGTGATTTAGCCATAGACTGTTGTAACCATAATAAACAATTTGATAAATCTTCCTTCCTTCTTGTTTTTGCTTTTGTTGCTGATATTCAAAAAGTTCTGCTTGTTAAAGAGGAATTAAAAGGTAGCTCTTCAGTGTTCTTCTTATCTTGGTGTTTTTCCATTCATTACAATTTTGGCTGATTCTCTCTCACTTCTTCCAGTTTAGAAAGTATCCACTGTGTGGAGAAACAGAAACAATAGAAGTCTTTCTATGGTAAAAAACAATGAGATGGGAATCTAGAGCAGGGCATGTAGTTATATAAAGGAGCTGCCATAAGAAGTGTGCATACTGTTTTGCAGGAAGATGAGTGGATTATTACAAATCAGATGCTGTTACTGCATCAGATTCTACCTCCTCCTATTGACAGACCAGTTAGTTGGTTTTGTAAGGTTCCTGAGCCTTTCCAGGAAAATACACAAGCTAGTATTTTTATGAAAAGTGTACTCAATTTTTTCAGCTTTCTTTTTCTTACTTAAGACTTATTGCATACACAATATGATGTGCTAATTTGACTTTTAGAATTGTTTTTGATTTAGCTGGGGCATAGATAGGAACCCCTTCCCAGAAAGACTACTGGACCTCAACACTGCCTGCCCTTGTTCCACCACAGTAAAAAAAAACACAAACAAACAAACAAACAAACAAACAAAAAAGGAAAAAAAAAAAGAGAACCTCAGGATCTCCAAAGATTACAGGCAACTTAAATTCAACATGAGGCTCCTACCTTTCTGAAGAGTCAAATGTTATCACCTAGATGTGATTAGAAACTACCTCCATGAAGACAAAGGCAACTTAAATTGATGAGAAGATGCAAAAGCAACTTAAACTAATGACAAGATGCAACTTCCACAACCTGTTTCAAATCATGATCCCAGGGAACCATATCCCACTGGAATATATACAAGACTAATTTATTGTTTGTGAAAATTATTAGCTGCACTAATAAAAACAAGGCAGGTCCTTCACAACTCAGCTACCTCGTAATTCTGATAGCAGACCTGAAACACTCATACTTCTCCACTGTAGTCAAAACTAATGTCAAAATGAAGAGAAAATGTGTACAATAATAGCAGCAATATCATATATCAAATAGAGAAGTTGTATTTTTATTAAGGATTTTCCTCATTCTTCAACCAAAACCGCATTTTGAGGAACAGAGCAATAACATCCCACTCCTTCCCAATCCATGTAATAAAACTAAGAGTAATTTACAAATATTTTGGTTCTATTAAGATGTACTATTTTAATTCACATCCTAGATTGTTTAGTTTCTGTTAGCAGTACTGTTAAATCAGTCTTTAGACAGACAGTTATAATTTCAAAGATTTACATAGGGACAAGTTTGATGTTGAAATTGAGTATTTTTGAAATTCAGTACTGAATAGGTCATTGCTATTTCCATTTCTATAATGCATATGTGGAAATACTGAATTTTAGATACATAGAGCAGTTTCAGGTTAAGAATATTTGTTTTACTTTTTAAGCCAAATTTAGCACAGTATAATTTTAATAATATTTAGACTTTACCTTAGCATCTTCTGGACTTCTAAAATTAATAATTTTTCCAAATTCTTTGGCATGGAACACTGACTTAACTCGTTCCTAAAAAAAAAACAAACCCAAAACAGTAATTCAGAATTGAAATTAAGTTTCTTCAGATTTTAAGACTAAGAAGTTATTTACTATTAAGACAGATATGATGGTTCAGACAGCCATGTGTACCCATTGCACTAACCTGAGTATGTTCGCATCGCATGCACATACCCTGAGAAACATTTTCTGCATGAAAGCACAGTGGAGTGGAGCACTCCAGCATTAACAGACTTCCCTTTTTACCATGGAGTCCCTGGAGAAGGGACTATAAAAGTGCATAGGAATGGAAGGCAGATAATGGAGTATGTGCAGTAACAAAATCCATTACTCCCTAAGGTTTTAATTTTTCATTCTTTCTAAGTCATTACTTCAGTGGATATTCCACCAATATTGACTTGGAAGTAGAGGTCTTAGGTAGTGAAAATAGCAACTCTGGCTTCATAAAGAAAAACATAAGGAGTTATTTGCAAAATAGAGTTTTCAACCACAGATTTCAGTAAAGAGCATACTGCAGACATATGAATGGATTCTGAAATGACTGCTGTGTAGGGGTAAAGATGGATATGTTATTCAGCATTGTCTGAAATGGCAGAAACGCTAAGAATTGTTTCATCCTGTAAAAGTTCACTTGCAGTCAGAAATCCAGTTTGGAGGATTCCAAACCAATATGGCTCTGCCTTTCATGCTCTCTGCAATAGAAACAAATAATCTGAGTGAAAAACTGAATTACTTCATACACTGTCAAGACTGTCCTGACAACCAATATGTGTAATTACACACATGAAGCTTATTAAAAACTGAAACAAACCACTGTCAGGTAAATTTATTGATTGACATTAAATTCAGTTACCATTTCCACAAGAATTTAAGAAATATTGTTAAGGAGCTGCCTTTGTAAGTACACTCAGTCATTGGTGGTCATCTCCTTCTGTCTTTTGCAATTCCATCAGGGAAAGAAAATTTAAGGATTTTTTTCAAAGCAAAAATTGAAACTAAGAGCAACATTCTTCAACTTGTATTGAAAGGGATAAACATATGTCATTATGGTTTTTTTCAAGGTATGAAAACCTTACTGTATTTTTGAAGAATTTGATTACTAGCAAATGAAAAAAAAAAAACTTCGAAGCTAGCACATGCTAGCTATTGCTCTGTTATATTTGAATAGGATTGCAACAAAGTAGAAGTCCACACATTGGCATATTTCCACAGTGTCAGAGAGCACAGTAAAAATATTCTGCAGCCTTCTGAGCCTTTTGTCATATAACCATTTTCCAAACTATGAATATATGAACTGGTCCATACCAACAAAAAATTCCCAGGGCTCAAGGAATTTCATCTGCAAACACCAAGTCACCATCCTGCTTAGAAGAATCAGAAGCTAGTTATCTGAGTTTGCCAAATTTCAGCTCCCTTTTTTGAGTGTATCTCAACTATAAAAGAGATCAAGAATTCAAAGGAGAGAGAGCAGAAATTCAAAGTTCAATTTTATAAGCAGTTAACAAAAAAAGACAACAAAACATGGCAAGGTTAATGTACCTTGGCTTCAATGCGCAATCTCCGACCATCAACGATGAATGGCTCTTTGGTAAATTCATCGTAAGTGTATTGCCATTCACATATTAGCTGTCCAAACGTCCCTTTTGTTACAAATAACACACCACTAGGCAACA
The DNA here is from genome assembly GCA_038380795.1 of Pyrocephalus nanus. Lineage (NCBI taxonomy): Eukaryota > Metazoa > Chordata > Aves > Passeriformes > Tyrannidae > Pyrocephalus > Pyrocephalus nanus. The sequence continues at coordinate 33,843,664 of CM076263.1, read as the reverse complement.
GAAAATAAAAGTAATGATTTAAAAATTAGTATAAAAATACTGAAAAGTTATCATGTTACCCTTGCTCGAGTGAATTCACTTGCTGTTGCAAAACAGTTCTCATGTAACAATCTATAACAACTATACAGCACACTTTCCAAAAGAGTCAATTTTAGAACCTTCCTCTAATTTATTTAAAATACTGACTTTCATAGCGAAACTGTAACACTATTTCAAGCTGTATTTTTACAAAAAGTTGTACTTTTTTTTTTTTTTTTGAGAAGAATGCCCGATACTCCACTATTAGACATTGACTCTGCTTTTGTATTATCCTTTTATCCTTCATTATGCCAATTTTTATAAGTGAACCCTACAGTTCAGATGGCTTCACCTTAACCAGGTTTGTAACAAATCCTTCTCAGCTAAAGAAATCTTAAAACCAAAATTCCCTTCTTAAATAGGAGAAAAATAACACTCAACACTTTTCTGCAGTACAATGCCACAGCTGAAGATAATTAATTAACAGCACATTAAGCAATTATTTTATCTACATAAATGATGACAGTGCTGTTACTGATTAGCAATTATCAAGGCACGTACATTTAGATGACTGTTTTAAGTACATATTATTCAGAGTTAAAACTGTTTACCTTTTGGTTACCATTAACAGATCTGTACTGTTGACCATAGCATGTGCAATATATCTGAGCTTTGAAAATCTTCCATTTTCAATTTTCTAGAAGAGACAAAAGTTTTATAACTTTGAATATGCTAGTAGATTAATGTACTAATTTTGTGCTTAAAATGTATTTATGCTCCAAAAGTATAAATTATAACAAAATACAATGGACATACTTTTAAATAAAAGGCTACTTTCATACAGTCAGAATATAACTAACAGACCTGTGACAGCTTATATTCACAATTATGTAGAGTTACATGTTTCTTGTTAATAATACAGCTATGCAAATAAAAAACAATCATAATCAAAACAGGAAAAGAAGAATATAATTTCTCATAACATTTCAGGACTCATTTTTTAAAGTATTTTTAATACACTCTGAACTTCTGCTAACTAATACAGTTGTGAGACAACCAGTGATAAAGATTCCTTTACCAATTTATGTCAAGTCACTTCCAAAACATCGAGTAATTAACTCTGAGAATAAATCTATGCCTAACTGTATATAAACCCCACTATCACGTAGACAGCAGAACTTATATTAATGCACTTGAGGTAATGCTTAGCATTCCTCCATGTTCATTTGTTTCTCTGTGAACTTAACATTTTCCTACAATTGCTGAAAATACTGTAGCAAAATATTTTTTAATGGGTAATAAATTTTAAAAATTGATGACAGCAGATTATTTTATAAAGACAGATGCTCCCTCTAACTCTTGACAAACATTGGATTTTTGATTTTTCTGAGCTATGAGTGATTAAATTAGTGGTTTAATTAATATTGCTGCATCTTAGTTGGGAATAACAACATGACTGCTTACATACTTCCCATCTGTTACAACTTGCAAGAAGAGCTAGATTAGTATAAATCGGTATGGATCATTGAAGTCCTAACTATTCCTTCAGATACACATGTCAATATTTATAAACATGTAGGTTAGTTCTCAAAGCAGTTAAAATAGCAAAACCATTTAATAAGCGTCCATCAACACAGTAAAATGATAAAGACATTTAATTAGGTGTACCCTTCAAATTTGGATACATGGATAGATAATTCCACTTGCCGAAACATGTCTTCCCCAAACATGCTGATTCTTTAGTGACTAAAATTTATGAATATTTGAGTAAGAGGCTCCCCAGAAGAGAGCTTTCCAGAAAGCTCTTAGAAAGCTCAAATAATTTCTCTTTCTCCAACTCTGCTGGGCCACAGAAATCACCACTATTGATCATGTGCCTACTTACGTAAGTCACTACTCATCTTTATTTCTGAAAGAGCTAGTGTCAGGTGCAGGTGAATTCAGCAAGAAGAATGGCATAAGAAATGAGGAACTAAGGGCTTGGAAATGGTGGTTTTATGTGGGTTTTTTTGGTGTGGTGGGTTTTTTTGATGTGGTGGGGTTTTTTGGTGTTTTTTTGTTGTTGTTTTTTTTGGTTTTGTTATGTTTTTGGAAACTCACTACTCGAGCTTTATCTAGGGGATGCTATGCCTCTGAACCGAGTCTCTCTCTCTACCTTTCGTATTTCGGTTCAAGCTTCTCTACCTAATAAGTAAATAACCAACAAATCCTTTCTAAGGTAACCTCACACATTTCTGCACACAACACACTGGATGATTAGAAGACAGAGGAGGTTGCATGGACAAACAGCATGGATAGGATATCTGATCCAGATACTAGGCTACTGGTCTAGGTCTATGTCCTGATGGTTATAGACCGTTTGTTACTGGTCCAGCAAGTTTTTAGGTCTAGCAATTTTCTAGTGGTCTAGCAACAGTGAACCAGAGGAGAAAGCTGATAGGAATGTAATGAAATAACATGTGTGGAAAGAGCAAGGGTGCTCCAGCAAAGATGAAAAATACACAATTGAGTTTAACTGCAAGACACTGTGACAATGACATCAATTTCTCTTAGTGACCAATCTCTCTCTTCTATTAGAAGCATGTATAGGGTAGAAGCATTTAGCAACTTAGCCTTATTAGGATGGAGGAGATATCAACCTTCTTGTGCTTTATATAGCATTGAGGTAAGTCTCTCAATCTAAATACTAAGTAGGACTTAGGAGAGGGGTGTTACCTCTTTTTGTCCTTTCTTTAGCTTATTAGGTAATTTTCAACAAACCATGTTCAACCTGCTGTAACTTACTTACCTTACTGATAATGAACTGAGAATTGTGAAAATCATTATGGAAGTACAGTATTTAACTATCACACAGGTGACAATCCTAAGCAAAAGCTATTTAAATGTCCATCAAAATCCACAAAAAGAGTTTCATTCTACTAACATTCCCAAACGTGATTTGTGGAGCACAAAAAACATTGTTGGCATGAGCCAACTAGTCCTCATTGTTATCTATGAGTCAAAATAAGCTCAGTTTATTTGTGCTCTATGGTTTTATAGGCAAAAGAAGTTAATTGGGAAATAAAGCACAAGAAAATATTGCACAGGTTATTTGCAAAGTGAATACTTATATCTATGACTATGCGGAGCAGTAACTACTTCTAAATTTTCTGCCTTAGGATTTTTCTACCCTTCACTTACAATCTTTATCCCTTTAAGCATTACACTTAAACCCGTTCATTGGGAAATGCATCACAGAGGGATACATGAAGTTTCTGCTGGTAAATCTTATAGCAACTTCATGACTGCACTGTTACCAAAGTGCCTTATACAGCTCAAATATAAAAGGATATATAATTTATCCTTTAATACAGGTGGCATAAATAGTTTTTAAAAATTTTATGGTATTTAGCTAATGCTTGGAGAAAGACAGCAACTTGGACCACTGTTTAGTGATGCAAAACTGTAAAAGTTAACAGTGATCAGTCACTCTTTGCTCACTATTAGTTTCACCATTGGAAAAAACCCAAACATCATTTTTTAAAAACAACATTTATGTTTCAAATTAAAAGCATTTTAATAACTTGATTAAGAGCACATATGAAGCTATTGGGAAAACAAAACAAAACACTCCAGCAGCTGTTACGTGTGAAGTAACACAAGCACAGATCCCCTCCTTTGAAAATTCTTACCTGTAGTATAACTGCTTAGATATCACTGCAATAATCTAACAGCAAATGTGATCATTTACGGATGGATATGTAAATATGTTTAATGTCTTAAGTGGCAACCCTGCATTTGGAGAGATTCCTAATCACACCACATACTCTTAATTTCATGAGAAACAAGCACAGAGGGCTTTGGCAAAGTTAGAAATGAAACAGAGCAGAGTGTTAAGTAGTGGAGACAAAATTTAAAATCTATGATCCTTCTGTTAATAGGTCTAAAAAATACTGGTGTTACGTGTGATACTAAAGTCTGAATGCCTGACATTCTTGAACTCAACTGAAACAGGATATTCATAAATAGTGCAAAGGCTGTTACGACTTAAAAGTGGTTATAAATCTGCTGTTCTGTATGTTTGGGTTAACTTGAAGGTTTCAACTGAATTATATGCTGCCAGTGTATTTCCTTATGAACTGGCTACAGTATAAATGTGTGAGTTCTGAAGGCAATCCACTGTTGTTGCTAGAAACTCAAAACCTGAATGCATCTTTCAGCCTCAAATCCTAAGGTAACTTCTTCAAAAGCTGTAGAATTGCAGATTTCAGCAGGCTAACTTGCCATAATTACATATCCAGTCTTCCCCACAGAAATGTTTAATAGTTCTAAGCAGTTCCCAGATGACTTGTTAAATGTAGCTTGAATGTATGTGAATAAAGGGGAAACACCATTATGGAAAGAAAAAGTAACATGTAAAACATTTTTTTTTCTGCCATAAAAAATTATCTCCTCGTCCTTTATGAATAAGAACTGATATTTATCCTGTATTATCTATTTCCTCATTCCAGTTATCCCAATGTGACATGTCATTCTACAAAAAGCAAAGCTTTTGTGCATGATGTGTTAGTCTGAATGATGTTTGAATTCAAGATTCCATTCAGCCATATTAAACAGCAACTCTGAATCCAACATGGTTTTATTAAAATCAATAGAAATCTGCAATCAACATTAACATTTAAATCTAAGGCCACAGTGTGAGGAAAAATAAAAAGTAGGACAGCAGCTTTCTTTCAGTACACAAAATTCCTACTTCACAGTAGAAATAAAAGTTGCCTAACCTGACTGGCAGAATTATCTTGGTCAATTTTTGATCCAAAAATATAAGAGAATTTGTTTGATAAGCTGATTAGAGAAACCATACTGATCCACATTTTCGTTCTGATGACAACATCTAGAGGTTCTGTTTCCTGCCAATATAATCAAACCTCTTTGATTTGTAACATTTGAAGCATGATTACTGCATCAACAGGAAAACAGAAGAATATTGCATTTATGCTTCCATCACAATCAAGCTAAAATGAAACTGAGTCATGCAAGCTTTCATATTCTTCTGAAACAACTGGTGTTAGCAGGTTTCAGGCAGCTTCCTGGAAATATATATGTCTTCTATTTGGGGTTGTGCATTGGCTATGTAATAGTATCCAAATATTGTGCATTTAGGTGGTGAGGATCCTGCTTCTTCCTTTGAACTAGACAGAGCAGGTATTCCAAAGCAGGATGGATGACAGCTGTGACTCAGTTAAGGGAGTAGCAACCTAGATGGCATGCACAAATGCCTGTCAAGAGTCAGGACAATGCCAAATAAAAATTAAATTACTTTGAACTTTGGAAACAATTTCTCCCAATAATTTTATGAAATGAAACCCCAGTTTCAGGGTACTTCATAAAATGGATGTTTATGTCTTGATTTGAACCCAAGCTCAAGATGAGTGAGGTAAGGAGAGAAAGGAATAGTATGACACATTTTCCTACTCCTCAGATGTTCTTCCTGGCAGACTGAAGTCTGAATACTGGGGGACAAGGGCCTGTTCAAATCACTTCAACATTTTACCACCTCATCTGAAGCTCATGACCAAAAAAGGATCACTAAACCAAAAGTTGAAGATCTCCAATACAACAGGACATGGTACTGGAGCACAGCTTTGAAGGACTGTCTTCTGTACAAGCTTACACGGCAACCTCACACAACAGAGTGAAAGCGTCCTCACAAACTCACACTCTATAAAAGCAAAATAGAAATATTTTAAATTTATTTTGGTTTTGGGTAGACATTAAGCCGTGACACAAAGAACCACTGATTTCAAGGTACAGTGGTTAATGACTTATCTTCATAAGCATAAAACTAGTCTTTCAGCTTTATCCCCTGGCAGGGCAAAGATCTGGCAGGTCTATAGCTTTTGTAAATGACTAATTACAGCAAATGCATATTGAATGATCACAGAAACTGTCTAAAGTATCCCCTTGCACTGGCTTAAGTCTACAGATCCTCTTGAAAAAATAAGACCCCCATACCTCCACACTGAACAAAAGGGATGTACTGGATAACATCAAAGATAAAGAGCACAGATAATTATTCACCACAGCAAGTAGGAAATATATTCATTTCAGCTGCTGTTACAGAAATCACTAAAAGAGAAAAACTGAACTCTTGAGAAAAGCTGAATTGTCAACTTGTTCTGTTGGCAACTGTTGCAGCCAAGAGCAGCAAATTTAGCAATGTGAGACAAAACAATGGCACAGTAATGGACTTCAAACGCAATTCAGCAGTGAAAAAGGGGTGGTAGGGAAAATCATTCAGCCAGAAGATAAATTGTTAAAACACATTAAACTGAAGTAAAGAATCAAAATTGAAAATATGGTCTTTATTTTTTGCTGTTACTTTAAATCTCTAATGAAAATAATCTCTACTTTTTTTTTGTTGTTTGGTTGGTTGGTTTGGTTTTGAGTTGGTCTAGCTATTAATATTCACAGCTTTTCGTTCCATGACCCAGAGAGAAATTAAATACTAATATCCCAGGTTATTTAAGTTTTTGTTATGCCAAATCCAAATTATTTATTTTTTCAATGTATATTCAGAGAAGTCTAGACTCAAGAGAGAAATAAATAAAATACTTGTACAAAATGAATATTTTTTTATTAATGGCGGGGGCTTTTTTGGTGTGTGTTTTTTTGGGTGTTTTTTTTTTTTAGTTAGCATTCTACAACCTTTTGATCTACTGAGTAAAGAAAGGACTCTTCAGTTATATTGCAGACCTGGGAGTACAACTATAAATGCTAAATTTTACTTCCACATTCTGCAAAAATTAGTAGAACTTTAAGACAAAAAAATTTTAAAGTTAAGTCAACTTTTAGCCAAAAAAATTATTAAAATTATTACATTTCTAAAACTGTTTTAGAACGAGGAAGAAACATCTTTTTTTTTTTTTTTTTGTAACATCGACATGCATTGTCTAGTAATACTGGCTGTTATAGAAGAAAACCAATTTTATAGGATAAAAAACCTAAAATAGCATAAAAGAGAAGGAAAATGTTAGGTAACATTATTCCAAATTCTCAAAAGTCAGTAAAGTTAATAAAATGTCACGGTTACCTTTCCATAAAGTTGTACCTAACAATTTCCTCAACTTTTATACATGATGTGTCTTTTTTCAGGATTGAAGATCAAAATGATTTCCTACGTTCTTCAAAGAAATGCAAGAGATCCACTTGCACCCAAAACGTTCAAAATCCTTCCCACTATGTTTCAGGCAGCAACACATTGCAATACAGTCTTTCATCTATTTCTGCAAGGCATCCTTTTGAGGTGACAGTATTACAGAACAAATAGAAACACATGGCCTGTAGCAATCATAAACATCAGTAATTTCAGCTAAAACTAGATGTCAAATTTAGTTGTCCCCTCTTTCATCTGTGAGATTAAAGGCAAAGGGTGATTGCCCAAGAGATCAGCCTTTACGGCACTTTGAATGCATAGAGCCAGAATAAGCAGTCTTAACGCTTTTTAATGGTTCTTTCCTCAGAATTTTGACAACTGGAAGCCAACAGACAACGAAGGAAATGACACTACTTTGGCAAATACACAAACATTTCAGAAGCTCTTATTGCTTTAGAGCAATTCTAACTGTTCAGATGTTGGCAGAAGAATTAATTATCACTACAATACTTAATGATACAGAAATCTCTATTGCCAGTTGTCCTTAAAGTGCAACACAAGTCTAAATTTAGTAACAAACCACAAAAAAAGAATGAGAAGACTGTGTAAGCATTCCAGTGAATACAGAATAATTTTTTAAAGAAACAAGTAACTTGTAAAGGTATTTTGTAGAATTTATAATACAGATTTGTAGTGGATCAGTGTTCCCTGCCACCTCTCATATCTAGGTAAATAAAAAACAAAATACTTTAGCATGTTATACACGTTTTACTACACAAAGTCTTGTAAAAATACTGGCTTTTTTTCCCATATCTCTGATTTTTACATGGTGTTTAGTTCTGGAGTGGATTTTTTACCTTTTTATTGCTACAAAAACAAAAATACTGTTTTAAGAACCAAATAATTTATAGTCAGAATAAAAAAATAACTAAATAACATCATTTCACACATTTAAGGATACCACAACATAAAAAAGATATTTAAAAATTATGATAAAACAAATGGTAAATGAAAAATTAAAGTTTTATGTAAAGGTTCCTTGTAAAATGTATGTATTTTATCTTTTAAACACCTTCATAAGCCATTTAGTGTTTTCACATTATCTAATTCCAGGAAACATAAAAAACAATGTTGGAATAGAACAGATGAATCCACTTTAGATATACTTCAGACATGTTTATTTTTAAGAAGAAAAGCAGACAAAATATTTTTGAAATACTTGAATAAAACAGTCAAACAGCATTTAAACACCAGTAATGACTGCACATTAGTTAAGTTTTACTAAACACATTTAAAAGCAATCCAACTACTAAATTATAAATAAACCCTGTCAAACACTTATTTAAATGAAAAAACATCAAACACAGTTGATAGAAATACATCTGGAAATAAACTCTTAAGTCACGATATCACTTATTTCTTCATATTATTCAATACTGTTTTACCTAATGACCAGTTTCATCTGTAAGACTGTTTTTATTACATTCTTTGCTCCTTTGCTTAGCACTCATCACCATACAGTTTATTATCCCCACAGTTTTATTCACAGTTTTAAAAATAAGAATTTAGTAGCACAGAATCCCAACATCTCTGTGGGAATTATAGCAGCAACATTTAAATGTTAAAGGTCAAAAGAATGTGACAAAGGCCATGTATATCTGTTACAATCCACACCCACATTATCCTAACTGTCATCATCATCACTACTACTGTGAGTCATAGTCCACTCTTTGTAGGCCTGCCTTTTCTGAAAGCATGGTAAGGGAAGAAGAAAGCAGAAGTATTAGTTTAGAAGTACTGATTTGTCTGGAAAGTTTGTTAATTAAAGCAAAATAAAACCCCAGAAAACAAAGAAATTCTGAAGTGACATCCTAGTTTAGGACGCAGTATGAATGCATGAAATAACCTATATCCTATTTCCTTTAATCAGAATATTCAATCTCTAAATTGCTAAAAGAAGTTTAATTCCAACCTAACCCTGTAATCTGTTGAAGGTTACAATACAGTGACTGAAGTGGGACCAGTCACCAGATCTGTATGCAAAGAAACAATGCAAAAGGGGAGAATAATCTTTTTCCCCCCAGGAAAATACTACTCTATTCAAACTGTTTCAAATAGGGAACATGCAAAACTAAGTAACAGCTCTAGAACCACAAACATTAGGAACCAAAAACATTGAGAGTTCAATTAAGATTAAGACACCAAACATCCTATAGCAGAATTTAATGCATAGGAGAAAAGAATACTACTTTCTGATTTGACTGTCTACAGGGAGAATTATAATCCTGCTTGGAGTTTGAAAACATTGCTTCAAGAGCAGTTTTGCCTTAGAACCACTACTAGTGAAAACTGATACGAAACAACAACTTTTCAAGTTTAGTTATTTTCAAATGGTGGCTGCCATCACAAAATATGAAAGACATCAAACAAGGCCAAGCTTTAATGTTTTTGTAAGTTGGATAATGGAAGGTGGTGGTACTGTACTCGACCATACTACATTGAAAAATTAGAATCAGGTATTATATTGAAAAATTTTGTAAAGGCTTCTCAGGAAAAAAAAGAAAGAAAATACAAATGTAAAATTTAAGAAGCAAAAGCAGTGTACAGCAATTAGACAAGTCTGCATATTAGAGTTGACTCTGTTGTTTGCAAGCCTTTGTTTTAGTGGTACGCTTTAAAACCGAAAAGGGGATGCTTTGAAATTTATCTTCTTACCAAAACCAGAAAGTTTAGTAACAACTTTATGCCATTCATCAGTAGTAGCTTCTAACTATCCTCCAGGTAAGTCAAAACTGATTTATGGCACTAGCATTAAACTGGAGAGCACAAGTTAAAGCTATCTCCTTAGAAGAAAGGCAGAGACATAATATTATCAAAGACCTTTCATAGTCTGCTGAACCAGATAACCAGTGAATGTACAGTGAACACAGCTAAGGTGCTCCAAATAGGACAATCCTCTTCTACCAGAAAAAAAGAGACAAACTGATGAAATGCAGAAGAAACAAAAACAAGAGCTGAACTCGACATGAAACAAAGAGTTATGGCAATACTCAAAATGAGTCAAAATGCTCTCCTAAAGGCTACTTCATTCTTACCTACTTCTCCTAAAATGTTATATCTGTATGACAATTTTGTGGCACACTGTGAATGCTTTTAAGTGTATTTTTAAAATTCTGTTTAGATTCAGGCAATCAGTAATTACTGCTTTGTTTCTTATGCCTGAACACTTACAAAAAGCAGGAGTATTTCTAACAGAGCAAAAAACAAACTCCGTAAGCTGTGCACGTCACAATTGAAATTATTTCTGAAATTCCTTAAGAGGCAGATAAATCATTAAAGAATAATTGCTGCTTAGCATGTTCTTCATGCAAACAGTATTCCACTTCAGAACTGTTTAGGTTCTTTTGTGGCTTTAGTGTGACATAAGTACAGCTATTCCTAGGTTCTTTAAAATGCTGTTTTACATAAAATTGAAATTTAAAAGTCACTGTTTAAAACATGTATTGTAAAATTACTGAAAAAGTATCTGTATTTATCATCACTGTTTATAAAAAAATGAAATTTAAAGGCATAAAAATTTTTAATTGCACATTTAAACTTTGTTCTTCTTTCAAAATGCTCTGTATCTTGCACAAACTGCTATAGATATACTGATAGACATCATGGTGTCTTCCTCAAGAGTTGTATCACAGCAGCCAAATCCCTAAAGTGGTCATATGCCTAAGAAATTAAGTGAAATTTCTTGACTGAGTTACTAGGTATAGGCAGATAGGGAATTTAAGAAATGGGAAATACTGAAATACTTATTTTAATGTGAGTTTAAATGTATGTCAATCTATCTTTCATTTTTTCTTCACCTGTAACATTTGACTTCCAGTTCCATCTCTTAATCTGTAAGGTCTAATAACTCCATCTTCACCAAAGAAGCGAGGTGGGCGCAGGCTTATCACATCTTCTGATGAATCTGCAACTCTGACAATAAAACAGATAATTTCAGATATGTATCAATATCTCTTCTCAACTATAATATTTAGCTAAGGCTCCAGGTTATTTTGTATATAAATTAAAATCAAGTCCTAATACAGCAACTGTTATCTATATATACACTTTTGCATAGAAGTAGACATTCCATGAAACAGTAACAGACTCAGAAATCTGTTTCAGAGAATCATTATTAGCAAATTCTATGGCACAGGGCAGCACATGCCTGCAATACTTAATTAGTGTCTAAGCAGTGTACTTCAAAACTTCAAAATTAAAGACAACTGTAAAATACAGAACTTCCACTTTGATATGCTTCTTGCATTTCCCTGCTAGAGGGATTAAACTGGAAAACAAAAAAGATTGGCCATCTTATCGTAGCAAAAGTGATCTAATTCACTGAGAACAGAACTGCTGTATTCAGACAAAGTTACTAAATGCCTCCTCAAAACTGTTTACTGCTTCTTTACACATTACAGTGTAAGATAATCTTCAACAATGAATTCATTAAAGTGGGAATACTACAGTATTCAAATTCAGCCTTAAGACAGTTCTCGGTCTGGACGACCAGGGCAGATCCTAGCATAATCTGGTGGTCTTGGAACTAATCTCATACAATAGTAATAATATATAAAGTAACTTTTGATTCATCTGAGAAGTCTTTCTTTCCTGCTTATTTGGGGTAGAAGTTAAAAATCAGCAATTGAAGGAAATTCAATCATGAAGGCTTCTAAAACTATTTTTTTCAGTAAAGCCTGAAATACCCGAGATTTGTGGCTGTTTTTTAAATGAAATTATGTTAAAGAGCCACCTATTTATTTTGTGAATAACATAGAAGTGATAGGAAGACACAATGTACTACTGGTACTACTATTGTCTGTTTCATGCCATATGTTATTCTGTACACTTTTTTTACTTACTTTTTAATACCCTGAAATGTGCTGCTTGCCATGTCTATGATTCCACCAGTAGGCCTAGCTACTGCTCCTACCAAGCCTTTTCCGACACCTTTGAAAAAACCAGCTGCTCCTTCTTCCTGAGCTCCTAAAAGCATTAAGAGCAATAAATCATTATAAGACACTGAGTTTTTCTTAAAATTGTAGCAAACTTTATTACCGTTTAATTACAACTCTTATTTGATACAAAACTACATAGTCTCCACCCAAAGTTCATACAAACAACATCTTAAACTGTAAGTCAGCAGGAATGTAAAATCTTGATAAAGAGTTTTATATCTCAGATTTTCAATATCTCATCAAATACCAAGAATTTACCATGAATTTAACAGTTAATGAATCAAGACTGAAACTTACCTCTTATTGGTTTTGTCACTATTCCTGTTATGCCACTGACAAAACCCTACCAAGATAAAGAAAACAGACATTACAAAAAGGCTTTCAGGTAATAGTTTTTACTTTTAGCATTTTTCTTTCTACTTCATGGGTAAATAGCCTCAAAGTACATGCGTTGGGAGTATTCTAAAATTCCCTCCAAGCTAACAGAATTAGAGGCACATGCTTCACAATTTCTACCTTCTCTCTTAGTCTCTTACATTTTTCTTTAGAACTATCACTCAATTGAGACTATGTATTTGCAACACTACAATTAAAATAAAAAATTAAAAAACATAACAAATCCTAACTAACCAAAAAAATTTCAAAACTAACCACTCTGGTGACTACAACAAGCCCCTTATAACTTTTGCCTACATAAAATTATTTTATTTTTTTTTCCTCCTTACAGAAACTAATCCTTTTCCACCACGAGTGATACCCTCTCTCAGACCAGCAGGCTGTTTATTCATGGCTTCTCTCCTTTTTTGCTGGTAATCCTCATCCATAGTTATTGCAGCTACTCCTTTCGCCACAGCACCTGTGATTCTCGAGGCAGCACCTGCTAATCCACCTATTGGAATACAAATCAAATTAAAATTCCAATGCAATTTACAAATAACTCTATTGCTGACTATTAAACAAACTATCATCACAATGCTGAAACTTACCAACAGCTCCCCCTACTAGTGCTTTAAGTCCTAATGCCATTCCTTCTATAAATTCCTCAGGACCCTGGATGGCTCCCTAGGAGAAAAAAAGGGACACATTTATGATAAGGTTCAAATAGTATGCATTATAGTTTTTTAAACCTTACTTTTTTATTGGGACTTATATGTAGTGAACAAAACAAGAAGATAAGACCCAGCAATAAAGTGTGGAAGTGCCCACAAAAGCCCCTGTGAGAGAAAGAGACTATTTTAGAATACTAATTAATTCCCTGAATTCTGCTTATTTTAAGGTGAATGGAAAAAAGATCGGATTTATTTTGAAGTAAGAACTATAAGGAATGGTCTTTTGTGAGTTAAGTTAAATGGACTTCTCTCTCTTCATCTCACTTGAGTGTTCCAGGCACTTTCACTTGAAATTTTCAATTCTAAATCTAAATTTAAAACCTGAACAGGTATTAATATAGATTTTCAATACAATTCCTATCTATTTACTTGTACATGACATTTCATAAAAGAGTAGCAGAGATTTGTACCTGGTATGGTTCATAGAAGAATGCTTCTACTCCTTCAGACAAGCCTCTTATGAATCCAAAAGGATTACCCAAGACATCAAGGCCAAGAATAAGTACATACATCTGTTTAATAGCCTAAAATAAAGAGGTTTTTAGTTAAGTATTTCCTAAATTACACTAGAACAAAGGCAAACAGTGTACTACCTCAGGTTAGAAACAGTGAAAGAAACATCAGTTTAATACAAAACCATCAAAATTAGTTGGAAAAGTAGTAGCTGTACTAAAAAGGTGAGAAAATCAGTGAGTAAACCACACTAAATCAAAGTGTCAAAGAAACAATAGTAGTTAAAAGAATTTCAGTAGTAACTGTCTTTAAAGTTACTGAGATTTTACAAAGCCAACATATTACCTAGATTTCTCTCATTCTACAGGATAAACTGTGGTCTGTTTGCTTACGCTAAGAAAATTTTGTTGATAGTCCCCGCAAAATGGTGTAATTGCATCTATATAAGGCGTAATTTGATTTAAAAAAAAAAAAGGTTGTGCATCTCCTAAACGCCAAATTTTCCTTCTGGGAAAAGGAAGGGAAAGAGAACAAGAGAGAACTCATTCCCCCAGTTTAAAATCCTGTTTTGTTTTTTTCTCCTTTAAAGATGGACAGAGCACTAAATTAAAATGTCCCAAGAATCCCTTATTATCTGTGGTGGATGGATAGAAGAGAATAAATTATTTTATGCAAAAGTGTGTGTGTGGGATTCTTTTCACTGGATGACAGGACCTCAGCAATATACAAAATCCAAGAAGGAAGCAAAATTCATATGCTGTTAATGTCCAACCAAAAGCATTAATATTTTCATGCTAATTATGTTCTATCAGAGCTGCATTGTGTTTGCTTCCCCTATCCATTCCAGCAAGCTGCACTGTTTTCTGTGCCACTTCTCCCCAGAATGAAGTAAAATTTCAGTAAGTAATTGTTTCTTATGTCTGTTTTTTATGTCTTTGTACATACACATAAGTAATTACACTTAGTTTCACAGAACGAAAACACACAGTAGCACTTGCAAAATATAAATTTACTGGAGTATTCTAACCTGTTTCGAATAATGCCTTACAACTGCTGATTGGAGCTGTTGTGTAGTACAGAAGTGATACCTGAGTTCAAAGAATGCCAACCTAAAAAAAAAAAAAAAAAAAAAAAAAAGAAAATCCTTATTATGCAGAGCAACATATAATCTAACATATGTAATATTGGTATAATCCTTGGGAGTGACTTTTTACGATCACATGTTTGACCTACTTAAAAACAATATCTTGTACATCTGTGAGGGTGGCACCTATACTCTTCAGCAGGAGATTCAAGGACTGAAGTGGTATCAATTCATTCTTTCTTTCTTCTTTGTTACTATCTTCTCCACCCGTACTGAGTGAAAAGCTTAAGTGTAACTAAAGGATAAAAATGAGATGGGGAAATAAGGTTGGTTATCAGAAATATTATATTTCTATCTTTATAACATTTTAGATTATTTAAAAATTGTGTTAAGACATTCCTGGTCTTGACTAAAAACAGTCTGACTTTTGTAACAGATTACATATATACATCATGTAGGCCAAAAAAACTCCACTGAAGAAGAGTCAAGCTGAGTAATTTAAACTACCTTTAAGCAAACACAAATTTGAAACTGCTTATTCATGTTTTCAGAGAAGGCCTCCGGATTCTTTTAGCTATAATTTAGGTTTTTAGCTTGTTTTCAAAACATTAGGCTTCTGTAAGTTATACCAAAAATCAAAGCAGACAGAAAATGATAACACAGCATGATGTGCAAGCAAGAACATAAAACAAAAGCCTGAAAACAAATAATTACTAACACAAGTTTTACAGGTGCTAGATAAACACTGGAATATGCATACAAGAAAAATCCCACCTGGGCACACCTGAAATAATCAAATTATTTGTTTCACAGAAATTAAGGCGACAGTCTCAAAACAAAAACAAAAACAAAATTGCTCAAATGGCTCTATAGCGCACAGATGTATTGAGCAGTGTTCAAAATCAGATTAAAAGAAGTTATATCTGTTTCTGATTCTCTGAAGGTAGTATCATGTGTCATTCATTAATTTATGTTATAACAGAGCTTAACTATAGCTCTCTCAATGACACACAGCTCATCTTGGAGAATCATTGTCATTTAATTCATAACTATTAAAGACTAATGTTTTATTAGAACCCAAAGCCCATTAATTCCATCCTATTTCCTCTATGTAATTTTTCTTGTCAAATATAATTTCTAAGATCTCACCAGACACTGCAAAGAGGTGAAATTGAAATCATTCTTTGATCTATTTCCTATGGGATGGAGATGAGATTCTCTTAAGTACTGTTATAGAGCCTATAAAATACTATCACAGCTTTAACAATGTGAACTACACCCTAATTTGCTACCCTGGCTGTACATGGTTTGTAGAAATTACTTAAACCTCCAATCGACAACACACCGTCTGCACACAAACTAGAGCATTTTGCAGGGAAATTTTACATAATAAAAAGAAAAATAATTACTCATTGTAAAGGAAGTCATGGATAGGAATGAAATAGTAAGACAGTGGTAACAATGAAAGCACTTTCCTGGGACTTTTTGTTTTGATCACCTCTATCTGTCTTCATTTCCAGTGTCTATTATCCTGTAGGAGACAAAAAAATCTTCAAAGAGCAAACTCAGACTGTAATGTGAAAAAGGGATACCTTAATTGGAGAAATATGAAAGTATTCATACAAGCTGATTTGTGATGTATCCATTGACGACACACTCATCAGTTCTTCTTGAAGAGATTCAACATCCTTTTTGAACTGTTCTAGCTGTAACTGCATTTCAAAAGAATATTACCTCAAAGATTGGAATATATAAAACTACCATGCATTTGTCACTGAGATACAATTAATTGATTAATACTGCTTTTACTCTCCTATGTCTAAATTCCTCTCATTTACCCTGTACTGTAAGGTTTAAAGCCTTCTTTCCATAGCATTCAAGATTAAAATAAAGGAAAGAGCTTACTATCTGTCTCAGGCACTACTAATTAAAAAACTCACAGCTTCATATTAGTCCCCGATACACAGCAATTAACAATTGTTATGGACACAGAAAACCTTTTTTAATACAATTTGACTGATTACAACTTCAAAATATATTTCTCTTCAAACAACAAAAAGGTCTCTACCTCTTGCTCACTCGACAAATCAGTCCGTGTAAATAATGCAACAAGTGCATACAGGAAGCCAAGATCTAATCTGAGACCCATCTCTTGAATCAGGACTTTAAAATACCTATAAATTAAAAAAAAAAATATTAAGGATGCTACAAAAACATGTAACACTTAAAACTTAACATAGGGTATTTAAGTCACTTATGTATTAATTTCAGGTACAGGTTTTTGGTGTGGGGCTTTTTTGTAGTATTTTGTTGTTGTTGTTTTCTTTTTTGTTTTGGTTTGGGTTTTTTTGAGGGATTCACCATTACTGGTGAAAAGAAGGCTTCCCATAGAGGTGTAAGATAAACACATTTCTGGTAAACAGAACCATTTTAATCATGTAGTGGCATTTAGCACTGTATATACCAATACTAAACAGATCTTTTTTCTAGAGTAAAGACGACTAAAATCTGCATTAAACAAAAAACTAAAAAAACTTGCTTTGCTCTGCAATTATGTGGATAGCAAAGGGCACTGAGCTTTCATCTCTCTTAAAATGCTCTGATCTTTCCAAGAATGAGTTGGTGTTAAAATTACCTTTCCTTATGTTTGCCTCTATAATAATTTTAATTTTAAAGCCTGAGTAAACATAATCAATAGCAGAAGAGATGGAACATGTCAAAATACTTACTTAATATGAGATATTTGTGAATGTCCTGCAGTTCTCATGACAATACTGACATCAGTAAATGGTTTTGGTGCTACGAAGTTGTAAAATAAAAAGAGATCAGCACAAACTGCCATCCGATATACATAACTTCATAGTTTTAACATGAAAATGTCACATACATTCAGGCTTTTCTCAATGCTGTAAAGCAGGATTACACAATGAATATGACTGGCAAACAACTAAGTCAGGGAAAAGAGCAGGAACAGAAAGGAATGGGAAGGCAAAGATGAAATGGAACATCGAATTGCTGTTTGACTGACCCCTTAAAACGCACCATTTTCATTTAAAAGCAAATTAATATTGATATAATCTTAGATTTAAATGATTTTCTTAGTTATGGAAGAAGATTTTCCAATGGCTGACTGGAATAATAAAAATACACACTAAACAACACCATCCAAAAAAATCCCAAGGAAAAACCAAAACAGAAAAAAACCCCTGCAGATTTATGCACTGTAGCTTGAAACTGATCATATTGAGAATGAACACCCTACATCCTATTAGCTTCTGTAAAAAATTACAGCAATATTTTTTGTCTCAATCCACAATCCATTTGATATTCCTCAGATCTTTCAAG
Source organism: Pyrocephalus nanus (assembly GCA_038380795.1). Classification (NCBI taxonomy): domain Eukaryota; kingdom Metazoa; phylum Chordata; class Aves; order Passeriformes; family Tyrannidae; genus Pyrocephalus; species Pyrocephalus nanus. Next base: position 33,825,523 of record CM076263.1, on the reverse strand, counting down.
TGAATTTGGTATGAAAAATTTAATGAAAGACTTCAGTTCATCAGATAGTATAGAGACACTGCAAGCAATGGAGGAGTCTGAACGCTAAATACAAAACAGACAAAATACAATTTTCTATCTGCAGAGCTTATAAGTGGCACCTCACATTCTGAGTTTAGACATTTCTTTTTATATTAGTTAAGGTTATTTCAGATAGGTCACTAGGTCATGTACTGCATGACTAAGATATAGGAGCAGTAGGGAAATAACGGAAGATCAAAGTTTCACTAAAGTCAATCCTCACTGCTCCAGAACTCCAAACACAAGCAATACAGAAACAGTGCACCAGATTCATTATCATCAAGATTAACAAAAATTCTATCTTATTTTCAGCAGACAACTCTTCTCATATATTAGTCAGCATTAAGTTTTACCTGTGGTCTGAATGCAACTATCAAAACCTCATTTTAAGCCTGATTTGAGCATAACTTTTATCCTTATGCTCTCCATAAGCAATGAATTAATGTGCCAAAAAGATGTGTTTAAAAGGCATGATACTGATGGACAAAGGAAATTTTCTTTTCTTTTGACTGTTAACCATTGAAATGGTTTTCTGTGCATCTTCTTTGTAGAAGAATTGAAATTATTTTTCAATTAATCAACTGCTTCCTTATCTCCAACATTAGAATTTGTATTGTTATCTGTAGTCAGAAAGCTCATACAGACTTCATCTGATAAAAGTGACATGGTTAACTTCAGTACAAACAAGTTACCTTGTCTTTTTAGATGGAAGGATTATGTTAAACTAGAACAACAAACCTGAATCCAAGGTGATGGACTTTGGAGGTTTAATAGGATAGAACACAAAGGGAAATATGGCTCCAGGAATCTGGTTTTGTATCTAGTAGAGGGGTAAGGACAGGACAAGGTGCAGCACGTTAGCTTTTCAATAGTGAAATACTTCAAAATCAGGACAAAACACAAGAATTATGAACATTACCTGCAGCTTTCCCCCAAACCGAAATCAGAAAGAAAGCCACTACTGTGCTTGCAAATATATCCATTTTAAAAATTCAGTAAACCAATTCAAATAGCTTAGAAAAGCCTCTTTAAGTTGGTGGTAATACATAGTCCATAAAATTTTTACAAAGGATTTGTTTCCAAAAATTTGAATGTAACAGGAAAAGAAACTGCACATATCTTTTTGCTGGTTACAAAGAAAAGCTCCAAGAAAAAGCATGGAAGATGAATGGCAAATGTTTTTTTCTGAACAGTCATCTTTCTTCTTTTTCCTAGAGGCATTTAAGTAGTATTCCAAAGATTAAGAATCACTGACGTAAAAGCCAATAATTACAAATAAATTGAAAACATGAAAAATCCAAACAATTCTAAAAATGAATCCAAGTTTCTATAGAAGTTGGGGTTCTTTTGAATAAATAACTCACTACTTTCTGACAACCCACCTGTATCCTGTAAATTTGAATTCTGAAAGACTTCTGATGTGCAGATGAACTGTATTCCACTTTTAAAGCTGGCAGATAATTCCTTCTGATAGGAATCTCATTTGGTTGTTGAATTTTCATGTCCATTCCATTAGGAGTTAAACATACCTATTGTAATATTATAGAAAATTTGGTATGCTGAGTGTTTTAAAATAGTGCTTTTTACAACATACTTAAAAATTTTGTCACAAATATCAATAGAAATAAAATTACAAAATACTGCATTATTTGGGAGTTACTAGCATTTAATATACAGCTTTCTGGAGGAAAAGCTGAGTAGTATAATGGTCTATGACCAAGACAAAAATTGACTTTACTTATACATGTCTACTTTCCTATAACATATTTCTGAGGAGTATCTAGAATTTTTCTATAGAGGAGGACTGAGCATTTGGAGTATAATGTGCTTCAACATTCCAGAATAATTTCTGAAATTATTTTTCAATTATATGTGGTTGAATGACAGTTGAATCATTCCATAATAAGCCATCATAAAAATAGAAGATTTCTATGCTAAAATAAAAAAACCTAACCCCAAACTAATACATTTACTGGTGTAACACATGAACTAAATGCAAAGCTTTCTTACTGTAGTTTTATGCATATTTAGTATCAAGATCTGTAAAAATGTTATATCTCAATTTCAAAGTTAGAGGCTAACAACAGAAAGTATATAGCAAGCTTTCAAATATTTGTGGATTTCCTGCCAAATTTTTTTAAAGACAGAGATGAAGAAGGGTTTTCAAATGGATCTGGTAAATTGATCATCTCAAATTTCACTGGAAGTCAGCCAAATTGATATATTATCTTTTCCTAGTGTATACATATAAACAATACAATTAGAGAACTATCAGTATTACCAAAACATTCGATTCCAGCTCAATAATCTTATTTTCTGAAGGACTTAGCTCACTGTAGTCTTTGAATTCTTGTTCTAATTTATCAATTTGCTTTACACTCATTGGTCTCCATCTTGACTTCTTCTTGGGTTTTGTCTCCCAAACCACATCGGAACTTTGAAAACAAAACAAAAGACCAAAAGAAATGTATAAGCTATTTCAAAACAACTTTTAGCTACTGCAGCATGACTTTTAACAGGCTGTAACTAGGGAATGAAAAACGATATCATAAAGAACTACTGTAGTAAATAAAAGGGACCCAAATCACCCACACCCTTCTTGGTACTAAGCAGAAGCCAGTCTCTCCAATATGATGCAAAAAAGAGAAGTTAATGGCTCTGTATAATTTCCATACTTCAATGAAGACAGGTGTGTAATGATACTAAAGGAAGCTCAATTTCAACAGCGCTCCCATCCATTATTTTACAATCTTAATGTATTTTTCTGCTTATACTTCTGCATGTATTTTGGCATTTTGAATTTATTACAATTTGAGAAATTCAAGTCAAGACGAAACACCTCCTGAACTGCGTCTTATTTTTGATAGCTTGTTTCTTCACTTGTTCCATCTAAATCAATTGTTGGTGATTTTGGTTTACATGTTTTCTCCACTGATTTTACGATCCCTCTACTTGAGATTCTAGGGGAGGGTGGTTTTGTTGCTTATTTGCCTTTTTTTTTAAATGTTATCTCTAAATCAATTCTTTTCTTTTGTCTCTCAGTTTTATTAATACAAATAATTAGTCAACTAAAGGGCATTGGACTCTTTTCCACTGCTTCTTTGAGAAGCTCTTGTGTCTAATTTCATCTTATTTAAGTCAAACTTAAGGCACAAAACAGGGCAGAAATCAACATTACCAGGCAGGTGGAGGGTATTTCCACTTTCCACAACTAGGTAGCTTTCCAGACAGTCCCCTAACCCTTTTTAGCTACATCTATGTCTGTGTTCAGACACATCAATGGCAGAACTACCAAAATAAAAATGTGACCTAAAATCCAAAACAGCTACAAAACAGAGTATTGCATTGAAGTTGCTGGGAGTTCCCCCCCCCCACCCCGGCTTTTTTTTTTCTCCTGTGTCTTTTTTTTCTTTTTTGTTCCCCTGAAAAAGGAAACTCAATTTCAATACCACCATCCATTTTCCTGGAGTTTGATATCCACTCAGGGTTTGACAAGAAAACAATACCATTGCAAGACCACTAACTATGTATGACTGCTTCCAAAAACACCAACATCAACAAAATCTCAACACTACTATAAATCTAGGCAATCAGATGATGGTTTTAATGGAGTGTTTCCACTGTTTAGATATCAGAGCACAGGTGAGGGCACAGACTGGAATTTTCTTTGTAAATGACAGATATGACTGCGTGAAGTATATGCATATAAGAAGTTTTTGCCTGTTTATTTTACAGTGCTGTGCAAATAATTAATCAAGAAAAAACAACTCTCACTCTTGCAATCTCATGACTGTGAATATACAGAAATGTGTAGATTATAGCAATGATATGTAAGTGTCCCTTAACATTCTAAAGAGTCCCCGTTTGAATACATGATAGCACACATTTCTTAAATATTATGTAACTTCTTTTCTGCTTCCCTCTGAAATGTTTTATTAGGGAATCTAAGTTTAGTGCTCTGGATCACCGTAATTTATCAACCAAAACCAAAGAGAGCTATAAGCTGCATCAAGACTTCCAACACAGAATTCAGCAACTGTTCCTGTAGTGAAGACAGAAAAATCCACTGATACAAACTACCCACGGACCTTACAGCTTGAAACTCTATTATCACTTGCCAAACTACATGGACAGGAAATAATTCTGTTCAATGTATCGAGAAGTTTGCCACACAGAGTTACAAATACATTTTCCAAAAATATACAGATACAGAAAGCATATGCATTAATTTAAAACAGTGAAAACATTTCTCTTGACCAGGAAAATATAGCGATTTAGTTCTAAATACTCTTAACCTAAATCTCTTGTTCCTCTTCCATCACCCGAAATAAAACTCACAGAGTGAAAATACCTGAAGTTAAATATTTTAAATATTTTAAACCACTGCACACAAAGTAAGTTACCTTGTAATTCCAATGTAGGACACCTCTTGCTTTGAGTAATTATCAACCAATGAAATTCCAACATCTTGCAAAGACAGAACGATTTCTTGTTCTGCTAGTTCTGCTTTTACACTTTCATATGTCAATTTAAATACATTCTCATCTTCAGTGATCAGGACAATACGCTGCAACCCTTCATAAAATGACATTAAATAGACAGCTTTTCTGCAATCCACTCTGAGTATTTCCATTTTGTCCTACAAAAGAGGGAGGAAACATTTTTAGAATTCTATTTATCATTCTACTCCACAAACGAATGCGTAAGTCTTAGCAATATAAGCAATAATAGAAGTAATTTTTAAGGTGCAGGAAAGTATTAACTGTGACATTTTACAAAACACTCACACAAACACACGCTTTTCAACTGAGGACAATGCTTACTGGCACAAGCTCTGGCAAATACAGTGTTACTGTGTCTGAAACTCATACATAAGACTCCTGATCATACTCATTAAATATGAAGTTTAATATATACACTGATGAACGGGATAATAAATTAGACACCACTAAAAGGAGATTTTGTTAATAAGCATACCTCTTTTGGGGAAATTTCCTCAGTTCTATTTCCACATTTCCATTTCAATTTTCTAGATCCTGCTGGGTCTGCCCAGGTATACAGTACTGCCTTATTTGGCTGAAGGCAATCTTCCAATTCACTGAGGGAGCTAGACCAAAGTAATTTTAAATTCAAATGTCAATGCATATTTTGTGTTAATGACCTTTGTATCTAGCATTTCAATAAGAACATTTTACTTATATTTTCAAATAATGAAAATGAAAACAAAAAATAGCATTATGCTTGAAAAAACATGCACAAAACCATGCTTGATACAGCTATAAAAACATGTATTTATACTTCAAAATACATACGTATACTTCAAAAATATAGAGTAGTCTTTAAATACTAATTTTCTTTCCCATTTGTGATTAACAGGGAAAAGTAAAGTAGAAAAAAATTCCAGACAGTAGAGCTTAAATGCTGAAAGGAAAACTCAGGATTTGTGTTGTCTAGCATTAATATTTCAAGAGAAGAAATGTGGGTTCAAAATTCATTGTTGAGGAAAGGCTTCCCCCTATGATTTACTGAAGAGAAAGAAGTGGAGTGTTTAGTATCTGGATATTTTCAGATAAATGTATTTTAAACTCCATTTCCCTTCACATACAGTTAAAAACTGGCAGACTTGTCTTCTGCTCATCTCTAAAATGGGGCTACCCCAGGAGAGGTAGTGGAAAGGTGCTGATCTCTTCTTGATGGGATCCAGTGATTGGATGCATGGGAATGGTTCAAATATGTGCCACATGAGGTTTAGACTGGACATTAGGAAGCTTTGCTTTACAGTAAGAATGGTCAAACACACAAGAACAGGCTTCTTTGAGAGTCAGTCAATGGCCCAAGCCCATCATTCAGTAAAGCTTTTAATAACATGCTTTTACTTTTGGTCAGCCCTGAAACGATCAGGCAGCTGGACCATGACCATGGCAGGCCCCTTCCAACTACATGATATTAAGATATGCTACTCTATTCTCATGAAATTTATGATAAGGATGCCCAAAATTCAGCTAAGAAGATAAAAATTACTAGTCTTTACAGATAAAAGCCAAAGTAAACAATTCTATTTTTCAGACAAACAGGAAATAAACAGGATTTGACCAGCAGCTCTTCCACTTTTCAAGTAAAAATCTTTAAACAACACTGCCCTGACTGACTGAAAGGCAAAAAAGCTAGGGACTGTTTGGCTTTTAAAAAGAAACAGTTCAAGAATGCTGTAGGTATGCTTATACTTGTCAGGACCGCCTTCATAACCCATTTGTTACTTAATCTGCACAGTCGGCACCCACGCAGGTCCAGTAAAGCCAAGCACATCCTTTGCTCTCACCAGGAATGTAGAAAGCAAGGCCACAGAATTCAGAGAAGGCATCAGAGAGCTTCTTTAGCTCACTAAAGTTTAATTACTTGTAGAACTATCTAGCATAACATAACACTGCTAACAATACATTATCTTCAAGTTATCAAGAAAGAGATTTTTGAGTGCTCTGACAAAATAGTACAGTCATTTTTTTAAAAATAGGTTTCTTAAGAGATGGGCATGCTTACAGTACATGAAATTACAATTCACATGTCTCCATGCAGACATCCACACTAAAACTTCATACATACCTTTGTCCATACTCAATAATTTCCTCGTTAGTATGGTTTATCAACAGAAATGGAGCTGCACCGTCATGGTAATCAGAAAAGGTAATCACTGTAGAGTGTTCAGTCAGGTTAACATCCACTGTAATTCCTCCAAGCTATCAGTTGTAAAAATTACTAGGTAAGTAACAGTGGAATGGATTTCTAGCAAAGCAAATGTAATTTAAGTGTTTTGAAAAACTTTTACTCTCGTGAGATAGAACCATCAAATAGTAAAACAAACAAGCCATTTTACCTTATCTTCAAAATATTTCCTTGATCTAACTACGAGTTAACAAGTATTACACTTAGTAATCAAAATGGCACAAGTTCTGTACTGTAAAAATTTAGGTTAGCAGTAGAGAAAACTTCTTTATAGAATCATATGCATTAATGCCCTCAAAAACATTCCATTACTAAAATCACTCACATATTTAAAAGCTACTGCTAGATGAGACTACCTGCAACATAAAAGTAAATTTAGTGGAGTCAAAGTTACTTTTCAGAGTAACTCAGTATTACTTTAGAACTAATATAATATTTCTAGACAGACAATACTTGCAGAACAATCTTTGTTTCAGCTTCTGTAGAACTGCTTCCCAGAGAAGCAGTTAAACAGCATACGTATTTATATATCTGTGTGTACACACACAGGAAAGAGAGCATGAGAATACATTTACATAAACATAATCTTTTTCTCAGATGAGGTTTTGCAATACTTGATTGTATGAGAAAAAGCTGTGAGAATGGAAATGAAACCGTGATTTATACTGTTTTACCTAAGTCGCAAAGGCAACTGTTTTTACCTTGTTGTCTAAATGCAGTAGGAGACAGTTTTCCTGCTGATCAAAATTTATCTTCTTTGGTGGGAGATCAGAATTTTCCACTCGAACAAGTAGTTTGTTGGCATCATTTTCAGGCCAGAAAGGAATGCACTAGAAAAAAATCCAGAAATTTTAAAGTGGGAAAACAAACTACATGTTAAATGGCATTCACTTTAGCCCAAAGTTCATCTACTAAAATTTTACCCAAAAGTGTATTGATTTGGATTAGAAACTACACTAAAACCCCTAAAAGTAATTACTTATCTGAGCACAATAAATTAAAAGGAAGTCAAGAAATAATTCAAACTACAGTGAAGAAAGTGAGGTGTTCAGGAGCTAAAAGTGAAAACAGTGAGTCTTCATAACCATACGAAGTACATTTAAAATGGACAGAGTATGTATATAAAATCCAGAGTATAAAATGGCTACAACAGTGAAAATGCCAAGCTCATTCAAAAAAACCCAAAAAAACCCCAAAAAACTTGTAAAACTGTTTTTCCATCAACAGACCTGTTTCCAGATAAGTACAAATTACAAATCAATCTTCCAGTGACAATGAATGCCAAAAATGGGTATCAGCATAAATACCACCCCGCAGTAACCTGAGTATACAGGACATCAGCTACTAGCTGTTCTTTTAAAAATGCTTCTCATATATTTAAAAGTACATATACACACACATATACATGGGAATAAGATATGTATAAATAAAATATGAAGCATTAAGTAGCTAAACAGAGAGCATGTTTTGCTATTCACATTCACAATTGAAACCATTGCAATTATGGGTTTAACAATCTCACAGACAATCTCTCTTCAGTAGTTTACTTACTAAATGGAGAAGACTACAAGACAGAGAAGACAAAAGTTTTAGTTGTAGCTAATTCAAAATTTCCAACTCATTAACAGAGTCCTGCCATGGGAAGAAGACATGACTAACAGTAACCCATAACCAGCAAGGTCCAAAGTCTGCTTAGATAGACCAGTTTTCCTGTATTTCAAACTGTTGACCTGCAGCATCCAAAATTTCAGAAGCGTCTTTCTCCAATGTAGCTTAAGAAATGAGATGTTCATATTCAATTGCATCTGAATCCTAGAACTAAATCTTCAGTGGTGAAAGACTAGTTCACCAACTTACCATGCCACTAAGTTCCCTTTCCCATTGTTTCTCACACCACAGGAAGCAGAAAGACAAAGGAAAAAAATATAGTTAAATGGTAAGATTGACTGTGTTTTATTTACATCAATGTGTATCCCACAGACAAAGGAAATTAAAATTGTGCTGTAAACTAGCATAAAACCCAGCAAGTAAGTCTCACCAAGGAACTAGGGGAGCCTAGAGGAAATTCAAGGAGAATTGGTCAAAAGCAAATAAAAGTTTAAAATCAAAACCAAAATACATATAAAGGATTGGCTAAACAAGCTATTATAGAATTCACCACAGAGAATTGAAAAATTAGTTAGCTATATGACACAATGATATTGTTTTTCAGCCTTTTACCACACACGTGTTAAGTGCTTCACTAGACATTATATTTACTCAACAAACTCAGTTTTACAATAGGATCTTTATATTTAGTAGTGCTGTTATGACAGTCTTCAGCAAGGTCTTCATTCTGTCTTTGAGGATATATGCTTATCAACTGCCTTGCACTACACCTAATTCAAAGGACTGTCCTTGGCAAGCCATTGCACACTAATCACTGTCCAACAAATTCTACTGCAATTTTTGAAGAACAACGGATTTTTCAGAAAATAATGACTAAGCTTCAGATAGATTTACTGTTTTCCAGACAGGGAACATGTCCCACAGGAAATTGGTTCTTCAAAAGGATTTCTTTTTCCCCTGAGAAGATAGGTAATCTGTCACTAAGAAAGAGGAGTGTACAAAAAAAGAAAAGCAGCATGAAGGACTCTGCTTAACTTAAAATGACAACAATAGAATAGGGGGAGCAAGAACAAGAGCAAGCCAAAGTATGAATTAACATTCCAACAAGCTGCTTGTTTTTTTGAAGATCAACCTAGCATAAAAGAGTAATGTGAGAAACATTAAAACAAACCACAGCCACTAATAAAAAAAAAATCCAGGTTAGCAAAATTGCAGAGTTCCCTGTGTCAGGATCATATGGAAACCTGTTCCTGAAAATCTGTTCTAGATGCTCAAAGATAGACTAATAGTGGCTTGACACTACCTAGATTTAGAAGAATTAAGAGACACTGAATGGAGCAACTAAGTTACAAATGAAAAACCCTTCAGACCTGTTTGTCACAACATGGACTTTTAGAGACTGCCTATCAAAGGGCAAAATATCGACACAATATGAGAAGAGAATTTAGGAGGGAATATAGATTCTTCTACTGACCTCTAGTGCTCCATTAGGTAAACTGCCACATCTAATCTGTTAAAAGTTATTAGGAGTGATCCTAAAACTGACAGTCTATCCTTGATACTTTATATCAGAAAGGAGATTACGAATAATTAGTACAACTAGGAAATACCTCAGAAACAGTGAGATTTGTGAGACAAACTAGAAAATCCTGTAGGCATATGAATAAAAGGGTCAACATGGGAAACTCACAGATTATGTAAGTAGCAATGTATTTCAACTTTCAAAACTATTACCTTTGAATAATTTTTGCAGAAATATCAAAAGTTCCCCAAAAGTTCCCATAAATAATTCAGCTTAATCAAATAGCAACTCTGTATCAACTATAAACCACAAAGCACCAATACCATCTGAACATATTTTCTAAGAGTAAGAAATAGATACAATGTTGCCCATGCCACTTTATATGAACCTATTATAACTTCAGAGCTCTATCAATGATGAGGAATCGCGAATGTAAAGGAAACAAAGACTATGTAAGGTCAAACAAACATCAGGCTCAGAGGAACATAAGAATATTAGGAAATAGAGAAAATATGTAGGCTTATGGCAAACAGTCTATTCTTGAGTAAAATCATTATTTTTGAAAATAATGATAAACATTATGGGAAGCTGAATGGTCTTAACAGATCTAAACATCTTAATGAACATTCTACAAAAATCACAATAGAGCAACTTAACAATTTCATTAACTGAAATAATGATATTTAAATGGTACACCTCTAGGGACTATGTCATTAAAGATAAGAGGCATACTTAAGGAGCATGTGTTGAAGGTACCAAAAATGTAACAAAAATACCTGCTTAAGATTTTGACTGAAAACGCTCTTTTAACTTCTGCATTTTGGTTTGCAAGCATTTTTGGTAACCACCTGGAGTATTTGCAATGGTGACACTGAGGTGCTTGAGCATGTCCAAAGAATGGCAATGGATCTGGTGAAGGGTCTAGAACATCAGTCCTGTGAGAAACAGCTGAAGGAGCTGGAATTGTTTAGTTTGGAGAAAAGGCGGCTCAGAGGGGACCTTACCACTCTCTTCAACTACCTGAAAGGAGGGTGTAGCCAGATGGGGTTTGGTCTCCAAGCAACACCACCAGAGGAAACAGCCTCAAAATTGCATCAGGGGAGGTCTACACTGTATATCAGGAAAAATTTCTTCACTGAAAGGGTGGCCTGGCATTGGAATAGACTGCTCAGGAAGTGGTGGAATCACCATTACAGGAACTGTTGTGGGTATGGCACTTGGGGACATAGTTTAGTGGCGAACATGGTCATGCTCGGAAGAAGGGAGATGTCACTCTTTTCCAGAAAGCAGTACAGATCACTTTCAGCTTTCGGAGACCTCCAACACTACCCCAAACAGGTAGTGTCTTTCCTATGTGTTCTGGAGGAAGGCATGATAGCTCCACGACTCAACACACATACAAAACATCGTTGTGTGATACTGTAGTGCAAACCATCGAGCAGCACACCCAGTCTGCAACAGTTTATACCTCATTTTCATGACACTTGGCCTGGAGGCCAGGGATTCCTCTCTAGAACTATGTACTGAGCACTAAAAACCATCAGTGAGACTAGTTCCAGAAGAAGAACTCTGAGCTATCAGAACTGATCCACACGAGGGAATTTCTTCCCATATCAAAGTGGCTTGATGTGTACCAGATCAGACAAAATACCACATGCCATTGCAAAACTGAGCATAAATTTTAGGGCCACTGCAGAGATACAATACAGTAACAGTACAGATCTTTTTCTCACACTACTTATGATGCAAGGTGACAGAGAAAATATTCCAATTACAACGCAAACCAGCTTTGCAACATGTCCTAATGCAACAGTAAGAAACAGTAACAGAATATGGATAATTTATTGAAAAAGCATGCTATATTCAGACATTGCCACTGAACACATAGTAGCTCCTGTTTCTCATCAGTGAGTGTTGAAGCCAATTTTTTTTTCCTTAGAGACACAATTAGGAATAGCTTACATTATAAGTTTACCTGTTGCAAAACAATGGGAATCCACTTTTCCTTGCCTTCTTCAGCTACTTCCAAAGTATATTTACTTCTATTTGAGATCATAAAAAATGGAGTGAAAGTTACAATTCTAGTAATATTAAAACTGCTGTTGTTTATGGTGACACCAACCTGTGAAGAGAAAGACACTGTTAGAATTACACTGATCTTTTCTTAGTTCATTTATATCTCCTGAAAATAATGAATTTGAAAGATAAATCTACGTACTTGATATTCCTTTTTATGACTCTTGCATTTCACAGAACCATGACTTCCAACAGTGTCCAGTGAAAAATGATCAGACAGTTCACTGTCAGTTACCCTGAGCTGCACCTGTGAAGAAGCACCCCGAATTTAATTTCAATTTACAGTCACTGAAACATTTAAAATTATATATAAAGTATGGATAAACATAAATATAAGTGCATACTGGAAATACTGGTGTTTCTATTGAAAAGTCCAGACATAAGTGCCAGTATCATCTCACAAAAGTATTTTCTACCATGCTTAGTTACAAGCCACGTGGAATAAGCATTATAAGTGTACAGCATTCCAACTACATAAGGATCCTTTCCAAAACTTACCTCAATTAAAACTTAAAAGGCAAATCAATACATTCTTGTAATCTCTCTCATATCATTCATCCACCCGTGATCTTCAGCATTAGAAAACTCACAGTAAACTCAAATAGTGAATGAATCTTAACCTCAGCATTCTACAAACCACCACTGCAAGCATTCATTTTTCAAGTACCACAGCTTTACATTTCCTATGCAAGGCCTATGTCTTATTTGGAATAAGAACCTTTAATGATACAGTTTAAATGGAATGAGAGAAATTCTTTCAGGAATTCAGGAAACACTTCTCAGTGAATTTTATTTCTCTCAAAGGTGAAAATCTCTTTCTTAACAGCACCTTTGATGATGTAAACTTCTTATCTCGACCATATCTGACAAGACACTCATTTAAAATATACTCTCTTTAGACAGAGGTGTCATGTAGGTTTCATGCCCTCTACAGAGCACAGCATAGTGTAGATAAATTTCAATGTATAAAAATACTTTCATACAACAGCATGAAGGAATACAGAACTGTCAGGTTTTGCAAAACCAATACCTTGTTATTTTGTAGGAAGTTCTTAGGCTGGAAAGAAAAAAGGAGCGGCTTTTTGTAATCTGGAGGATGCTTGCGGTGAATACCATCAGCTTTGTATTGCAACATTCGACCAGTTTTATTAACCATCCAGTACGGACTGTGAATGGCTATAACCATCTGCCCAGTTGTGTAGGTCACATGAACAGCAATATCCAGTTCAGTCTTATCCAGCTCCGTGACGCAGTAAAATGTTGTGAAGGTGATATCAGGCAGATCGCTCTTTATATGGTACTCACTTTTCCAATTTTGATCAAGATAGTTAAGCAACTGCAAATCTAGTTTTGTTTCATCCAAGACTGCATTATGAATCTGTGCTGAACTTCCTTCTTGTAGAGTGTCATATTTGTTCCCATTACCCTTTAAAAATAAAGAAATTGAGCAACATACACTTAAAGGAATCATGTAAAATTCATTTCAACTTCTATTTTCTAGCTAACTTTAAAATTTCAGATGCAAGTTATCTAGGCACAATTTTAAAATACTTTTTATGCTAATTAACTATGTTACTTTCTTAAACAACTACCTTAATACAACAGTTTGCTAAGTACTTCAGTACATCATGGTCATCATATTTAACACCATCTGTCACCAAATCCAAATACACAAATACACCTAAATGTCAGTTTCCTCAACACATCCTTCGCTAAATTTAAAGTTTTAAGAGACCTACAGATAAGAACCTGTTACTTCCATACATCTGGAATAAGGTAAAGTCTCTTGTTCTAGTAACTGTGTATTTGTGACAAAGTTTTATTATTAGTTTCTACTATTTGAGTCCAAAACCTAAATGTTAATAACATCTGAAAAACATCTGTGTCTCCCAACAATACTTCTATTACCCTGAGTCTGCATCAGTAAGGAGTGGGACACGGGCAGAGCAGATCCACAGAATGAAATGTTTAGTGCTGAGGAATCAACGTCTACGCTACATGTTTTAAGCATTTTACTCAAGACTGGCTCTCATCTGGCACTGGAATGAATGCCTACTAAGAGTCAGAGTGCATCTAATTGTTTAATTTCATCTGGAAAGAATTTAAGGTATGGCATTAGCCAAAGCCTGGCAAAAAAGGCAGGCTTGTGAGAATTTGTTAAAAGCATGCTACTGCTGAAAGTCAGTGACAACACATAAAATGCTACCAATAGGCTGTTCCATTTATGTTACTTGAGGCAGTCAATTCACAGGAAAAATTACACTGTTTAATTAGGCTCAAGTTCCACTTGCATTACATTGTGACTCTCTCACAGACCCAAATCTATACAATGTGAAGTTGTACTTTGCATATATAACTAAAGTATGAGTTAATATCACCATATTTCACACTCTTGTAATATTTCCTTTCTGCAGAAAGACTTCCCCTTATAAGGTTTCTGACCTTGCTTCACAAATACTCTAACAGAAGCCCTTTCTTTTAATCTCCATTTCACCCAGCTGGTCAGCTTTTATCTCACAGGTGGGAAACATCATAAAAATTTCAAGCATTAAGCAATTACCTCTACAGAAAAAGTTATTACATAAGGAAGCAGATTGTGGAGAAGAACAGAAGGCCATAAATGAACAACGTATGGAAAATCCCACTGATCTTCTGCACATAATGAAGATGTCAGTGAATCTTTTACAGGAACAATATTGATGATAAGAGAGTGGTTAGTTGACCCCACAGACTGGCATTTCCTCTGTAACAAACTGTCAACATTTTTTATAATGTCATCAAATGTAATTCCTTCACACATATCATATTCTCCATCCACTTCATTTTCATTGGCTAATGGTTGCAAACTCAGTATGGATCTGCAAATGAAAACATTTTTAGACAGTCAATATGAGATTGAATTTTTCAATTATAAAAAAGTACTATGAAACAAGAACATTTTAGTATTATTTGGAAGATTTCTAGCAGTAATGCATTCCCTGTCTTTATCTTGATTAAAGGAGGAATCAAAAGGTGGACTGGATCGCAGAAGTTCATGTTATTGTAACACTTAGGGGTTTTTGTTCCATACAACCTTTACAAAGAAAGGCATGTTGGAGATTCTTATGAAGAAGCTACTGAATATCCTTACAAGTGCTTCTCTATTCCTCTTCCAAGCAAAAGGTCTGGATAAACAACTTACTTTTATAACAGATGTGCAGAAAGTGCTTTTCTTTTCAGTCACATAAAGCATCAAGTTTATGGATTATTTACACACATGGCTTTTTTAAGGCAACAGATTTAACCTAATACAGCTGCTCCTTGACTGAAGATTTTTTGTTAGGACACACTTCCTGACTGCCTAGTGGAACTCATCCGTGCAATGAATCAGAATGTCACTAAATCTTATTAAACAAAATACAGATAGTTAGAAATATTAACAAATTAATGAATTTGTAAAGTGTAGCTTAAGTACTGTAAAAGATACCTGGCTTTTGCTGTGAAAAAAAAAAAAAAAAAAAGGAGAGCATTTGCAAGAAAACAGAAGGGTAAAGTCTCTGTGATCATAAAAAAAAAATCTGCATCAAAGTAAACCTACCTACCTAAAACTTGGTGACAGTTCCGTTAAAAGGTAAATGAAAACTCACTGCTGTTTTAAGTTGTTAATGGATGTGCTAATAGCACAGCTATGCTGTAACCTAATTTTTCTAAGGTTAACAAATATTTCTCTACATCTTTGATAGAGTTTCAGTGTATTAGTTTCAATATTTTACTTCAGAACAACAAAATCAAAAGAAGATTTTTCAGGAAAAAAAAAAAACAACAAAAAGCTGTACTACTTCACTAGACATCACCTGACTAAGAAGAAAATTTGCACTGTGTGGATAACAATCATAAAGTGATTCAATCCAGAAGTACCTGAGCTCAGATTCTTAAAGTAACTTAGCTAATTTAACTTGTTCAGAGAAATGGATTTCAAATACTTCCAATTCAACAATGAAATAATATTCTTTTTAACTCAGCTGAGATGCCCTGAGAAGATCCTACCCAATAATGATAGCACAGTATTATTCCAATATTAGGTAGCAAATGGAAACAATTTTTTTAGTGTAATTCTATGGATTCAGTCAACAATGTATAAATGTATTCGCTGATAAAGGAACAATGAAATAAAGTACCTGTAAGAGGAAAAAGGTATGTTGAATTCGTTTCCTGGTGAAGCAGTCCCTAAGCATCTTCCTTCCTCAAAAACATTTAAGGGGATTGAAAAATGATTCCTTATCTATGTGACATAGAAATCCAGCAACACATATTAGGAAAGATAAAGTATGTTGAGCTTAAAAAAAGCATAGAATAGCATAGAGAGCTCTCTCATTTTTCCATCTTACCCATTTACCATTCAAAGTCACATATTTCAGAAGAACCCTCTGAAAACAGCAAATCTTTTTAAATTACCTGGTTGTGCATTTTAATGCTATATTTCATTTATGAAATAAATATATTGACTATAAAATGCTTTTCAAGAAGAAACATAAGAGCCTGAAAAACCAAAGACAAGTAAATCTAAACTATGTGATACCTTTCCAAAGAACAGTCTCCTAAAAGTGTAATAGATACAAAGGCATGTGGGCTAAAAAAATCCATATGGCAGAAAACACATCAATGTCAATTATCATTTGGGAGCATGTAATTCTCTTCTTTGCAAACACTATTATTTTTTCATTCCAGGGTTAATTTACTAGGTCTTAGAAAAAAAATTAGGGAAGAATCCAACAGTAAATCTGGTCATGAATTAAGTTATAAACCACTCCAAGCAAAAAAAACAACTGAAATATAACGCTTAAGAGAACGCTTAAATCTGAATCATCCCTGTACCGGTAAGCCATATAATGTCTATCAAAAAATACTATTCAATATGCTCAAAGGTCTTGCTTTTCAGCTGACAACATACAGAATTTAAAATTAATGTATCAGTGGTACAGGATGAAAAAAACAAAATAACCTGATTGAAGGATAACCTAGTGGAACCATGAGAAGGTTAAAAGAAGTTGATCATTTCATATAAGACTGAAATTAGAGCCAGTATTAGAAAACATTACTGATGAACTACCCTGATTCAAAATCTGCTTGATTTCCCTCCCCATTAAACCCCTGTCACTTTGACAAAGCTTTTTTTCTTGAAAATCTCTTCTAAACTACCTTATAATACACAAACCAAAGTTAAATGGACCATCCAGGTACATTTTTTAAAATAATTTTTAAATCTGTTAATTTTTATTTAAAGACTACAAGATCATTTTCATTCATTAAAACATTAAAGTAATAGTGAAATTAAAATGTATGGATATATAATAACCTGAATAGGAGAACGTATAGTTATCATCTTGCTTCCTTCAACAGTGTCAATTTGGCAGACAATGGACCTTTCAACACCAGATTCCTCATGTCTCACTCGGTAAATACATCGACCTACTTTTGTCAATGGAATTTTTTCCACAGTAGAATGATTATGTGGACCTAGAATTTACAAAATGAGACATAAAACACTCAAAAGGAGCATAAAAATACACTTGAAGGACAAAAATGCACATTCAACAGAATTCTCTATGTCACTTGATCTAACAAGAAAAAAAAAATGAAAAAAATACAATCACCACTTTTAATATGCTGATCTTGCAGTGTTACTAAGGAAGCAGTAAAGATTCTTTCTTTTACCACCGTAAAAAAAAGGAGTAAATGAGTCCATCACTCAAATATTTAAGTGGATTTTGCTATTGCAAACAGAGCTAGTGCTTCACAGGAAATGACTGCAAGATGTAATGGTTTATTAACAAGGTACACCTCTTACATTGCAAAAACAATTCAACTAACACATCGTATGATCAAGTTTGAAAAACTGTTAGTTGTTACATTAAATCAATTTAAATTGTTAACACATTCACCATTAAAAATAGTTAAATTTTAATTTTAGCTATAACTCTGGTTTGCTTAAAACTACGTAAAACAATCTTAAGAACATCCCCCTTAAGAGTAACTTCAATAAGCATGTAAATATACTGGGCTCATAATTCTAAATAAAAAAAAATTATTTTGAGCAGCTTAATTCTGCACTAATAAATAAATGCAAACAAAAACATTTGACTGCAATAAAGGTTAGTTACCTAAATTATTTATCAAGGTAGAAAACTTACGCTGCAAAAATTAACAAGCATGACACATATAACTTCTAGCGGCAAAGACTAAATTAAGATTTCAAATACTGCCACACATCTAGAATCCAAAGAAACACTCCTTTCACATTATGGAGTCCTCCAATATTTATTGACCTGTATAAGACACAGTATTATGAATGATGAAGTGTTTACAAAACCAGAAGATGTATGAACTTACAGACTGGAACTTACAGATTTGAATGTAAAATCTCTTGCTACTCAGTGTTGTCATCGCTGTGAACTGGTCACTCTCATTTTTAGTTCTGACAAATTCCATATTTAAGTTCTCTCCATCTTTTAAATGAAATATTTTTGCTCCAAATTCAACATTTAGAACACTAAAGGCATCACTAGGCAAGACCATGATGGGAAGTCCTAAAGAATTTATTATTACAAATGGTGCTCGGTCTTTTTTGAAGATGTCTGAAGTTTGACTAGCTGCTTCAGCAAATGCCTAGAAAGCAAAAAATAGATACAAAACAAATACACTGAATAAGACTTCACCAAGATGATCTCTGAAAACATTCATTTAGCAATTCTAACATGGCATAGTTAAGAAGTCTTTCTTACCGTGCCCAAGTTACTCAACATTTGCAGTCCACACTTGGACAGTGTAATGTTGAGCTGGTCTTTTGAGGAAACATTTATTACTGTTTTATATTCTGGAACTTTGTAGTTTTCTTCATCTTCATCATCTGATTCAAGTAGCACTTTTTTTGCCTTCTTCATCTGAAAGCATATTTTTAAAGAATTCTTATTTATCCGCTCATTCTATAGAAGCAAGTTGCATCTGAAGTCTTTTTATCTCTCCCTTTCCCATTTAATTTTGTTTGTTTGTTTTTGATTTTTAATTTTTTATTTGTTTGTTTTGTTTTTTGTTTGTTTTTGTTTGTTTGGTTGGTTTTGTTCATGTTTTTATTTAACATAAGAACAAAAGAGGGGGAGAATGAATAAGACAAGAGAAAAAGAAACATTCTGGATGTCAATGAAATTTCAGTAATAGTAGCTACATTTATGGTTATTAAAAATTAAAGAAAATACACTTAAATACTAACTACTAATGTATCCAGTAAATACTGTGTGATAACATTCAACTTAACATATTGAATAACACAGTGTAAAACCTTACACAATTTATTTCCTTGTCTTAAAACAATAACCCCAAATTTAGTCTTTATATGTTTCTAAATCAAATACCTTTTGTGTGTTTTCATTTAGTTGAAGGAAAAAATAAAAATCTAATTTTTCTAGCCTTCAACGTTTCTGGAAATTATGTGTTTCCAAATGTTATATTTCATATCTGGGCAAGAAGACATGAGGTTTGAGTCACTATCTTCTACCTTTCTCCTCCACTAGGTCTCATATCTTCCTGGAAAATTCTTGGAAATATTTTTAATAGCAATTTCTTAAATGCAACATCTCACTCCATAACCTTTATCCTTCTGATGTCGTTACTGTAGAAATATGTTTGATGATGACAGTCCTAGGAAAAGGGTGGACTTTCCATTCTAAGCAACCTCACAGGTTAAAAATACTTGAAAGGTTTTGAAAAAATCAGAAAAAATGAAATAAAACAGTTAAGACAGAAGGAAGAAAAACAAGAGTACCTTCTGTCCTTAGATAAAGGCTTATCTATTTTGAATCCAGAAACTATTTTCATGAAAGACAAAAATGAAGTAGTAAGTGCACTACTCCCATAATACACTTTATACTAGTCAACAGGCATCAATTCTTCAAATACATTTCTGCTACACATACTACTGTGGAATAAGGGAATGGTTTGTCTTCCCAAGGTCCCTGAACGCATCATTTACATACGGCCTAACAGACAAGCCAGCCATTATGATTATCTAGTGCAACTGGAATCAAATCTCACCATCTGAAATACAATATTTAACAGATCTGTGAGTCTGGATCTTCCTTTGTTGGTTTCATTCGCTAATCAGGAAAAAAATTCCAAGTAACCAACAAGAAGGAACAAAATTGTTAGATTAGTCTCAGCAATGAAAGGCACAGAGCATTTGTTTTTTCTAAGGTATTGAAATGGAAGATTTGAGTTCAGCTTTGGAAACTATACCTTGATTTCAAGAATCCATGGCTTGAATAAATCAGTCTTCTCAATTTCTAACGGTTCAAGCAAAGGTTCCCACACCCCAAACATCTCGTTAAAATAGTGTACCTATCAAAATGCAGAAGTCAATTAGGAATTTACATAAAACTGTTTTATCAAAAATTCTCATTTACAAGTATACTAATTATTTTGGTAACATACAAGATTCATAATCAGAGTGCACTTTCAGCTCTCACCATAATCTGAAACAAATGCATTAGAGAAATAAATGAGGCAGCTAAGTCTCCATTGCAAAAACCCAGTTCCAAATAAAAGCTGTGTCACTTCAAGTATAATAACTGCAGACACTGTAAGTCAAAAGCACTGTAAATAATAAAGAACCTACACACAACAATCACTGAACTTTACGTCACTAATTTCCAAATATGAGACAGTTTGGATGTTTTATGAAGAATACTGGTACTACTATAGAAATTACACAAAAATATATTCTACTGTAATCTTAATCAATGATTATCAGGGAATTTTAGCCAGCTGCTAAGTCAACATGTAGTACTGATGCAACAGATCTTTGAGAACTTGTAAAAAATGTAAATGTGAGATGGTATAACACCACTTACTGTGCCATTAATGCATTACAGATAATGCATTAGATTTTCATTTTAATTTAACTACTTTAACACCTCATTCCTATCATGCTCCCACAACACTTATCTGCAGGCATTTAGTCATCCAATATATGGGTTATTTTTCTTTTCTTGTCTAAATAACATGTATATAACATTTAGATAATAGGGTTTAGCATTTTAGAAAAACTTTTTTTTAGGATTCCTCACCTCTAGCTCAAGACGAGAACGTAGGTTGATTAGAGTACTCCAGTTCCTGACTTCTCCAACAAATGAGGACTTGGCTAGAAGCATTGGTACAGTTCTATGCCCAACTCCAGCTTCAAGTGTTAGAAAAACAGATTCTATATTAATTTTCAACGACTCTCCTGTGGGAACCAGTTCAGTGGTTGGATTTTTATCTTCACTTTCATTTGTCTCTTCAAGAAACCACATGTTTAGATTTTTTATATCTTTCTTATTCCACAAGTCTGGAGGAATTTGACTAATCTCTTCTACTGTTGTTTCTGAAGTTTGAGAAAGGGCTGATGTAATAGTAATTACTGTGTTTATGATTATTGGTGAAACCTACAAAAAATTGGAGTAATTGGAAATGAGAGGCTAGTAAAGAAACAGCTACTTCTAGACACAAAAGTATAATGAATATGTTACACTAATAAAATACTTCCATTTTCTACATGAATCTTTTGTTTGAAAATGCATTCCCTTCCACAAGCTATAGTTCAGTCTGTTCAGACTGTCAACCCCTGCCTTATTTCAAGATCGAAGCTTTCTAAACTACATCATCCTTCAAAACGTGCATCTCCACACCAGGCCATTTTATAAAACACAGATTCCAACTGCAAAGCACAGTGACACAATTATTCAATTTCAATTTTGCTTGTTTTGGCATGCTAAACAGGTAGGTGACCTGATGAAGAACAGAAACAATTTCCCACGTCAGTCATTCCTGATTTTATTTTTTTTAAGAAACATATGCCAAAAGCAACTTTACGGGCTGCTGAGTAAGAAATAGCAGAAAACTAAAATCACAATAAAGGTCTACCTACTTTTAATGTTAGAGATTTAATCATTAGATCAGCTGTCTGTGGATTAGTACCTGACTGTTTCATTTCAAAGAAGAAGTCACAAGGTTGTAATACCTATACAAAAGAGTAAAACCACATATTAAATAGAGAAAAAAATCAGAAAAAACATATACTTTAAAATAATACACATAAGTATTGAAAGGAAAAGTTATCATTATTTGGTTCTTCAAAATTAAAAGCAATCCAAACATCAACAACATGAAAAAAAAACAAAAAGGAATTATCCAGAAGCATCACCTCAGCCATTCTCAATCATTAAAGGTTCAAATGTCAGCTACAGGAAAATGATTATACTTCAGTAATCCCACTCTTTAGGTACTGTCTGCAGATGTCTTCAAATACACTGCACCATAATGCCTCTGATTTTTGAGGAGAACCAGATTTTCAGTTAAGGGCAACACATCAACAACACAGATACAGTATTCCTGAATAACAATATAGCTGTTTGAATACCAATCATTCAATTCCAGCTTCATTTTGCAATCAGTCCCTGCATGCTTTCACTTGCCAAAGTTTGCCAAATCTAAGGCAACTCTATAAACAAAATCACAGTGCTATGTGATTAACAGAGCACTCAGATATAGTTAGACTCTACTGACACTGTATTGACATGAAAATTCGCTCTCAAATCCCTACCTGAGAAGGTAAGTCTTTCAAAAACTGTGATTTCAAACCATATTGATTTTTCAGTCTTCCTTGACATGTCAGTCTGTATCTGAACCAGGTGCTGGTGGCATAGAAACTCCCTGAATCAGTTTTTCCACAATTTTCCCAAGTGATTTTGATCTAACAGAATTTGTTGTCCATAATATTATTTTATACTCCCTTGCTCATATTACATTTTTTAATTGCATTTTTTCTTAATCTGTGTTACAGACAGGAATGAAAAATAACACATCCTCTTTAGAGCAACGCACATGTAAGAAATGTATAGAAACAATTTTGTCACTTGTGCTATTCTATATCCAAAGGCTAGTTTCCCATCTATCTAGGGAATATATCTGGCATCTGGATGTGGCACTAGGGGATATGGTTTAAGGGTGACTATGGTGGTGCTGGGTTGATGTTTGGACTACATGATCTTGAAGGTCTCTTCCAACCTTGATGATTCTGTTATCAGAAGGATGAATTCATCCAACCTGATGTTTTCACTAAGTATAGGCAATATAAAATCTTACTATCACCACCACTATCACTTACTAACACCACCCTTCAGCAATCTCGTAATCTTCGCATAACCTAATATCACTTTGTTACCTTCCTTTCTTGACCAAAGGTAGCCATGGACTCTCTAATACTCTGATTACTTTCCCAAACTGAAACTGGATTGTTTACAGAAAACCTGAGCTCAGAGGTTTGCTTACATGCATGTTTTCAAAAGGGTGGTTATGTGGCTACCTGCACTGAAAGTTTTGTGGGTTTGTTGTTTTTTTTTTTACTACTCCACTCAAGAACGTTCTGAATCTTTCAAGGAAGGTACTGTTTAAGTATTTAAACTAGTGTCCTCTGAAGTTTTTTCCCTATTTATAGCAAAAGTATCCTGTCAGATACAGGTCTTTGTTTCTACAATCTGAGATAAGAGATTCCGACAGAAGATACCCTCTAAGAGGGAAAGCTTGGTGTGAAGCCTTCCAATTGCTTTCTACAAAGAAAGCCACATTTATGCCACATTTGCCAGCTATGGAAATGGAAGTCAAATAACTTGGTGTTGTGTTGTTGCTATCAATGGAAGTGCATCTTTCTCAATGACTAGATTAACATATCAGTGCAATTAAAGACTTCTTACCTAGGCAGTTAACTGAGTTGCTATGATTCTACCTGAAAATGAGTCCCAGTCCTCTGTACTTATAGCTTTGGTCTTTCTGATGTTAACTCCATAAGTAAGAAAGTGTTAACAGAGAGCTGAAAAGACTTACAAATTCATCAGTGGTCTGATTCATGCATAACAGTTGGATATACTGTCAATTTTAATTTTTTCTCTGATGCAACAATATTATTACAGAGTTAACTGAGGTACATTCAGCTGTACAGGCAGAAAAGCTGTAAGAAGCTCCAGGAGTCAATGCAGTTTCACCTGGTCAGTAACTAAAAAGTCTGATTCTGTTGCCAAAATGTAAACATGTATATCAATATAACAGATCTTAATAAAAGGAATTTATGAACAGTATATTGTCATTTAACTATTTCATAATATGTACTTCCCATTCTGTCTGTGACCCTGTCATTCTCTTTCATAACTACTTGATGCAAACTTTCAGACTGAAGGACTGAAAGTATTCCAGATTTACTATACTGCATTTGAAATAGTGCAAACTTGTAAAATCCTATTTATTTGGCTTACACAGGATATGAGATTTAATTAACATTCTAATTCTTGAGGCTCTTCATTTTAACTTGTCATACAAAGCAAACACCAAAGATGAAGATGATGTTTTAGGTGTATCAGAAAAAAACAGAATAAAATCAACAAAACATCAGCCACAAAATTTTAGTCACATATCTGTGATATACATTTTAACAATGAAAGTTTCAGAAATAACTTGTATTTTAGCTTGTATAAGTTACACAACACCTTTTAGATACATACTGTATGTTTGTAAACTCACCGTAGTAATGTTCCCATTCCTTTTTTCTGGAAGAAATGGGCATGCTTTCATTTGTATGTCTTTAACAGCAGCTGTCATGTTGTACCTTTCAGGGCTATTTTTAATGAAGACCTCACACTGTGCTGTAGCTACCAATGCAGGAGCATCACTTCTTGTTAAATCAGCCACAAACACAATCTCTGGATTTTTAACAACAATGTTCATTTCCATTGTAGATACAGGCTGCACAGATGCTTCAAAAACATAAATTACATTAGTGTAATTGTTCAAAGATTAAAATTTAATTATTTGCATATCCAGTGTCAGCAAATCTGTAGATCCCTGTAACTCACTGGGATTTCTAAGCTCTCTGCTGGAGGCACAAAACCATTAAAGACCTAGTTACTTTCAGATACAGAAAATGATTCCACAAAACTCCTTTGTCAAAATCAAAAGGATTTTAACAGTATCAGCAGTGTTACTATCTCTGACATTAGCAAATGTTGTCAGCTTTACTCAATGCCTACATCAGCCAACTATGACAGGTTATGAAAGTGCTGGGCACATTTTTTTACTCTCTGGAGCAGGAAAACCACATTTTCCATGGGACAATAATGCAGCATTTACTGATGCTTGATGTAGCCATTTGCAATAACAATATACTTTCATATAAAACTTCTTTACCTGTTTAAATTTTCATCATCATCAAATAATCACAACAGGCCTGGCTGAGTTGGACAGAACTAAGATATTTAGGGCACAGTAAAACAAAACCAAAAAATCCCAGGGACTTGCTTGGCCCACCTGATGCAAACTACCTGAGGCCTGGAAGCATAAAAAGCCTACTTACTCCTCTGATGTTCTAATGGACCAATTTTTGATGTCAGGTACTCAACCTAAAAGCCTCTTTTCCGACGTAGGGAGAAATGAGCATTGGAGTGGACAACTGAAATGACCTCTCTAGGCAGCGATATCAGGCAGGCTGATTTCATGTGTAAGCATAATATAATATGCTCAATCACTCTTCAGAAAGATGAAAATGATGATAGTGATAATCATCCTTATAAACAAAACAAGCCTAGAGAATGCTAGCTGTAACTGTCCTTTCCCATTTTATTTTATTTCTTATTAAACATACATCTTTAAGTATTTCCCTTGACTAGTAAGACAAGGCCTCATTTGGAAATAAAGACTAAAGCTCATGAACCTATTCCCATGATGCAAAGAAAGCAACATGGTTACAAGAAGCTGTTCCATACACATAAACATGGCAAATAGCATAAAAGGGGTATTGTATTTTTTTAAATAGTATGACAAGGCCAAAATTAAATCGATATTTAAATTCAGATTTTAAACTATTCCCAGTATATACCTTGGTCCTTTAAAGGTAACGACTGTTTGAGATTTCTCTGTGCAGCAGCACTTTCTGCATTAGCGCTTAGAAATATATCTGCTACAGTAAGTAGAAACTCCATGCTTGCACAAAGGTATATCTCTTGAACAATCACATCAAGAACAGTGCCATCTCTCCCCTGTTTGTAGCTTATATCCACCATAACTTTCTTTTCAAATCCATGTTTCATTTCCACCATTCTGAAAGACAATTAAGTGGCATTAACATAACTTTTATATAACTTTAAAACTAGACTCCCATGCACTGATAACTAAAGGTGCTGCTATCTTTAACAAGCCAAACCATCATAATTCCTCGTTTATGAATCAAAACTACTACAGACATTTGTTAATGCTCATGAAAAACAATCCTAGTCTTACTTAACATTAACAGTTCATTAAAGTAGAAAGCAAATTTTTTCTATGTATACTTATTCATTTCATATTTATAGTTCGGTTTATTTAATTTATTAATTTATTAGTATTTATATTGGTCTCTCACGAAGATATGTGGAACAAAAAGCAAGTAAGACATATAAGTCTACAGTAATGTACTTCAAGAGCTCCCTACACTAAAACAATAGCAGTTTTAACAGAATACTAACAAAATGGAACATTTTGAACTATTCGTCAAACTTCAGTAAACAGTAAATTAAGTCAAATTACAGACCTTGGTGTAGCCTTCTGGATTGACTGTCTTTTATCATCTAATGTACAGTTTGTCAGTTTGACTGAAGCATTCATTGAGCTGTCTGATAACATTTTCAGAGCAGCTGACATCAAAACTAATTTAAACTCTGCAAGTTTCAAACTGTCATCTCTCTGATCCACAGTGGTAACCTGTTTAAATCAAATGTTTATAGATTTGGTTACAGGTAGTGAAAATAATGTAGAGGTGTGATATTCAGTTTTATTCTAATAAAATGTCCAAAAATAATATATTAAATAAATCCACTACTAATTCAAAAGACAACTACAATGAATAACATACAGAGAAAACTTAAAGAAAGCTTTATCTTTCCATCATCTTTCTAAAGCAAGCTTATATTACTGAGAGAGAGACAATGTTTACAAGAAAGTAATGCAATTTTAGATTCTTTGTATGTAGAAACATACAGTATATGCAAAGATGCCAAATAAGAAATTAAATTTTGTCTCTTATGACTACGCAGTGTTTTAACCAGACACTGGAAAATTGTTTGTAATCTAAAATAACATCCAGTAAGTCTGCAATAAAATATTATTTTTTTGTTAGAAACCTGCTGACAACTTTTGTAAATTTAAACCAAGATGAATATAAATGCATTCCCACTGTAAATACAAATTGAAAATCTGTGTCCACAATTTTATTTGTTTGTGTGTCTGTGTTCATGTGTATGTGTAACTAACGAATAGGCTGTGTTCCTCTTCATTTTTTTTCCTGCCAAACTGTATTTTAAACTAAGATAAATTTCCATCAAAATTTTAGTCAGATCACAGAAGATGCCAGGTACTATACCGGTTATTCTCTTTCCTGTAGTATCTGCCAAGTGATTTAGCTAAAATACTTCTTTATCATTTCCATCACATTTGTTAGTATTGCTACAAAACACTTTCTCTGCTCATAAATTAAATTTTTTTTGTTCACAATTTCCAGGACTCCAGGCAACCTTAAAGCTGTTGCTTTCTCTTAGTAATCAAAATTATATTTACCTGTTTTGAATTTGGACTATACAACACTAAAGTCAGAGAGTCAAATTTGAAGTCGAGTTTTAGTGCTGTCTTTATTTGCACAGGTGAATGCAATTCCACAACAGCTGATGTCACAACAGTTACACCTTTCAGAAATCAGAAAAACAGTTAATACTAAAGAAAATTACCTGACTGCTAATAAGGAAAAGCCAAACCAAAACAAAACATCCCCACTTATGACTATAAAGACAACAATTTCCCTTTTCTTCCACATGTAAATCCATTCTCACTTAAAATGTGTTTATCATGCTTTCTGTAATTACTTTTGGCAAAATCACACAACATTTGAGAATATAAAACACTGCCTTTACATATTCTACATGTGATTTTTACCATCTTTAAGATATAAATGTACAATTTCCCTTAGTGTAGTATGGTACTCTGTGCCAGATTATTACAAAGAACACAAATGTACTTTCATCTTCAATTGTTCATCTGCCAAGTTTTTGCTGTTTTTCACATTTAATACAGGAACTCAACAAAAGCTGCTTTTCTCAACTTTATTTGCCTTTTTATTTAGTATATGCTGAACACTATCTGGGCAATGACATGTACTGAAGAACTTTTAGGGGTGTCATCATTATGACAAGACAAACAGACCTAAATCTGAACAGCAATGGAACCAGCATACATAAGAAAAAGAGTAACATGGCAACTGTCTAAAGTTGGGATGTTACCACATTCAACTGACAGACTTGTAAGTGCTGCCTTGCATTACGGCCAGGTGATGGAGAGCTGCATTCTGGAGGCCATCTCTGCATGAATGACAGGATAGCAATCAGGAGTAGTCAGCATGGATTCACTAAAGGGAAATGATGCTTGACCAACCTGTTTGTCTTCTACAATAAAATAATTACCTTGATGGATGAGGGGAGAGCAGTGGATACTGCTCAGCTTCAGCAAGGCCTTTGACACTGTCTCTCACAACATCCTTATAGGCAAACTCAGGAACTGAGGCCTGGATGAGTGGACAGTGAGAAAGATTGAGAACTGGCTGAGCAGCAGATCCCAGAGGGTCATAATCAGTGGCACAGGGTCAAGTTGGAGACCTGTCACTAGTGGTGTTCTCCAACGTTCAGTACTGGACCCAGTATTGTTTAACTTCTCCATCAGTGACTTGGAGGGGCAGATGCCTCCTCAGTGAGTTCACTGGTGGCACAAAGCTGGAAGGAGAGGTCAATACCGCAGAGTGCTGTGCATTCCTTCAGGAGGACCTTGAGAGGTTGGAGAGATGGGAGAGAACTGTCTGAAGTTCAAAGACAAGTGCAGGGTCCTGCCCCTGGGAATAACCCCAGACACCAGTACAGGTTGGAGGCCAACATGCTGGAAAGCAGCTCTGTGGAGAAGGACATGGGGATCTTGGTGGACTATGAACTGTCTATGAGCCAGCAGTGTGCCTTGGTGGCCATAAAGGCCATGGTATCCTCAGATATGGAATTATACCCAATTGGTGGCTGATCATCAGCGGAGTTCTCCAGGGCTCAGCACTGGGACCAGTTCTCTTCAGCATCTTTACTGACGATTTAGACAAGGTGATCAAGTGACCCCTCAATCAGTTCACAGATGACACTAAGTTGGGTGGGAGCTGATGATCTGCTGGAGGAAGGCTCTGCAGAAAGATCTGGAGAGCCGAATCGATGGGTGAAGGCCAACAGAATTAGGTTCAACAAACTCACATGGTGGGTCCTGACCCTCGGTCACAGCAACCACATGCCATCCTACAGGCTAGGGGGAAGAGTGACTGGAAAAAGTGATTTTTTTCAGTGCAAAAATATGTGGATGACCTGGTGGACAGTGGCTGAACATGAGCCAGAAGCGTGTCCATGAAAGCCAGTGGCATCCTGGCTTTGATCAAAAATACTATGGTCAGCAGGACCAGGGAAGTGATCAGTCCTCTGTACTCAGCAAGCACTCAAGGAGAGGCTGTACCTTGAATCTTGTGTCAAGTTCTGGCTCCTAAGAACAACAAAGACATTGAGGAGCATGTCCAGAGAAGGGCAAGATACTTGGTGAAGAAAGGGTCTGAAGGGCAAGTCTTATGAGGAGCAGATGAGGGAGCTAGGGGTGGTTTAATTTGGAGAACAGGAAACTCAAGGGTACCTTTCATCACTTCCTGCAACCACCCGAAAGGAAGTTGTAGCAAGATGGGGATTGGTCTCTTTTGACAGGCAACTAGTGATAGGACAAGATGACACAGGCCTCAAGCTGAGCCAGGGCAGGTTCAGGTGGGACATCAAGGAAGAATTTCTGCTCACTGGATGTGGTGGAACCACCGTCCCTGGAAGTGTTCAACAAATGACATGGATGTGGCTCTTAGTGCTGTGGTTTAGTTGATACAGTGGTGTTCACTCAAAGGTTGGATTTGATGATCTTCGAGGTCTTTTCCAACTTGAATGATTCTGTGATTTTACAATATTGTTTAACAACCGAATCTGCCATCCTTTTATAAATGCAATTCCAACAAAAGTAATAAATTGATAATAATACCTAAAAACGCCAGACTACGTAATTTTAGAAAATATTACCTGCAGAGTGCTGTGAAGTACTACGCATCTCACTACAATGTCTAGTTGATTCTTTCGGTTCTGGAAAAGATGTTGATGCACCAGAGCTTTCCCCTGTATTTTCATTTAGTGTCCTCAGTATTGTGGTAATATCTTCCTGACTGAGAATTAGCTTTAAAAAAGATTGGAATTAAATCAGAATTACAACTCAGTTCACTCAGTAACTTTCCATAACTAAAGTGTGAGTTCACAAGTAAACAGATAAATTAATCTCATCTGAGTCTCTGTTTAGGAGACTAAAGACCAAGTAAAATGTTTTTCTCAAATTCATAAAACCTTATGGTAATTTCTAGAAATGAGAAGTCAGTCACACATTATTTTGTTTTCATCCACAAAATTTCTATACCAACTTACAATTTACAAACTAGAATGTTAGATGTACACATGACAACCTTTCTATTTTTTAATGTTAAATTTAAATGAGCACTTGCACTAACTTACATTCAGGCTTGTCTCCTGGGTATGAATTCAACAGGTGATCATGCTGCTATTAAAAAAAACAATCAAACCCAACTTTTTCCAATCCTTCTTTGAAAGATACTGACAGGCAAAGGAAGGCTGTAACAGCATAAACATTTTAAACTAATAACAGTAATTTATAGTACAAAGTCTGCCTGCAGTATCACAGATGAAACATAGAATTTAAATTATAAATAGTTAATAGCTTTCACTTCCTTTTCCACTATCAAACAACAAAATCCATTCTACATCTATGTCTTGAAATCAAGCAATACCCTAATGAATGAGCTTGGACTTTTATTGAGAGAAAAATAAATCCATTTTCCTCAAACAGTCACCTTCAGAAATGAGTGCTTACATTCAAAGGCTTGAGTCGGCCAGATATTTCAATATCAGGAACTTCATTATACCATGCAGCAGCTAAATTTCGTTCAACAGCTACTTCCAGATTGACCGGCTGCAGCAACTGTACTTCCGTTTGCAAAGAACCTTGCTCATAGCAGGATCTGTGAACAGAAACAAAATACTCCCTGCTTTACTTATTACGCTTACACATTCTAAAAACTGCATTTCTGTCTTTCCCTCATGTTTTTAAACAGTGCTATGAAACTGTCTTTATACTACTCTTAGCAGCTCTAGTTAAAACCTTACTCCACCAACTGGACATCTTTCTTCGGGAAGGAAGAGACATCAGGCACATACCAGGCACACACCACATAAACGCTTGCAAGTTAGGACATCTTACCTGATCTCCAGTGGAGAGCAATTCCTTCTTTCTTCAGTACTCTTCAACTGTGTTTGAAAAGCCCTTTCCCCCTTCCATCTCCACTCACCAATCCCTGCACCAATGACCATTTTCAAACATTTTTTTATGGCTATCTGACTTAATACCTTTTCTGCTGTGCAGAGCTTGAAAATACCATCAAAGCAGCCAGTTACAAATAGGCATAATCTGTCCCAAAGTAATGAATTATATATAAGTCTATGCTACTAAACAATTTTTCCTATAAAAATATTTGCTTCCATTTAAAGAAATGTAGATTGCTATTCTTCCTAAGCCATACGATTTTATTGCTTTTAAAAAATATTGGTTTGCCATTATATTTCTAGATAAAAGTGCATCTGTCAACCATTAACCTTTAACTAACTATTTAGCAACCCCTAAAAGCTCTCTATCTGAAGAAGAATCCCAGAAAGATTTAACAAATTTTAAAAATACTGACATTACATTACCTGTATAACTTTAGTTCGCTCAATCTCACCGTTATGGAGTCAATAACAGGTGGAAGATTATACCACACTCTTGTCTTAGCAATAAAGAATTGGTTCTTCACAGTGATTAGACCAAGATCAGCCACCAGAACATTCTCAGACATTGCTGATTGTGGAATTATTACAAGAGGTGCTTTAATGTTAATATCTAGTGCCAAACGGGAACTACGCTCTTTTACACCTGTAGCTGCTTTCTCTGCTGCTTGAACAGTTGCCTCAGTAAGAGCTTCCTTGGCAGCTTGAAAGTTATTTATAAAAGCCTAGGAAAATAAAACAGATCTTGAAAATCAATTACTAAGAACTGCACTATTTCAAAAACACTAAGAATCACAGTTATTCTTAAGAGACTGTTTTCACTACACACTTCTTCCAAATTCTTTAATAGGACAATCTTTCCTGAAATGTGATAAACTATGCATATATATATGTGTACAAATATATATATATATATATACACACACACTAAATATCTGGAAAATTGTAACTTTGTAAGAGCAATGATCACTCCATATGGAGTCTTTGTCTTATTCTGACAATGTTACTTCAATGCTAAGAAATAGTATCTGGGAAATTTAACTTACCAAAATAGATGAAACAAACTTGTTGATAAAAAGTACTTGAATACACCCAACAGTTAGGTAAATACGATTGTCAACAACATCCATATTTGAATATGCAACTCCATCTGTAGCATTCACATATGATATCATTCTGAAGTTGAAGACTTCTTTTTCTGTGATGTAAAGAGCCTTAGGAAGACAAAAATATAGTATCTCTACTCTCAAAACTTACATGCTGAAGAAACTTAACTCCAAAATAAATGTAATACCTCACACTTCTATGACATTTTTACTTCAAATATCTCAACAATAAATGAAAAAAAAATCTAATTTAAAAAGTTTGTTGAAATGGCTGAAAATATTCAGTTGGAATCTCAGCTTGAATAATTCTGTTCATTAAACTCAACAGAACAAGAGACATAATGAGCAGCTGGGTATTACTTGGTATCACAGTTGCACAAATTAATATCAGCCTAATAATTACTGGTTGTGGGAGCAAAATTAATCTGTCTACAGAGAATGCCGCTCCCACGAAATACATAAAACATGACTGAAAAAAGCCACAGCAGAAAGTTGAGTCCACAAGTAATTTCAATTTAGTATCAATATTCCACTCAAAAAAGTCAATGATACATGCAAATGCTTACCTTTTTATACAATGCTGTCTCATCAGAATCCAAAATAACGATGTTCTTCAATTTTGCAGTCACTTCAGTTGCTGTTTTCTTCATGATCACTTGGCTATCCAGACCTCAAAAAACAAGATATACAAAATCTGTAGACTGTTCTGGTTACAAAGTTTTATATCTTTGTGACTTAAGTTTTCTTCCTACCTTCAATGTGAATTTCAGCTATTCTATGTTTTTTCTCTCTAATAAAGATACTCAAACATGATAAATCTGCACAGATATTGAGGTCAATAACATCTTCATACTTCATTTTTTTGGATGCTGTGGGAAACACAAAATAATAAAAGTTACGGGTTTTCAAAGTGGAGATTTAATATTTTAGTGTCCCTTTGAACACTGTACAGCAAGTAAAAGAGGAGACTGGTGCTCCTCAACATAAGGTAATAAAACAACTGTAATGCCATCAAAAGTCTTAACTCATACCAGGAAAAAAAATTTAAAAATTACAATTTATGGATTTTCTATTTACATCTACTCAGTGCCTCAAATACACAGCAAAGGTATGTATGTCTCAATCTCTACGTCAGAAAACTACACACGGATAAGCATACAAACCCCAAGCAAAATTTCTCATATCAAGTCATTGACAGGTTTACAAAAATAGAAAATATGTTTGTTTTCTTCTTACTTAAGTGAAGAGAAAGGAATGAAAAGAGGAAAAATATAATAAAGAAACTTACTTAATTTCTTAAGAACATCCTTCTTCTCCTCTATTTTTTCAGGGACTTCTGTAACTTTAGTTTCTTGTTTGGGTAGAAGATTATTCAGATAGTTCATAGCATTCAACAGAGCTTCAGTATGCAAATGAACATCTAAAGATGAAAAGTTCACCTAGAAGAACAGCTTTTGTTTATCCAGTATGCCTCCCTTCCCACTCTGAGAAAACTATGTTAAAAAAAAGATATCATACCTTTATTTTCTGTAGAACATTCTGATAGGTAGTTTTGAGTTCTGGTCCATTAATATCAGTCTATTCCATCAAAAGTGCACAAAAAACAAACAAAACGGGAGAAGTTTGGATATTTCATTAGAGAGAACTTATTTTCAAAACCACTACAACTTAAGATGTACAAGTTATTCTGTTTAGGGAGCAGACAGGCTTTGCTTTTGAATTGTAAGCCTATCACAAACAGTACAATATTACAGAGTGATTGTTGAAGGTTCTTCTTATTTATGCCTTTAGTATCTTGAGTGTCACATGCAAAGTCTGCTCTTTTCTCACCTTTATGTACTCTAGAGTAAGAAGATCCTCTTCTACATTATCCAATGTAGTAATTATGTAAACTGGCTTGTCATTATCATCTTAAAAAAAAACCACAATAGAATAAAAAGATTACTTCTTTTAAATTAAAAAAAAAAACCAAAACCCTACAGCTTTCTTAATCTATATACTACAAAATAGGCTACTAGCTGTCATTACTGTTTAATCACAAAACCTCTTTTGCATATCTACGCTATTTAGATGTCTCCCTAAAATCATCAGCACCAGAACATATTTACCAAAGTACTAATAAGAGAATGAGCTCCTACTTCCCCTTCCTTCCTGGTATTTAATTTAGAAAGCAAATCTTCCTTAGCTGACAAAAGTCCTACAAGCCTTTTTGAAGACAAAGTCAAAGTGTTATTTGTGAGTAATTTTTTGATCAGACTATAAACACTTACCCATATACTCTGGGCACAGCAGACAAACTTCACAAAGGAAAGCATTTGCAGTCATGTCGAATGTTCTTAATTTAAGTTCTGTGCCTAAGCCCAAAATATCAAGCTGCAGCACAGGCATCTCAGTATTATTGGTAAGACGGCATAATTTAATTAAGACCTAAAAAAAAGACACAGCCCCAAAACCAGTAGGGCATTATCCTCTTAGTTTTTATATAGGATAAAATATTTACATACATTCTACCATTAATGTGTATTTGTGTATTGGCCACTTAATACATTAATACATACAGCAAACACCTTGGAAAAAAATAAACAATTCATCAAGTAAAATTGCTCCATTTGTTTGCTGTTATTTTAACAAAAACTTCAAACATGCACAGATGTAATACCAAAGTAACAGTTATACAAACTTAATAATTTTTAAAAAAATTCTGTAACACCATTTAGTAATGTTCAACACAGTCAAAACTAGATTTTCAGTCAGCATACAGTGTTTACCGTTTTTACTGGAATTTCTCCAAACCCTACTGCTAAGAGTTAGATTCCTAAGATGATGGTTAGGCAGGAGAATTTACTACTTTTGCATCCATGCATGACAACAACATTATTAAATAAATACCTAGCTGAACTGTTGTATCTGAACTTCACAGCCAAAGCAAAACAAAAATATGTACACTTCCTTTCCATGTAATGCTGTCTACAAATAAGGAAAATCAAAACCTAACCCAGTAAGTAATTTCAAACTATGAAGCCAACAAACAGAGAGGTGATTTCTAATAGATTTCCATCTGTACTTTTTTCTTACAGATTGTAAGATAGTTTCCATTAAAGAATAGTGTAAAATATAACATCTATCTTTAGACTAGTAGTTCTTAAACAATAAGAACTACTGACTTCTTGTCACCACATAAAGAACAGCTCATTTCAGTTTTATCTGTAGTAAAGGTTTAGTATATAGTATGTTGCAAGCTAGCTATGATGTATTGAAGACATTCTGTAAGCCCTTGTAAAGTTAACTGAATTTGTATGATTTATTTGTAAAATAAAGGTAAAGTAAAATATGGTGATTAGCAGCAATAACACTGATACTGTAATGATAAAGGTAATGATAGTGTTAAGAGGCCACCTTTTTTACTAGACCAGCTGATATAGTCAGAAACGGTTGTCTTGCATTTGAGTAAAATACTCTTTTTCCCCCTATGTCTGAAACAGCAAGAGCACCACAGAAAACTCAGCACAACGAAGGTGTTAGATTTAGGTGTGCAGACAACAAGATCTGGGAAAAACTGGAGCAGAAAAATATGGTTCTTGTTACAAGAGGACACATTTATGAAGTTTTCTCAGTGAATACAGCAGTATCTAGAAAAAACATGTCAAAACCTACATATTTAGCTAAAACAAATATATAATTTGATTTTTGAGCGATAGGTAAAGAAAATTCAGTGACAAAACTGGATAAATCGAAGTATTTCAGTGATGAAAATTAGGTAGAAGCACAACTGTGACTTGGGAAAAAAAATGCAGAATAGTTTCAGCAAATGTCAGTAATGAATACTTCTTCAGGCATGGACTTATGAACACAACAAATAGGGAAAAATTACAATACTGATGTGCTTCAGAGAAAATAAAAAAAAAAAAAAACAAAACAAAAAAAACCAACCAAATAGTTTTACCTCAGCGACTTCAAACCTTAGCTGGAATTCTGTCATATTTTTCAAAGATTCCTGTTTACGTAGTCTTTTTTGCCTTGTACTGCTGGCAGCTTGCTTGAGGGAACCAGATGGGCCTTCAAAAAATGTCACTTCTTCCATAGGACTGCTTAGTGCATCATAAAATTCTTCTTCTGATTCTATGGATTAATTCACAACAATACATATACAGTTCAGAGAGCAAATATTTTACAGTACTATGACTTAGAATTTTCATGCCTACATCTATAAAAGCTTAAATATCCAAGTATCTAGCTCATAACTGGCAACCAACAAAGTCTGTTTCTATAATTACCTCCACTCCTGCCTCCACAACTTTACACCGCACCTACAGCTATCATGTCATCTTAAATTTCAGTTTTCATCAGCTAAGTCCCTTGTCAGCATTCTCTCACTACTGGCTGTGCAAAAGACAGCACTAACTGTGGCTCATCTTGCCTTCAGTGCATATTAATAGATTATCTATCCTGCTGGCTTGACTGTTGCTGATGGCTGCACTCTCTGCTTCAGTATCAGTGGCACTACTTTGGATCTCTCCCTGCTATAGATCTCCCAATTCAGAAGAGATTCCTAAGGACTACCAAGCTTTTAATCCACCTGACATTACTATGGAAATATAAGCAAGACAAGTAGACTGCATTGTCTTATAAAGCTCAGTCACTTAAAAATCATAAAGACTGAAGTACAAGGTCACTGTGGAAGAAGTATCCTTCTTCTGACAAAACTCATGAAATTATATGAAGAGCTATTTTCTAAGGCTAGAAAGCATCCCTGAGTCTGGAGGGTGAAGATCCAGAAATAACATGAATCACTTAAAAAGACTGCACAGCTGTATGTACAGATTAAAAACCAGACTTTATTCAATCTAAATCTTGTTATTACTTTCTCAAATTACTTTTTGCCAGCATTCATCCTCATTTTCAAGAGTTGAAAGACACTTCCTTTGGACACTTAAAGAAACTTATTCAAAAAATATATGAAGATGCACAGATACATATTTCTATATATACTGCACATGCACACTGAGTTTAAATAACAGCTAGCTGATAATTTGCTAGTGTTTGCAAAACACATATGACATTACCTTGAGAAAGGAGAAGTAGTATTGTTCTCTTTTCTCCTGATGTTTATAAAAACACAGTAGTTTCTAACAATCATCGTTTCAGGATTTTATAATTTAAATAAATCCAGCT
The DNA here is from genome assembly GCA_038380795.1 of Pyrocephalus nanus. Classification (NCBI taxonomy): domain Eukaryota; kingdom Metazoa; phylum Chordata; class Aves; order Passeriformes; family Tyrannidae; genus Pyrocephalus; species Pyrocephalus nanus. The sequence continues at coordinate 33,787,745 of CM076263.1, read as the reverse complement.
AAGTAGGAGATAAATTCTTCACAAGAAGAAAATAATCTAAACCGTCATCACAGAACTAAGTACATACTAAATGTCATAAATATTATTTCCGATGCTCTGAATAGAGACTTGCAACAGCATATGCTAACACAAAAATAAACCCACCACACCAAACAAGCATGTTACTGTTTTACCTTCAGAAAGGAAATGACAAAAACAAGCATACAAAATTTACAGAAAATACACAAATAGTTTGTACAGTATGAATTATAATAAGCTACACACAATATAACATTGTTCAACTTTCAAGAATTTGAAACAAAGTCACAAGGGGCTGCTTACAGTAAGAGTAATAAATTCACTCAATGATCTCAAAAACTTCTTGACTTGATCTACTTGTTATGCTAAATTTTAAATTAGATTATATTACCTGACTCAGGAAATGAGTGAAGATCCAGAACAGGAAACACGCCTTGTGATAAATGTGGTGCTGAAAGCACAGGGGATATTCCAGGCTGAAACAGGAGGTACCATAAAATTTTTAGCTTGCTATTGGTCATGCTACTGCATGCACATATACTGTGTGAAAGTTTTACAACTTAGGGAAACTTGTCTAAGTTTAAATGCAAATCATTACAGTTAAACACTTACATTACTGAAATTATCAACATGGGGAGAAATTTAACCTAAATTAGATAGAAGCAGCAGGTATTGCACTTTCATCTAGTTAGAGAGAACACATCAGGAAAGACATTGAAGAGGTTCAAACACACAACTCCACAGATCAAAAGAGGGACAGAAATGGCACATCATATGAAAAATCAGGAGAAGTGAAAACCTATTCCCTGAAAACACTACAGTATGGCAACTTCACAGAATAATAAAGATCAACAGGTTTTTTTATAAAAATCACGTGATACAAGTGCCATGTGGGAAAAAAGTGCTAGAAAAAACATTTGAGCAGACAAAATTGTTTCTTGGCTTCACAGAATCATAGAAATATTTGGGTTGGAAAAGACCCTTCAAGATCACCAAGTCCAACTATCACTAAACCTAGCACTGCCAGGGACACGGTTTAGTGGCAGAATTAAGTGCCGCATCTACAAGTCTCTTAAATAGCTCAGGGGTGGTGACTCATCCACATCCCAGGGCAGGCTGTTCCAATGTTTGACAATACTTTTGGTAAAGGAACTTCTCCTAATATCCAACCTAAACCTCCCCTGGAACGACCTGAGTCCATTTACTCTTGCCCCATTGCTTTTTCCTTAGGAAGAAAGACCAACATCGGTCTTTCTTGGAGTGAGGGACCCAAAACTGAACACAGGATTCAGTATGGCCTCACCAGTGTCAAGGACAGGATGACGATCACTGCCCTAATCCTGCTGGCCACACTATTTCTGATACAGGCCAGCATGCCACTGGCCTTCTTGGCCACCTGGGCACACTGCTGGCTCATGTTCAGCTGCTGTTTATCAGCACCCCCAGGTCCTTTTCTGATGGGCATCTTTTCAGCCAGTCTGCCCCAAGTCTGATGCACTGCATGGGGTTGTTATGGCCAAACGTAGGACCCAGCCCTTAGCCGTCTTTTATCTCACTTCTTCACATACATAAAAAAATCAAACACTAATAGAGAACTGAGGGGAGACCTCACAGCAGTCTACAGCTTCCTCACAAAAGGAAGCAGAGGGGCAAACACTGATGTCTTCTCTCTGGTGACCAGTGACAGGACCCAAGGAAACAGCCTTAAGCTGTGTCAGAGAAAGTTTAAGTTGGGTATTATCACCCAGAGGGTGGTTGGGTATTGAAGCAGGCTTCCCAGGGAAGCAGTCACAGCACCAAGCCTGAGAGAGTTCGAGAAGTTCAAGACTTCAAGTATTTGGACAATGCTCTCAGACACATGAGTGACTCTTGGAGTGTTCCTATGCAGGGCAAAGAGTCAGACTTCGATGATCCTTGTGGATCCCTTCCAACTCAGCATATTCTATGATTCTAAGAGTCTTGAATTGTGAGATGTAGTTATGCACAACCCAGAGAAGTAACTGAAAATATGTAAAATGCCACTAGAATGCACAAAAGTACAGGAATCCTCCACTCCACCTCGTTTCATATATGATAGAATTAAGTTCTCTTAGTAAGGGTTACCAAATGCTTTATTCACCATCGAGTCTCAGGAAGTAGACCTGGTGATCTGAGTTGGTAAAGAATTTTTATCTGCAAGTTCCAGATGCATATATAGTATACATGTGCCTTGCACACAGTACTAAAGTAAGAAGAGAGCTGTGCACTGTCTGTGTGCCCTTTTTCTGTAGTGCCTTTGGCTCTGGATTGCACAGTCAACAGCTCTTTCCCTGCATTACAACACCCTCCCTCCACCCTTGTTACTGCACATTTCAAAGCTTAGTGTCAGACAACTAGACACAGAATTAAAGTATCTTATAGAAATCTAAACATTATGGCAACAAGCAACATTCATCTTTGAACACTTTCCAAGGCTATGTTTTTCATCTGCCTCTTAACATTTCAACAGTCTCTCAGCCTCCAGCCTACATAATTTGACCTTTCTGAATATATGTATGTCCATGAGTAATAAGGATATCAACTATATAAGAGTCTTGTAACTTGTCAAAGCATCTCATCTGTAACACTTACACATTCTAAGAAGACAAGAAGAAACTGTGACATTTGACTTCATAGTACCGAATAATTGCCTTCCATGCTGGTATTGTGCTAAAGCCGAAGTGCAGAATGTAAAAATGTAGAAGGAGCTGTTTCAAAACGTCTTCTGTTTTCACAGTCCAAGAAAAAAAAGCTGCCACTTTTGACAGGCAGGCACTGTTTATAAAACATTAGCCACAGGCAGTGAATATTTTGTTTATTTGCCTAAAGAATGAGATAACTTTTCCAAGATGGAAAGCACTTGCTCTTCACTTTCCTCTATTTCTTTCAAAATGCTAATGCTAATGCAATGCTAATATCAAGAAGGTATTTTGCTAATCACTATTTTTGAAATATCCTTTAAAAACCTTACCTCAGCTGGTTTTGGAGGAGAATTGGTAGTAGGCACACTTTTTGGCTTAGGAATACTATCAATTAGCTCCAAGATACTTGTCAACTTCTGATCTGATACTTGGATAGAAAGTAAAGGCATCTGTCCAGAGAGTTTGAACCTGTTTTGTAAAGAATCAAAGTCAAAACTTTTAAAGTTAAAACTTAAAACTATTTCGTTCAAACTTCATGTTAATTTTCTTTTGAGAAACACAAAAGTCTTCATGGTCAGAAAATCAGACATCTAACCACTGCAGATAATACAAACGTGTATATATATATACACACACACACACACACACACACACACAAATAGTGCTAATAATCACTTGTGATTTGGCTACATAAAGCATAATTCCCTCCCAGTCTGAAATTGTTCCTTCTTGTTTATGTATTTAATCCAATTACTTGTAATAAATCACGTTACTGAGCCTCTACACAGTATTTTACGGAAGAGAAGGTTGAGGGGTTTTTTTTGCATATTAATGTTTAGGGCCCAACTGTCAAAAAAAGTGACTTTCAGAAGTTATGTATATTTAAGCTAACTCTAGGAGTAGTCTAAATGGCACAGCAAATTAGAATATAAAAGAATAAAATAAGTCTTTAAAAATGAAAGCAGTAAAACAAATTTTCAGCCCATCTGAATAGGCTTTGGCCAAAAAGAATCACCTCAAGCAGAGACTCTGACTTTCTGAAGACCTAAAAGTCAATTCAGTTTCTCATACAAGTGAGTGTAACAGAAGAAAGCAGAAAACTGGCTTAAAGAATATTTTTATGTTTCTACTACAACTTCCAGTTATAACAGATAAAGAGGTTTGTTCAACAGGTCAACTTTCTCCAAACACAGGTAGCAGCAGATGCTTAACACGTAGGGTGTAAGAAACAAGACAAGCTATTTCCTCCCACTTTTGATGTGATAAACTCGTAACTCAATCTTCAAAGGGCCATATAATATATGACTGGAGAAGACGTGAGGACAAAAAATGCCTGTGTTTTCAATCATCCTCAGCTAATTTTGAGACTATGAGATTAACTGAAAAAACAGCTCCTGATACTTGAGTAAGCCAAGCACAAACTTGTACACGCTAAACTGCAGCAGTAAGTAAACAGTTTTCTCCAACTTATGAATTTCTTCACATCCTTAAATTCTTACAGGATTAATTCTCAGCTAGTTTTGACTTTTATTCTTAATTCCAGTTTTGACAGAGAGAAATTTAAACTTTGTTTTGTTCTTTTATTATAATAGAGAGGATTAACAGGAGTAAATGAGTAGCTACTATGTTTGAAAGAACCTCTCCATCTACTGCTCAAGTGCTCCAGCAAACTGAGGACACTTAGCACTTCTCACTTAAATTACACTTAAATCTCCCTACAAAAATTCATGTATATTTTTCAGGCATTTTGACAAATATTTTAATTTCACAGCCCATCAGGTACATAGAATGTACTTAGCAGATACCAGGCAGATAACTGCAAATAATCCCAATTGACTACACTGCTCTTGAAACAAAAGCTTTTAAGGCTCAGAAAACATCTAGAAGTGGAATACAATTATGCCTCACCTGTAGAGACTGAGACATAGACAAGTAAGTGTTTCAATTGATGAGGAAATCTGAGAAACTTCTTTTAAGTTCAGTCTGGTTGTAGTTAGAGAGAAGGAAATCTTAAGAATGTCATTGCCAAAGCTGCAAATAGATATATTCCTTCTCATTGGAATTTTTATTGTGTTTTTAATGAATGCTATTATATGAAAGGATGCACTTAATACTGCTATCCTAATACTGCATTCAAAAATCATATGACAGACTCTCAGACACCTCCTTCAAAAAAAACAGGGGAAACATATGACAAGATACAATGAATATAAAAAAATAAAGCCTGACACAGGCTAGAAAACTACAGAATCATATTGGTGCTTCCAAATATGAAGTGACAGAAACTATAAGGAGCATCCTATCACCAGAAATTAAATACAGTCAGATATTCATATCCAACCAAAGAGTAAAAGTCCATTTTAAGGATCAGAAAACATGAGTAGACGAAAACACAAGTTGACAGTGAAAGGCCCTCGATCCAGTGATCATTACTAAATTAAAATTACCTAAATTATTTTCTCAATATAGAAATGTGCCTTCCTAAAGAAAGCCAGCACAAAGCACCAGCAAATTCATTACTGTTTTGAACAACAATATCACAAAAAATTCAGCTAAATTCAATGGTCACCCAAGGATGTACAAACATTAAAGAATAAAAAAATACAGCCACCCAATCACCTCTTCTTCAGATAACTAACTGTAAAACAGGTGCCCTCCAAACTAAGGGACTCATTCATAAAAATCTATGACATTTAACAAAATAATTCTGGTACTAGTTTTTGTTGTGGAACTATCATCTTTTCACTCACTTCTCTCAACAGAACTATGCTGTTATATGCAGACAGTTCCAAATATCAATAAGAAAAGCTCTGGAAAAATATAATGCTGCCTTTATATGACACTATACTTGTAAAAATTGAAATATAAAGGAATAGCTGCATGTATACTAAAAATACATTTATACATATGTAACTGATGTGAACAATACTCTATTTAATTATAAATACTGAACTTTACAACTTAGGTGATTCTTGCTGAAATAAAACCTATCAGTTAACTTTTATTATTTGTGCACAATGTCATTTAGAGATCACATGGGCTAAACCATAGAATCATTAATACCATAAGTATCTGTACATAAATAGTCATCAACAGAACTTTCTTAAGAACAGATTATGCAGTGATAAAAAGAGATCTGGCATTTGAAGTTATGCAGATACTGATAAATTTGGGGGATTGAGTAGTCAAAGCCAGACCAAAAAATAGAGCATTTTTAGTTTTAACTGACTTGGGAGATATAAAAAAAGGTCTGATTCCCACCATCAGGTAAAAAGCTGCTGTATCATTTCAAGACTTATATATATATAAACAAAATACATATATATAATACATATATGTGTGTGTATATATACGTATATACACATATATATACATATAAATATATTCTACCTATACGTATTCTAGACAGATAGAATGCTCTGGAGTATTAATGCCATCTGCAGAATACATTCTGAAAGCATCTGGAGACTGAACCAGGTACAAAATGTTCTGCTGTTGTGGAGTCATGGTATCAACATGCTAGATTTGAAATGGCTGCTTGCTCTTGGTGTAAGTTAAATTATTAATTTTTATTACTAACTCACTATGGCACACATTTATATAGTACCAAACTGCTATTTGTGGCATTCTCAGCAGTTGTGGAGAATACAGGAAGAAGAACAGCTTATCTCCAAGAAACAGAACTATCCCAGGGGAAGAAAAATTAGTAATTTCTAGACACAGATAGAAACTATTTACTGTTAATTGAGTGGCTGTATGAGAGTTTGTAATACAGAAATAATATCCACTGGGGAAAATTTATCCAGAATCAGTACAGAGATACAAACTGCCAAAAGGAGAAGCACACCTGGTAGCCAAGACAGACAGGTAGTATTACAGTATGGCAACAGGTATTCTCGTTAAGAGCAGACACTCTTTAATCCAGGTTACACTAGCATAACTTTGATAGATGTCAATTAAAACCCCACATTAAAATTAAAATTAAGTCGTTCTTTTATATGACCATATAAATGAAATCTAATTTTCTAACATAAAAAGATTCCTGTGATTTGCATTTCCCATATTTGACCTTCTTCACCAAACAGGCAAAAAGTAAGGAGGGAAAGCATAAGATATCTTTTCTGAAGTCAAGCATCAAAACTCTGGCCTCCCAGGTTTCCAGAAGATGACAGCCTTACATCATGCAATCATTGATCATTATTAACAATACTATTCATTTTCTTCCAATTGAGTATATTTTCATAACAGAATTTTGCTAAGTAAGTCTAAGTGCAAACTCAATGCATTAGGAGCTGTTTCCCTGAGAAGTGATCCTTTGTATGTAAACAAACAAGAGGAATGATCTATGTCAAAGAGAGGGAGGTATGACAGAATTATTTTTCAAAATATTTTTTGATGTTTATAAAAGAGACTCTAAATTTGGATTTTTAGCTCATCAGTATTTCTCTCATGAGAACTGAAATTAGAAAGACCCAATTAGAACAGGCAATGATATCTTTAATAAAAATCTTTAAATATATTATACATAGTACTTTTATAATTATATAGCATTCTATCACATTTTCAATATCTGAAAATTTCTTGAATTTATTATAATTTGTCTACATAAATGTATTTTTACTTCCAAGAGTCACAGCTGGCCAATGTAAAATAGCACAGGAATCTGGTACTAGATTTAAGTAACTAGACTGTTACTTTTCCCTCCCCCATCCCCCCAAAAGAAGTAATTTACTATAAAATTTCAAAATTGGGAAAAACACATACTTGGGCATTCTTGCATCTGTAACAACCATAGCCCTGCTAAATTCCATATTTACATCCAAGGGCTGCAAGATACATTGAGATGAATTTTTTAGCTTCCGAGCTTCTTGCCAGTTCTCATCTATAAGAACAAAGAAAACCTACACTTTAAACATTGGAAGAGATTTTCTCATTACAGATATCACAGAATTAAAGTAATTGATATTAGTACATATTGCTAAAAATTCAGGTGACCTGATCTCTTTTACAGCTCTATATATCAACAGATATATGCTATAGAAGATCTCTGAATTCAGACACAGAAGACTACTGAATAATTTCTCCTGTTCACATCTAAACAGTTACCCCATCTATGCTAGAGCCTTCTAAGAGTCTGATTCTTAACATGCATGGTACTGGGAGTTGAGGCTCTGGAACCAAAGGATTAAGAATTAAATGCTTACGGCTTCTCTGATTATGACTGACACTATATTGCCAGTTCCCAAACTATTAGTCAAAGTTTCCTTTGATGCCTTATCAAAGTAAATTGATTCTGATTCTTTTTTTACCTTCACAAAACGATCAAACCTACAACTACTTGTGAATTCTGCTCTAAATTTGGAGAAGAAAAGGCACTGAAGGAAAATACCACAGAGAAATTAATTAGTCCTATGTTTATTATGCAACAAATAAATGAGATGTCTTCAAATATAAGGGATTTTATTATAAATTTGTTATTTAGCAAAAGCTAAGATTGTAATCGAAGTCCGGAAGGTATGTTTTGGAAGTTCGTAACATGTTCATAGTATTGAGTTTAGAACACGTTTGAAGACGTATGTTTCAAAGATTATTCACTGTTTCAGTTAAAAACATAAAAAAAGTCATGTAAAGAAAGATTACTTGCATGAATACTTACCATGTTTGCTGTACAGTAAGTGTATACTGCTGAGCTGGATGTCAAAACTGTCATAAGCTCTTGACATTATATCTTCAATAGAGCTTTGTCCTACTTTGAGTTCTGACAAATCAGAACGATTTTTGCTTGTCATCTTAAGACAGTCACAAAAGGAAAGAATAAATAAATTTCAAAAATATTCAAAGCAATAATTCTAAAAACACTTGCTCCTACCACAATAAAAGACTAAATTTAATTCCTCACTATAGGGATATAGACTCTTAAAACTATCACAGCACAGGAGAACGAAACTCTATTTCTTCTTCAAGGAAAGAAACAAAAAAAAAGTGAATTAAAATATATGAAGCTTTAGACAATATATTTTGCATAAAACCATTTTCTTTAACAAGTGACTCATACTCCAAAGTATAAAGCCTCAAACTCTTTGTAATCAGTAGAATAATCATTCAGTATTTTTATATATAAAAATATTACTGAATTAATCAACTCAGAAATATAAAATCTATTCCTGAGTCCTGTTGAATTCAGTTGTGGCATACTAGCTAAATAGAGAAAAAGGGCTTTTGGACTGTTCATCTCAGTCTTGCCTTTATTATCAACCAATATTCCTTTGACTCATGCCCATACTTCCTGGGTATTTCACACTCATATGTGCCCTCTCTGCTGTTCATCTCTGATGGCTGTCCTCAGCCTTAAACGTCTAATGATTCTGGATTCATATTTGGTTTTGTCAGACCCAAGTAATATTCAAGAGAAGTGAAACAGGTTTAAATACTAGCATCTAAGACATAGCATTTCTTTTTCCAGTTCTGCTGAACTACAACTACTTTTACATTAAAAATAATTTGAGGATTGAAAATTTAGAATTACTAGATTAATAATCTTACATATCTGCATTAAAATACAGTTTTAATTTTATATGCCATTTCTCCCTGGGCTTGATCTCATCCAGTACACAACTGAGGGAAAAAGACTGTTTGCTTTGTATTTGACATAATCATTAAACAAATGACCTACATCTTACTTATATGTCACTCATAGTGAATATGTAATTACTAATCGTATCCTGAGAGGTAATTAAATTTTCTCTTACAGTATTGCCAAATTCCCTCATCTTGCTTTCTAATTTCTACTAAAGGACAGGAGCCAATTCAGGAGTCACATTCACTACAAAAATTACTTATCTATTTCAGAAAAAAGTCTCAGACACACTTACTGAAGTCTGATTTGAAACGTGTTCTACATGTTATTCAAAGAGGAGTTTCTATGGGTGCAGCAGGAGGTGGACTATTAGATCTAAGGGGCTGTCTCAAATACCCAGGCAGCTACAAGGTGCCACCTCTACAAAGTGCCTACAAATGACCAGCATTCAGAAGAGCTGGTAGAATTATTAGTTACTGAAATAACCTGGATTTACAACCAGGTCACTTATTTTTAGTATGTACACAGCAATGGTTTTTGCTAATTCCACTTTCTGAAGCAGTTCTTTCTAAACATGGCCTACTACAAGGTCCTGCACTTGGGTTGGGGCAACCCCTGGTATCAACACATGGCACCACCAGGACAGGTGCAGGCTGACCAGGCAGAGCTCTAGCGGGAACAGGCTGCCTCACAAGTGCCAGGCTGCAGGATGTGCCTGACTCTTATGCCAGCACCAGACAAGCAGCAGTGAGCACACCTGTGGGAGGTGTGCCCAGGTAGAGGAACTGCCCTGCTTAGTGACATAGCTCCAGGAGGAGGTAAGTAGGTGGAGTTGGTCATAAGTCATCTGAATACGAGCCAGCAATGGGCCCAGGTAGCTAAGAAAGTCAGTGGTATGTATGTAGCTATGTCAGCGGCTTGTATCAGAAATAGCATGGCCAGAGGACTAGGAAAGGGATAATCACCCTATAGTCAGGACTGGTGAGGGTGCACCTTGAATACTGTGTTCAATTTTGGGCTCCTTACAGCAAGAAAGACACCGAGGTGCTGGAGCATGTTCAGAGAACGGCAGTAAAGCTGGGGAAGGTCTGGAGCCCAAGTCCTGTGAGGAGTGGCTGAGTTAGCTGAGGGTGTCAGCCTGAAGAAAAAGAGGCTGAGGGAAGACCTTATCTCCAAAAATTACCTGAAAGGAGAGTGTAGCCAGGTGGGGGGCAGTCTCTTTTCCCAAGTTGTAAGTGACTGCATATGCAGAAACAGCCTCAAGTTGTGCCAGGGGAGGTTTAGGAAAATTTCTTCATTGAAAGGGTTGCAAGCATTGGGAGAGGCTTCCCAGGGATGTGGTTGAGTCACCATCCCTAGAAGTATTTCAAAACCACATAGGCAAGTGGTGGACTTGGCAATGCTGGGCTAATAGTTGGACTTGAGGATCTTAAAGGTCTTTTCCAACTTAAGTGGTTCTACAGTTCTATGATCAATGCAGGCTAGTGATGATGGGATCGAGAGTTGCCCTGCTGTACTCATGGATGAAAAGCTCAACATGACTCAGCAACGTGCACTTGCAATTGAGAAAGCCAACCACATCCTGGGCTTCATCAAAAGAAGCATGGGCGGCAGGCTGAGGGAGGTGATTCTGCCTCTCTATTCTACACTCGTGAGCCCCTACCTGTGTACTGCAACCTGCCAGAGCACGTCCAGAGAAGAACTGCAAAAATGATCAGCGGGACAGAATGCCTCTGCTGTGAAAAAAAGGCTGAGAGAGCTGGGGTTTTTCAGCCTGAGGAAGAGAAGGTTCTGATGAGACCCTACAGCAGCCTTTCAGTACTCAAAGTAGGCCTATAAAAAAAGATGTGGATGGACTTTTTAACAGGACCTGTTCTGATAAGAAGAGGGGTAACACTTTAAAAAAGGACAGATTTAGGCTAGCTGTAAGGAAGGATTTTCTTACAATGAGATGATACATTGGCACAAGTTGGCCGGACAGGTCATGGATGCCCCATCCCTGGGCACATTCAAGGTCAGACTCGACAGGACTCTGAGGAACCCAATCTAGTTGAAGATGTCCCTGCTCATTGTAGGGTGGTTGGAAGGTCCCTTCCAACCCAAACAATTTTATGACTAAGTGAAACCATATGCTCAGAAAGTCAGTCTGCTGAAAAGACAGAGCAAATGTACTCTCTTAAGCAAGATTTTAACATCTGAAACAAATTCTTACTTAAGCAGCAGATAAGGCAAATTAAACAGGTATTAAGTGGCAAAATCAATCTTACCCAGACTACAAGTAAAAGAAAAAGCAGTTGCCCACATACATACAAGATCATTTACCCTGATAAATTCAGCAGTGAGAAGATTGCTAAAAATACAGTTATAGTGATAAATTCTACATAAATCATTAGCTTTTTGACTTTTCACTTGCATTAAATCTCAAACATACCTCTAATTTTACTCAAATTATTTTAAAAATTGTCAGTATGTTTACTTTTCTCATTTTAAAGTAAACTCAATGACCAAAGCTAAATAATAATAAAAATAATTTAATAAGAATACAATTTAATCAAGTAAGTAAGAATTTCACTATTTTATATTCTAAAGAAAAAAAAAAGTTAGACATTTTCCATGTAATAGTTCAAAGCATCTGTTTCCTATTACAGGATGATCACTTTCTAACAATTCTTTTGGGTTGAAAGAACGCACTGAGAAGAGTTCAGTAATTTCTGCCTTGACTGGAAAGCAATTTAAAATAAATAACTAATACATAAACAGCAAGTGGTACTTTTACTTAATTGGTACCATAAAATACAAATGTAAAAGCTGAATTATAATTTTCAGTAAATTATTGCATTAGGTAAATACATACCTTAACACTACCAAGATCCAGAAGTAGTAAATTTGATGTATTATCATAGAATCCTCTTTGTGGAACAATGATGTATGAAGCCATGAGGTTAATTTTGAGGTCAAGAACTTTCTGGGTTTCAATAATGTACATCAAACCTGAAAAACAGTATAATAAGTAAGCATAAACAAAGTAATCCATACAGAAGCTATAACATTTAAAAAAAGCTATAAAAACCAAACCAAGTCTAACTTGAAACGAATCATGAATGCTAGATAATTAAGGTACAGATGATATTCAGATTTCTTCTGAACCAATAATTACATGCAGTCCTTAAAGAAGCACAAAGTAAGTGAAACAATGACAGCAAACAATGCTAACTGACAAGTAGAGACAGCAACACGACATATGCAAATCCAGAAAAGTTCCATAATCAGCAGAGACGAAATAAGATTTGGAATGTGAACTGCAACTTTGCAATTACTGAGTTAACCCACTGCGCTCTGTAGATTAAAAAAATTAATTGTTCTAGAAATTCTTACTGGGAATATCCAGCTGCCCAACTGCTAGTGTTGTTACTATTGAGATACAGAAGTTAACACTGAGATGACAAGCATCTCCATCTTCAGACACTGAAGGTAAGAAAATATGTAATCTTACAAAAATTATGTTTAAAAATCATGTAACTAGTTGGGAAATTCAGACTGTCAGAATATTTGAGATCAAACTCTGCTTTTTTGCTCATCTGTAGAGGAAGGAATTCTCATACTTCGAGTAAGTGCTGAAAATTGCCTTATGATACAGCCACAACCCACTAGATATTTATCACGTGCAATAAGCCGATAATCCCAGTAGAGATAATAAATTATGAAGATGACAACATGACACTCAGCACATCCACTGGTAACAAAACAATTAAAACTGTTACATTATCAAAGGTTGTCTTGCCACAGGAGAGTTAGGTTAATCAATTGTCGTGGTTTTGCCCACCAGCCCATCCCTGCGGCTGAGGATGGTTTTGTCCAGGTGATTTCCAGACAAAAAGGCCAATCAAAAGTCCAGTGATGCCTTTGCTAATTACATCTTTAAGAAAACAGAAGAGAAGCTTGTTGCGCAGTTAAAATTAGGGGCAGCAGCCATGTAGGGGAGAGAAGTGGCAGGCCTGAAAAGGGCCAAGGCCCTCTCCTCCCCCGGCTTGGGCCAAGGGGGGCAGGTATAGCACTGAAGCCCTCCCTTTCTCTCTGGTAAGAGAGTGAAGAAAAAAAAAGGTTTAAAAGACTGACTACTTGGACGAGAAACTGCTGCAGAGAAATTCCAGCTAAGAGATAAGGGACTTCCAAGGTCGAAGCTAGCAGCCAGAGGAGAGAGAAGAAATTCAAAGGGGGGGGAGAGATGCTTCTTCCCCTTTCACTCGCTCTCTCTCCTAAGCAGGGAAAAGACTGAAAAGTAATCCCTGCTACTTGTAAAAGTTTGTTAGGGTGAGGAGACACCCCATGCGACTGACAGAGGAACTTGTGGATGTACCAAAGAGAACCGAGACTTCATGAGAAGGACTGAGGTGAGGCAGAGTCCTGTTGAAGACTTTGTGACCCTTGAAAGGGATGATGCTTATGCCGGAGCGAAGACAGCTCGGATAAGCTTGGGATCCGTGTGTGTGTGAATCCATTCTGCTGTTGAAAATTTATAACTTTGAGAGAGAGAGAAAATCTCATGCTGGAGCGAGGCGGCCCATGTGAGATGTTGGGATCCGTGTGTGTGTGGATCCGTGCTAGACCCATGCCGAGAAGTCTGTCAAGGACTGTTTCTCCCACGGGGAGGGACCTCCATAGGGAAACAGGGGTGAACTCTTAAGCCATTATTCCCTGTAACCCCATGGTGAAGATCCATAGTAAGCAAGTGTCCCCTTGCAAGCCTACGGAAGGAAGACATTTTAGGACCTGGGTAACCCCCAGCCTTCGGTCTTAGCCCAGGAGGGGGGTAAGCCCAGCCCTGGAGGCCGACACAGAGCGAGAGAGAGAGAGCGAGAGAGAGAGAGAGCGAGAGAGAGAGAGAGAGAGCGAGAGAGAGAGAAAATTCCAGCTGTAACGAGAATGCTGCTGCTACAGAAGATTTGTTACTGGAGAGAGAAAGCTTGAACTCCGAAAATGAAGACTGAAACCACTTCTCTTCCTTGGACTGGTATAAAGGGGGGAGGAGTATTTCTGTAAATATATAGCACTTTAACTTGAGTAGAATTATTGTAGATATAGTTCTTCAGTTTTTAATTTATTAGTAGTTTTTGTTTTACTAGTAATAAATATTCATACTATTTTCCCCAAATCCTGTCTCTCTTTTGTCTGCAAAAACCTTCTCTCAACTAGTAATAATTGTGTGGGGGGTGGAAAACAAATTAACCCAGAGCAAAACCACGACATCAATGAAGAACTAGGTGACAACCACATCTCAGGATTTGCAAGGCAAAGCAACTTGGGATACTGCTAACTGGATTTGGGCGATGTAGAAAGTTCGAGCAAATACTTTCTCTTTTCCTTCACTTGGGAAGACAATGTAGTAGAGTCCATATATTGACCTCTGGTAAACCAAGCTTTTGTAATGTCTTTGAGTGCTGAAAATCATAACTACTTTGTAGCAAGTTCCCTCACTTCTGCAGTTCACAGTTCCCTTGTATGTTACAGCTATCTTATACTGCTTTAAAGAAAAGTGTTAGAAATTAATTCCTGAGGATTGGAAGTCTGACCATATTAGTTATATTGATACATTCCCATTCTTCTTATTCTACTTCTGAGACTAGAGTAGTCTCCCCCACAGCAGAATATTCTGCAGATCAAATTTCCATATCCTAGAAATTCTGTAAGTCTCGGACAAGATTTTACAAGAAATGCACCACGTATTTTTAGACATTCCATCAAATTTCTTGTTTCTGACTGCATCAAGCCTTTATATTGCAACAGGTAACTCAGCATTCTTGTGAGGGTGTGAACAATATTAGGTATACCTCTAAAGTAATGATATGCTGAAACTGTAATAAACACCCAGCATGATTCCATATTTCCACAAAAAATTTCATTATGATCAACACCAGTGTATTTGGTGGTAATGAACAGAGAACCATATTAAATCCAGCAAATTTACAAATTCATCTCAGAAATGAGCAATGTGGGATTATTATATTTAGTATTGCTGAAGAAGTTTTTGAAAGAAAAGATAAGCAAGTTGATCCACAAAACTTTGACTGGTTAATCCTATATTAGTCCTTAATTAAACAGTCCAGTCAAAGAGCTAATGAATAAAAATACAGTTGATGCCTAATTTCCCTGCCAACATCAGCTTGATAAAAGCAATCAATTAAATATACATTAGGCTTGAATTTTCTGTAAATTCTTTATCACTTGAGTATTTGGATTTTTTTAAACTTACAGTTCAAATATTAATACATTACAAATTAAATGAGGTTTAAAAAAAAATCTGATGGTTGGCTTTTTTGCTTTTAAAAAAATAATTTATATATGAAATCTCCCCTTAGCATCCACTCCCATCCACACAGGTAGGACATGGCTGGACATATCTCTGATCTAGAAAGCCTCACACATCCTTACTGGAACACATTAATTCCACACATCTCAGTGTTAGTTTTCAAAGTATTCAACATTTTCATTAATGTATTAAAATGTAAGATCTCTAGAGATAAAAATGAAAACTAGAGGGGTGTTTTTAATGTTGAGCAACTGGAAGGCAGATGAATATAGTTTATGTGACTTGAACTGAGTTAGTCCAAATCAAAATCAATATTCATCAAGGAATATATAAAATGGAAAACACTCACACAAAAGCAGACAGTGTCCTGAAAAGCAAGAACTCTGAAAAGGATTTAGGGGTTGCTTTAGAGGACTAATATCTCAGTATCAGTTTTTAAGGGAGTACAAAATAATTAAGGCCATTTAGATATCAGATGAACAAAACTGAATAAGTAACAAACTGTGTATAGAGTACAAATACTGAAATACTGTCTTACAGGCATGCAGCATATTTTACAAAGAAGTAGAAACAGCTTAATTTTAAAAAGTTACACACAAAATTATCCAATACCTAGAATAAATGCATTACAATGAGATTGAATAATTCAACTTATTTAGGTGTTGTGTTAGAAAGCTATGGCTTGGGATACATGCATCTCCATACGGAAGGATACAACGCTGTCTTACTCCTAGAACACAAAATTTGTCTGAGTGTGCCATCAGAAGAGCATGCAACACTTGCCTGTTGATGTTTTTTCACGGAACTCTTCAAGTTTCATCAGAGTTGCTGATGTCAGTTGCTCTAAACGTACATCTTTTGGAGGCCTGAAGAAATCCACTAAGTTATTTACTGTCATCTGTTAAAATAAAGGAAAAATAAAACATGGTAAATTTACTATTAAGATTTTCCAAGATTTATACCTTACTAGAGTCTTTACTTACTGCATCATACACTATTTCCAGAGGCTGGGATTCTATTCTAAGCCTCTGATCTGCTTTCTCATCCAAAGGATTAGTCTCAAACATTATGCTTAAAAGTGAGGTACTCTCATCCGAATAGGCTGTTCGAGAAGATAGGAGACAGGGAGTACACTTATCTTGAGCCGTGCCTGTAACTTCAAGTGAGGTAATTTTTGTTTCAAATCTGTAAAGAAAGGTAAACAGTCTGTTCAGATGTAATATCTGTCTGGCTAGGTACAATTAGATAGTAAGAGTATATGAAATGAGCTTGAAAAAAACCCAATACATCTCTACCCAAACTTCAACATAAATAGTTTATTTCATTATCTTTTTTGTCTGTTAGCCACCCTTGACTAAATAAGAAATGAGGGCCAAGTTATTCCCTTCATACGCTTTTCATGAGGACAGATGTCGGAGCAGGAAGGAGATAAACAAATGGGAATTCTGCAGAATGAGCTAAAGAATTACATGGTATAACTGATACCAGAAAACAGACATGAGGAATGAGTTCTAGTGCAGAGAAACAGAAGAAACAAGGGCAAGCAGTCTCATTGCTATCAGGAAATATATTTTAGGTCTTGGATTTTGAATCTTCTCATTGCCTTGTCCACCTCTTTAATAGCTCTCAGTCAAAGATCTTTATCTCCAAACACTCAAAGAAAAATGTTTCACTATAAAAATGTAGTATTTTCTTCCTTTTTCTAAGTATAATAACTTCATTGGGGCCATTTAGATGCACAAGAGTACAAACAGAAAAGCCACAAGCAAAATTTGAAAAAGATCAATAGTATCTTAATATCATACATACATTATACTAATATGCCTCAAAGTAGAGGGCAGAAGATTTAAAACTGGAAGGCTACTTCCCCCAGAATTTTTAAGTCATTACATTTGAAATGAAATTAAAGTATTTCAGTAGATGCTTTTCATCTACTAGTGTGAGAACACAAAACAAAGCAAAAATCATCAGTTACAGCTTTCTTCTAAAATCTAATCTGAAAGTTAAGATTAACTTTCAATTAAGATAACTTTCAGAATCACCTTGCTCAGATTAAGTTTCAAAAGGAGTAACAGTCACTTTTAAAAGGAAGTAACAAGTTAGCAACTGGATTGTTTGCACATAACAAACTGGAAAAAAAGGAGTAAATCTGTATTGGCACAAAAACCTCTGAAGATGCAGGGAACTCTATCATGGAGACAGTATCCATGATTTATCCATCAATTGTAAAATGATTCCACTCCCAAACTGCACAAGAAATGATGGTGAAAAATGGAGTTTAAATACCATAACAGTCTTAAAAATGCTTATTAGCCATCATCATCATTTCATGAGGAGTGAGTACAGTTTGGCAGAAAGCTCACCTTATTGCTTGTGCTCCTGGTCGTTGGGTAAATACTGTACTCAAGCCAGTCAATGCAAATTCTACCAGCTCAGGAGTTTGCCTGTTTTCTCTTATGGATATAGACATGCTTAGTAACTTCACAGAGAACTTCATGGCTTCATACTATATATGCCAAAGAACAATACAGGATTATAAAATACAGTAATACACATTTTGAAAGAATTTATGAAGAGATGAAAGCTACAAATAACAGTTCAAAACTATTTTTCTCATGCTATGAATAGCTTGTATCACAGTTGGTGTAAAAGTCATATATTTACTAGGAAGAGGCAGAGCTAGAGTAAAGAGTAGACTTAGAAAAGTATGTCTGATGTCTCTACACAACATTTTGTGGGAAAGACTCTCTGATGCAGAGGCAAAAACCAGTTGATTGTATTGTCCTTGGTATTCCACATCAAGATGACATCAGACTATTTCTGAATGGTTTAAAATGTTGCTCTTCCCCATTACAGTCCTTGAATCACCTCTTTCCTTATATAATCACTTATTCTACCTCTTCTACTATCACTCATATTCTAGATTCCAGCGTATTTTCTTACTCCTTATTGAGATCCCTTCGTGCATTTTGTGAAGAAGCTTCTGAATATTTGAAGGCAATCTATGAAGCACTTCAATAATTAAAGAACCATACACTACCTACATGATTTTATGATAGCTAGAGCAAGTAAAATTTAATTGTGAACTATTTCGAAACATCCAAAGTAAGCTCTACAACTAGTATCCTGAAACTGTATCTAAGGCTGCTCTCTTCAGCATAAAGCCAGTACACAGAACCTAATTAAAAAGTATCAGAACAGTATCCCAATGGAGAGACAGAGCTTCAAGTAATTTGAAAAGTCATCTCCTATGTTTAGATTTTTATTAGTAGATAAAACTAATAGATAAAACTACCAATGGTTTGGCATCATAGTTAGTCATGACTTACTGATTTTGGAAGAAATGGATCCACAGCTGTTTCACTATATCCAATTGCTGCGTAAAGTTTAGCCTTCTCTTCCTGCGTCATCAATTCTTCAAGACCTGTCACATTTCAAGAGGTTAGTTAAACTCAGCACAGGTATCTGAAAAATACAAATGCTGTTATATTTTGCAGGGCTTGGTAGCTCTACAATGTACAGTAGGTACTGTCAACATTGTCCTGAATTAGTAAAAGCAAATACACTGAGGTTTAAAGTCAAGTCTTGAGTATCCTAAAGCATGCTTTAAAATGCTCTTGTACTTTTATTCTGACCTATTCTATTTCCTAGGTTGCTAACAACAGAAGCAACCTTCCTGATTCATTTTATATTTTCCATAACCTTTAGTAGGTGCCCCACACCTAAATAAATGGGAGGGTCTCTAATACATTGCATGAAAGAGACAAATTTTAAAAGAATGGAAGTAAAATAATTTCCATTTCATTAACTTCTACTGTTTTCTAGCACTTTCTTCAAATACCCATACACATACACAGTGCATGCAAATACAAAAAAATCACAAAGAGAGTTCAGAAGGAACTATGAAGAAATTGTACAATATCTGTTACATGCAATTAACAACTTCATAAGCAAAAAAAAAGGTTAAGAGAAACCGTAAATGGCAATAATGTGATAATAAAAACAAAGTTCTATTCCATTGCTAGGGATCTATTATTCTATAAATAATTTCTAATAACAGAAAAAAAAAATTATCATACTTGAACCCTTGATTTCTTGCTTTTTTTCATCCTTTTTTTCACCTGACCAGCTCCATATCCAACTAAACCAGCCACCAGAGTTTTCATCATCTTGTTTTACTCCTGGTCTGTAGATTTTTAATCCAGCCTTAGTTGCCTTAAATTTAAACATCATCAGACAACAATTAAAAAGGCAATGCATTATTCCTTAGTTTTCTTCCTAGTAACTTTTCAAGTATACACTGCAATATCAGACCAATTCTATTTTATATAATAACAAGCACCTTTAAGAACAAAAAGGGCATGTAAACGGTCAATAAATGTTTCTTACATAGCAGATTTTCTCTCTAGCTTTCACCATAAAAGAATCCACAACATTATACAGTGTTTTACATTAAAATAATGGCATTATAAACAATCATTTAAAATACATATGTAAGCAATTAAATAGCTAGCACAAGTCAAAATTTAAATCAGCCCTATATTTTTTATTTCAAGATAGATGTGAAAAGTAATTGAAAAAATTACTCTTGTAATACAGTATTTACTCTAAGAAAAACAGAAAACTGTTCCTGGATCTGATACATACAGGTATAACAGTAAGGAAGCTATTTCATTATTTCCGTAACTAGGGGATGCCCTGTCTGATACCAGCAATGATTCTAATACTGGTCCTCCCAGAAAGTGCAAACTACATACAAGGAAAGTTTGGCAAGGGAATGGCAAACAACCATCAAGTGATCTAAGAGACAGAGGAGTTCTCAAAACTGTAGCGTAATACACAAACTAACTTTCTTCATGACTAATATGTTCTAAAAAGATACAAACAGTTGCAGATAAGCTCTAAATTCAGAGGTACTCTAGTGAAAGCAATACCTAAAGTGAGTGAGACAGGGATCCTTTCTCAGCATTCAAAACCCCAAGACCTCTGCAACACAATTAGGGAGAACAGCTGACTATAAATCAGAATTATGTAGGGACTTGTCACATCTATACACCTACAGGCCAATGGAAAGTAGGACTCACCACAAAAACACAGAGGCTTCTGAAATGATATTATTGATTCACCTAAGAGAGATGATACAGAATGTCGACTAAACAACATCAAGCCTCAAAAAGTTTGAACAAAGTCCTCAAAACTCCTCTTTATAAGGGTCACTAAGTAGATGCTACAGAGTGAACAGTCCAAGGAAAAAATGGAAAGAGCCTTAGGTAAAAGGCTGTTAAACCTGTGAAGTTACAGCTTTCTGGGACATCAAGGGGTTGGTATTGAAAGACAACTGCCATAGTAAATAAGAAGGGATGTTTAAAGCTGTGATGCTCCACACAGCAGGCAGCAGCAGGCATTGCAGTCCAGCATAAGCAACACTACAGATAGCAGCCAGGGGAACTGTATTTCTGCAAAGATGAAGAAAAAAAATTCTGTGCAGTATGGGAACTACACAGATTTGCTGAAGAATTCCTCTTGAACATTCCCTGTCATCCACTTACAATGGTTTAGTAATGAATGCAGTCACAGACTGTGGCAAGCTTAATCAGCAAGGTAAACTGTTTAGACTGAGAACTATCTGAAAGGAGGGTGTAGTCAGGTGGGGGTGAATCTCTTCTCCCACGTGACTGAACATGTGGAAAGAGCCTCAAGTCATGCCAGGGGAGATTCAGATTGGATATTATGAAAAATTTCTTCATTGAAAGCATTCTCAAGGACAGGAACAGGCTATCTAGGGACATAGTTGAGTCACCGTCTCTGGAGGTATTTACAAGACATGGAGATGTGGAGCTTAGGCACATGGTTTACAGGTGGACTTGGCAGTGTTTGGTTAACTGTTGAACTTGAAGATCTTTAAGGTCTTTTCTAACCTAAATGATTCCATGATTCTATCCTGTATTCTTATTTAGGTGAATCACCCATAAAGTTTTCCCTAGACTGGAAGCATAAAATTTCTTAAGCTATCTGTTACAGAGACTTGATATTTGGCTCACTGAAGCTAATGTTTGGTGATAAGCGATAAGAACAAAAAGTGGCCTACGGTTTGGAAATAAAGTTCTTGCTACAAAGTTGCCAGAAAATCAGATAGTATTGCGATCATGAATATGATTTCTAGCAAGCTTGATTTCAAGATCTAGGTAAAAGCCCTTGAAATTCAACCTTTAGGTATGCTTTTAAAAAACAGAAAAGCTTCACAAACAGCAAGATCATTTATCTGGTTTTACTCAACCCACATCTAAAGGGTCTTCAAATACCTAGCAGACTCAAGGTAACCTGTCAAGATATCTAGCTAGTAGTAGATTTTCCTCTTTTAAGTACTTTGAATCCTGTTTCAGAGGTATGACCTGATAATAGTAACACAGATGGGTGCTGACAGACAGATGAAGATAGAACACAGTATAACCACCATGACCTGATTTTCAGTATTTTGAAATATATTTAGATAATCAACTAGCAGATCTTTTAAGATGCTCTTTAACACTTCTCAAATGCAAGCCTTAAAGCCCAAACAACTGAAAATTCATTTGCTTGCAATCTACTTCCAAGCATTACAGAAACCTGTCTTAAATCTCAGGATTCGAAGGTAGTCAGGAATGCAGTAAGACAGAACCTTTTGTAAGCAGCATAGTCACACTGGGGAAAAGAAGAATAAAACTAGATAGGAAATACTTCAAGATCTCCCTCACCTTGCAAAAAGTTGGAGGAAAAATATAAACCAAAAGAAACTACACAGTACACGATAAAAATACTCCAAAATCAGATGAGAACTATGAGAAGACAAAAAAACCCTCCTCATGAAAAGCAATCCAATTCAGCCAAACAACTGAAGGGGAGGGTCATGCATGTGTCTTCTGTAAAAGTCTAGATAATGAGAACACTAGAAAGAAAAATCACATGTATGGATTCATCTTTAGAGTTTTGGGTTAGAAGTGCAACATCTATTCCTGCAGCAATTGAATTCACACCATACTTAATACACTCCACACCTCTCAAAAAAAAATCAAATTGCTTTCAAGCACTGCCATAAGCAGTAACTGAAATTCATAGTTTAATTATTAATACTTTCAGATTGCAAACTTCCTTACTTTTACTCACCTTGATGATTAATGTAGAAAGACCACAGATTTCAGAAAATTTATAAAGATTTCACTTCAGTGTCCTAGAATGATACTTAAATGCTACTGTAAACTAGGCAGTACATTAACCTAGGAAAACTGAGGCTAATAAATTAGGTGTAACTACTCAAGTCATATTATCTTGCCTAATTGTGATTGTCTACTTAAATGTTTTCTGCATTTGTTGTATTCTGAATAGTAACAGTGCAAACAGTCAACACACAACAGGTGTTCAGTCTACATAATATGGTATCATGAAGGAAAGGAATAAACTAATAATCTACTGTTGAGGGATGGAGGGACCATGAAGCTTTGGATATAACTGCTTCCAACATGACCTCTGTCATGTTTGGACCATATTTTCCACAGTAGATCTTCCTCATCACATGTGGAAAGAAATTTAGCCCAGATCAGTCACACTGAAGAAGCAGTATATGGAGTTACTTAATTTTTGCTTAATTACAAGCTGAAAGTAACTATGCCTTACAGTAAAAAATGTGAAACATAAGGAAAGTTGAAAGACTGTACGATACACAATTCAATCACTAGATACAAAATCCATCTGCCTGAAATGTCCACAACCTCATGCTTCAGTTACTCTTGGACTAATTTAAGAGATGGAATTTTACCTCAACTTCTGCTTGTTGCCTTGCTAGAGTGATGTTAAAAATATCCAAGGCCTTTTCGAATTCCTGTAAAAGAGGTGAGAAATTATTTTTTTACTATTTCCTTTTGTTACATGTCACAGCTCAGTTTTACAGTGAATAATTCAATTTATGCAAACCAAGTTATTTTGTTCAATCTGAAAACTTTAACCTGGAAAAGAAAAGCACATCACTTTGATATTTTCTTTCTTGTAGTTTCTAATTTTAAAAATTACCTCATATGTTTGTTAACACCACTAACAGAAAACAGTAGTGATGAAGATACAAGTATGACCACTGAAAATTTTATTTTAAATTAGAACTGATCTAAAAACATGTAAACATTTAAGTTTAAACAAATATCAAGATGAATACTATTTCATTCTTCAATGGAAAATTACTAACCTCCAACAATTTTAAGATTTCTTCATCAGGTTTTTTTGATGTTATCTTTGTTTTATACATCTCTTTATAGCTTTTCACTTGCTTCCTGTGGTGTCGAATATGTTCCCATGACCACATTTGGAGCTTAGGTTGAACATTTACTTCAAGGATGCCATAAATAACATATTGCCACCTGAAAGCAAAGATAAATGAAGTATAGCTTATGTTTCTTTGAGTATACAGAAAAGACTTCTAAAGCCTTGCAGACTATGAATGAATACAACTCCAAGCTGTGAAGAGTGGAATCTTCTGAAATCAAATTTCTGTCATCCAGGTTGAAAAAGTTGGGCCTATTTTTACGTATATTTTCTTGTTGTTTACATATAATGGGGAGACCTTCATTAAAACAGTGTTAGGGTTTTAAAATACTGTCAGATATAAGTTCCTGATAATGGCCTTTAAGACACCAGTTGTAGACCTCATTGTGTCCTCAGCTCTGGTTTCAGGTCCTTGACAATTTTTTATAGTACTAGCTTACGAAAAACAAGTAAAAACAAAAGTGAAGACTTCCTTTGAGAAGGAAATGACTTCTAACCCCCTTAAGAAAGAAACAATTCCTTGGTAATTATTTCAAATTAATAACTAACAAATTATTTTAAAAGTCTGAGGTTGCATACCATGTCTTGGCGTTGTTGTGCAATGGAACATCAGGTCTGTACTTTCTATATGGCAGATTTCGAGTCATCATATCAATAGACTCAAGAAGCTCCATAACACTGAAGTACTAAGCAAACAAACAAATTCAAACTGAGAGTTATTATTTTTACAAGAAGAACATGTATCAAGACTCCCTTTCATGAGCAAATCAGCTACAAAGAAAAACAAGACTAAGAAGTTAATAGATTCTGAATGTCCACTGTAAAATTTCAGACTGCTTTTCTTATTCTTGCAAACTAATTTCTTTACCACGTTACATAAAACTTCAGAAATACAGTTTATACCTGTGGCTTGTTGAGTTCAACAGTTATATCCTGTAAGTTTACATCTAAATCCATTTTTGGTGATGAAAAGTCAACATCAGATCGAGGATTCATAAGAAGTTTGGCTCTAGCTGAAATTGGGCGGAACACTAAAAAACACAAGTTGATATAAAAAGTGCAATTAAATTATTTAAGACTGTCATAAATTAAAGTGCTAGACTTCAAAACATGAAAAACTCCAAAACAGCCTAAAATATTATACAATCTATACTCAATTTTCAGTTTCACTCTGGCAACATTTGGGAAACAAATGTTTACAAAACATTATCACAGATTTTCCTGTATGTAATATTACGTGCAGATGTTTCAATTACTAGTTTATATTGGTAAAAAAATCTAATTTTTTTGGCTATGATATATTTATAGTACAAGATAGTTTCAAACATAGCATTTATTTCACTATATATTATTCATATTCCATAGGAATTACTTTTTTTTGAGTACTGATGATTTACTGTTTCATAAATCATACATGCAATAGTGGATAAAATCAAACATTCCATATTTCTAAATACAAGCCTTAATAAGCATGGAAAAAAAACAATATAAATCCTACACAAAATAAGACACATCACAATATTAAAATATTCAGAGAGGAAGTGTTTTATCTGTTCCACACTGACAATATCAGGCATTCAAAGCCATGATTAGTTCAATATTTTCATCTGTTTCAACAATTAATACAACAATAAGAATTTGCATATTACTTGAATTTGTGTAAATCATATTTTTATCAAATAGAATTCTTTGTTTTCAACAGAGGTACCGATAGACTATCTACATAACAAATATTTCAAATTCCCTGAAAAGTTCATACAATTCAAAACATGCATTTTTGCAAGATGAAACCATGTTTACACCAATTAACCTTTGCTTCATTTTAAGTCCTGGATTATCCTACTTTTATCTAAACACTGTTTGGTAACATTTCATTTTCTTGATGTATTTTGCTCCCTAAACTTCATTTTTTATGTTTCTTATACGTAAGTAATATGTTTGCTTCTACATCATATGACAAAAGCAGAATCGGTGATTATTATCTTTCTATAGAAGTCTCAAACTAAAGAGTTGTCCTAAAAGAGAAAGAATTGCCATTCACCACAGTTTCAAAGTTGTGTCACTACTGTATCCACCTCTTATGGAAAAAAGATACTTCCCATAAAGCAGGTGACCTCAAAAACATACTCAAACCAATCTGATTCACAAAACTTACATGGTACACATATTATTGCTAAACTTCTTAACTAAAGGAATTAATTAATGGAGGATTTTTGTACAACATTCCATTTGAATAATGCATAACTCAAGACTCATTTTTATCAAGGCCTTTTTAAGGCTACAGATGTGGTACAGTATTCACTGTCAGAATAGGACTAAATTGCACTCCTTACAGTCAAAGTAGAAATCTCTGAGAGACACTAGAAATTAGAATTAGACATCTGTATTACAAATAAAATACCACTTACCAAAATCATAACCTTCCGGAATCACACTGTGGCTGGCAACTCCCTGTTTTAAGTTAACCTACACACAATAGTGGAGTAAAAATAAGTTGCATTTTTATTTCCAGATAAAGTTTTTAAATATAAAGTGTTTGCAATTTACTACAGCTCTCAGATAATCCCTCTGATACACTATAAAGTTCAAAATACTTATCTATGTTTTAAACAGAATGTATAATTTTAGTTAACAAAAATCTCTGAATACTAGTAAGATGACCTCATATTGTGTAAATTTTGTAACTGGCAAAAGACTTTCTTTTTTTAAATTTCCTCAGACAGGTGTTATACTTCCATCACATAAAAGCCTTTCCATGTACTATCCTAAAAATGCTTCTAGCTACAAACAATTCTCCATAACACTAATATAAATGGAAGCAGAAGTACATGTGAAGCATGTCCTGTGTTTCCCAGATTCAACTAAAATACTAGATAAACTATGTCATGCTTTACTTACCAATGATTCATCAAAACCACAGTGGTAAAACATGTCTGATTTCACATTCCAGTAAGCAAAAAGGTTATCCAGTCTTACAAGCTGAAAATAAAACAGAACATATGTATTAATACCTACAAATTTTAGATTAATAATTTGGATTTCATAAAGTCTGGATGACTAAAAATATTCAGAATGTTACTTTTATTTTAGAGTTTATATATCTACATGTTTTCTTGATCTTACATTCTCTGGAATAAACTCTAATGCAGCTTGTTTTATTGACATTTCTTTCTTTGGCATACAGTTTATACTGTACCTTGTAGAACAACTTGGCTGTTTCATCATGTAAACATGGATTCCAATTCTTATCTGAGGTCTGAAATGCAAATTATACTAAGTTACTCCAATATCTATAATTCACCAACATGTTATCATAACTGAAACAAACAAACCATCATCATAATTAAAGCCCATGGAAAATAATGGGACACCATCTCCTGATTTAAGGTGATTTATCCACTATTTTAAGTGAAAACTTTGTAAAGCTACTTCCCCAAAAAAATACATATGTGCACATACACGCTGCACATAAGAACTGAAGATACTGCAAAATTCTGTTTTCAGTACTGCAAACTGTTTTCCTTCACACCAATATCATTTTTAGGCAGGCTCTTTGGACAGACCTACACAAGGGACTGAATTCTTTTATAATTCTGGAAGTAATTAATTTTAGTTTGAGCCCAAAGAAAACCCTTAAATATGCTAGGAACAAGCATTCATGAGACAACCATCATTTACTTCGACATATTTTCTTTAAGATTATCATTTACTCAGCAAAACTACTGAATCAGAGCAACTCAGCACAATCAGCATATTGCTTCTACTACATAATCTTCCAGAAAAAAAAATTCATAGTCACTGATGACTACTCTTAGCACTTAAAAGTGGAGCTCGCATTTTGAAAATTGAGCTCCAATTTGAAAAAAAAGATGTCATACTCTTTTTTTTTTGCTTTTTTTTCTCCGCTCTTTTTATAAAGAATTAACTTCCTTTCTTGAAGCTCAAGGCAGCTTCTGTAAAATATTCATAGATTACGAACAGCCCAAATCCAACAAAGTGGATTGGCGACTACAAAGTGCAGCAGGCAGAAGAATTTCCTCCTGAAGATCTACTGTAATGGCACCCTTTCCACAATATTTATGTTGAATTTGATAAATCAAGTAGTTTACCATTGTGTATTGCTGATGATTACAGGTACAATTTCATTAGACAGCATGTTATCAGAAAGCACAACACACAAAAATATAACCTACTGATATATATCAACATGCTTTTTAGATAAATAATGAAAAATAAAACTACCTGCAAACTTAGATTCTGAAGTGAAATCCCAAATGACAAGGGATTATTCCGATTTGTGATCTAATGGAGCAGGGGAAAGATACAAAAACAGGATTATTTCATAGTCTATACTACACAGTTGACTAATTATTTAAGCATTTTTATGTGTTTGAGCTTTTTATCAGTTTTTCTTTTTTTTAAATATGAGAATTCCACAACTTTACTAGGATTCTCTGAACATGGAAAACAACTAGGAGAAAAGAAATCAGACAGGTTCCTAATTTTATGTTACACTGCACAACCCTTTATGCTAAGATATACAAAAGCACTTACATCATCTTCATAGCGAATATGGATGCTGGAAATTTTCAGCTGAAGATTTTTGATGACCTGAGTAACTAGTTTTTCCACAAAAGTGTCTTGTTTCTCCTCTTTTACTTTATCTAAGTTAAAGGAAAATAATTTGATATTTACATTATTTTTAAAACTAGACAAAGACATAATAAAGTTTTCATGATAAATGTCTGAATTTTCTATTCCATTGTACTATAATTGTATAAAAACATGTTCACTCAGTATAATCTGAAACATTTATATTCTCAGACTAAAAGGTTTCACAGCTTTATTACCTGCTGCATGAAGAATCAGGTAGTTCAAAAGTATGACTTGCACCCACCAATACTCAAGGTGGCCAATAAAAATTTCTTAGAAGTACCAAAAGTCAAATTTAAAGAGTAGATGTATAAAAAAACAATATAAACAAACCGTTTAAAAGGCTGCAATTGTAACAATTTTTGCTAGTGGAAACAAAGTTAAATTGTTTCTTATGACAGAAATGGAAACAAAATGTCAGGCAACATATGACACAAATAAGCAGTATTTCAAAAGCTTTACTTAGACCTCATCAATGCTTGAACCGTTTTATTTTCAGGATGCCAGTTCTGCAGTATTAACTGCAGTTACAGCTAAATTGTAGCTCATGGCTTTTTAAGTATCCAAAGAGCAACACAGAACACTTTGACAAAGTTTGCCTCTCTCTGGATTAAAATAAATAAAGAAATAGCATCGCTTTCTTAATTTTTCTAACTCTTACCTTGGTTAGCTACCTTCTGCTTTGCTTCCTCTATCCTTTGCAATTCCCTTTGTCTTGCTTCCAAGAACTGCCTGGCTTCTTTTTCAGCATCATATTTTATGCCTAAATGCACAGTGTAAAAAGGCATGATACAAAAAAAATCTGCACATTTTCTTAAAGATGGTGTTTCAAAAGCAGTCATTTTTATATTTTCATAACAGTTACGTAACAGCACAAAATTAGGTGGTGATGAAATGCAAATTAATTAAAGGTATCCATTCCATTATCTAATTGGATTTGCTAGGAGTATCTAGCAGGAATAAAGCTCACTCAAACATCATCAACTTATTCCAGATACTTATGAAATCCCAGTAATCTATATCCACTTCTTTCTCTATGTTAACTTACTGGCTGTGGGCACAATAAGCAAATAAACTCCATCAAGAACTGCTTCAACAGGTTGAGTATAAAGGTTTTGCCACGGAATCTGTAGGTTAAGTTGACCTAAAAACACAGAAGAAAAACGTTGAGGTATACAGTTAAATAGTTGACTGGGAAAAAAATTAGAAATGTAATTGACATTAAACACAAAATCTTTGAACAATTATTATACTAGACAGATAAAGAAACAGTGCATCTGAGGCAAATGCCCTTCAGGTTGTATTATTTTTTACACAACACACAAATAAACATGAGGCGAGTTTTTCCATGAGCAGAACTATCAAGTCTCTGGATCCTCTTCCTACTCATGGGAATTATATTCCCTCTTCGTAACAATCTCTCCCTCCTTGTAAATCCACTGCACCACCCTCAGAAACAAGAAATTCACATGGGCAGCTCATACATCACCAGTCAGTTAAATACTATGCTTTGTGAACACAAGGATCATGAGGTTACAGTGTCTCTTATTCTTCACCCAAGCACCAATTTTAATAAAGTGTGAAATCAGTCAATGGGAAATACGTATTTCCAGGGTAGATTTGAAGGAAGCATAATGGCTTCAGACTTAGTTTGCTTTAAGAAATCACTAACTTTTACAAGACAATCAACTTGCAATGATAAAACTTTTCATTTTAGCAAAAGCAAAGTCTTGCTAAGACAAGGAATGAGACCTAGTCCTGTCCAATTGCTAATTTTTGCTGTGTTTGGCTCTTTTCTCACTAACATTGAAGTGATTAAACAAGACTCCAGTATATTTTAACTTCATCATCTCAGAAAAGAAGCCATCAAACAGGTTTTTTTTTCCAGAAGAGACAAACTTCAGAGCATACAAAGTATGCAAATCAAGGAAAGTAAGGAAATTACTTGCTTAAAATGCCTGAGTCACAAGGAAATTGCAAGGAAATGCAATATGTTTAGAAACTCCTGCATGTGTACATGGTAAAATGTAACTTACCAATATGTCCTACTTTAACTTTAAATGGCACATCCAGCTGACTCTGAAAGAGAGTGGTTCAGAAAATTTAAGCTCAATTCAGCAACTTGTGAAAAGTTGCCATGCAGGAAAAGACATTATGATAACCTTAACAACAAATTTACCTTTCAACCACTTGAAAAAAAAAAAAAAAATTCAATATAAGCAAACATTAGGTTACTCATTTAGACTGTTGAGCCATGCTGGGCAAAATACATTCCCAAGAGCAAGTTTCTAGGTTCACAAGCTATAGGAAAAATTATCTTTCAGTACTGCTTTTGACCTAACCATATTCTTTTGGCAATTGCAGATAGTTCTCTTACGTAAAAAAAAAAATAAATATACTTTTACCTTTAAATTTAATCTAAAATTAATCAGATCATATAGGTGTGGAGAAAACAAATCAGTAAGCTTCTACTTAAAAGACAGTGTATCATAATATAACAACTAAAAAATGCCCACTAAACCCAAAAAGTTGTTCATGAATAATTTTTTCAAGTTTTATTTTTATTTTCACTAGCTTACCAAGGCATTTTCTTTTATTTCCAGATTGTTCAGTGCTACAGCTCCTAAAATAAAAGAAGCCAGTAAGTAAAACTGCAATAAGCAAAGTAGTAGTGGTGCATACTAAACATACCAAAGTCTGAATCAGTGGGTTACAGAAGTCCAGACAATATGGGGGCTAATGTATATGTCTTAAACATCAATCGCCAGATAGCCGTGGAGCCAATCAGGAATTCCTGGTAAGAACCCATCATGAGAAAAAACAGGAGTGAAAGGAAAAGGGGGCCATACAGAGGTAAGGCAGAACTCTTCTGGGATAAAGGTCCGTGTTCTGGCTCCTGGAGACAAGCACAGCACAGTATAGCACAAGTGTGGGAATGAGGTCAAGAAGTGGGCATGGACTGTTGGCCAAAGGTCTATAAGTAGGGACCACCAAAGATCCCCAAAGCCCTCTGACCCATTTCCAGAAGGGTCTGGAAAAACATACTGCACATGATAACTCATTTGCATAGAAAAAAAGAAACTTAACTCAAGGGTGAGGAAACCTTTACTCTAAGAAGGTAGTCCCCCAAAGCCTGGGCACGCATATGCCCCAGGACCCTGGACATCCCATCAGCCACACTGACACTGGAGCCAGGACTGGTGATCTTTCTTCCTTTCTTTCTCTTACCCTCTCTTTTAATCTCTTTTCTTTCACCCTTATCCCTTATTCAAAATCTTCCACAGTGTTTATATTATAAAGGACTAACTTATAACAATTTTCATGTTGTATGTATAGTTTAATAGCAAAACTTCATAATTTTTTACAGACACTGACTTTTGTTGTTCCTTTTTAAACATGGGCAACTACAAATCTTGGGTGCTCCCTTTCCCTTTATGGTGGGATGCCACAGTGGTCCATGACTTGTGATCTCAGACTCTTTGCTGCGAAAGATATCCATAACCTACACTTCAAACACCCATGAAAGATGATTAAGACCAGATTGTTCATTCATGCTACAAAATAGTACCTGAGATTTTCTCATGGAGCTTGTACACCCATGAAAAAGAACCTGAGATTCTGCAAAGTAAAAATGTTGGAAATTACTGTAACATTTTTGTAAGGATCCATCTTGAAATTAAAAGTTTTCTTCTTTTCCCTCAACCATCTGCTTCCCATGCTTCTACATATCCAGCAAAATTAATGGTTAGTGAATTTCTAACTCTCAAAAATTTTACATTTTTAAGTCTTATTTATAAGCTTACCAAAAGTCACAGGAAGCATTTCAGTAATATTATGTTTAAATGTCTTAGGACAAAAATTAGCTTCAGTACACTGTGACTGCAGAAAATTTGAATTGCAAGATCGGTTTTAACAATATACTTCACATCAGACACTTGTCATAACAAAGGAACACTGGAAGGGACCAGAAAACTCACAATTTAAAAAACATGCACGTAGCCTGAAGCAATGTCTTCTTCACATTCTACAAGATGAATGGAGCTTCTGAAATGGTTACTTTAAAATTAATTGTATAGTTCTAAGGCATGCACATGGAACAGACACCTGATAACAGCTGAGCAGGGGCATCAGTAAGATTCAGTAAACCAGAAGCAGATTACAGGCCTGGGAAGGAATACAATTTGAGATTACAAATAAAGATTTAATTGACTTAAAAATGTTTTTCTTTTGGGATGCATGTTAGAAATAGTAAAACATAAGGGGAAATGGGAGGTCCAACTGCAAGAAATATTCTTGCAGCTATATAGTACTAATGGTATTAAACAACTGCTCAAAGTACCATCAATTTTGAGAAATTGGACCCAATTTTTAAAAATTAACACATTAGAAGAGTTGGCTCAAGCTGTTGAACAGTTCTAGAGGAACTGATCAAGTAAACCAATCCATCCATCTTGTAGCATTCACAAAATACCATGGAGTTTTTAATGTTTTTAACTTTTTCATTGCAACAATTTATACTCACTTTCAAATAGAATTCTATATATCTGACATATCACTGAATCACAAAATATGCTGAGTTGGAAGGGACCCATCAAAATCATCAAGTCCAACTCTTGGCCTTACACAAGAACATCCCCAAGAGTCACATCATGTGCCTGAGAGTATTATCCAAACACTTCTTAAATGCTGTCAGGCTTGGTGCTGTGACCACTTCCCTGGGGAGCCCATTCCAGTGCCCAACCACCCTCTGCATGAAGAACATTTTTCTAATATACAACCTAAACCTTCACTGACACAACTTCAAGCCATTCCCCTGAGTTCTGTCACTGGCTAGCACAGGTAAGAGATCAGTGCCTGCCTCTCCTCTGCCCCTCATGAGGAAGTTGTAACTGCAATGAGGTTTCCCCTCAGTCTCCTCTTCTCCAGGTTGAACACACCAAGTGACCTCAGCCGCTCCTCATACGACTTCCCTTCAAGGCCCTTCACCATCTTCATTGCCCTCCTTTGGACACTCTCTCACAGCTTAATATCTTTCTTATATTGTGGTGCCCAAAACTGCACACAATATTCCAGGTGAGGCCACCCCAGTGCAGAGCAGAGCAGGACAATCCCCTTCCCTTTAACCGGCTGGTGATGCTTTGCCTGATGCCCCCCAGGACACAGTTGGCCCTCCTGGCTGCCAGGGCACTGCTGACTCATATTCAGCTTGCCATCATCAACCAGAACCCCCAGGTCCCTTTCCATGGCACTGTTTTCCAGCATCTCATTCCCCAGTCTGTACAAACATCCAAGGTTGCCCCATCCCAGGTGCAGAATTCGGCACATTCCTTTGTTGAACTTCATCTGGTTGGTGATTGCTCAGTCCTCTAATTTGTTGAGGTCTCTCTGCAGGGCCTCCTTGCCTTCAAGGGAATAAACAGCTCCTCCCACTTTTGTGCAGACTTGCTTAGCATCCATTTAAGTCCTGCATTCAACCATTTATGATGATGTTGAAGAGCACAGGGCCCAATATGGAGCCCTGTGGAACCCCACTAGTGACAGGTCACCAGTCTGATGTTACCCCATTCACTGTTACCCTCTGTGCTTGACCCATGAGCTCACTCACTGCATGATGTGCTTACCCAGCTGTGTGCTGGACACTTCGTCCAGCAGGATCTGGTGAGAGACAGTATTCAAAGGTTTACTGAAATCCAAAAAGATTACATCAACTGGCTTCCCTTGATCAACTAGGTGAGTTATATAAAAGGAAATCAGGTTGGATAAGCAGGACTTCCCTCTCATGAAGCCGTGCTGGCTGTGACCAATGACTAATGCTGATATTAGCCTCTCCAGAAAATACTACATGTAGAAGGATATTTTGTGATATCTGGTGGCTCTACTTTTAAGCCTTGCAATATATACATCATGCCAAGAAGAACGGGAGAGAGAAAAAAATACATAGGCAAAGACAGCATTCCCAACTATAACTACTTTAGAACCTATAACTACATAGTCTTTGTAGGTAATAAGGTTACAGTTTTATACACTAACAGGTTCAGTTCTTCTCTAAACTTATTCCCTGATAAAGCTTACTCTGCAGAGACTATTTTAACACTAAAAAAATCCTATTTGCTTCTCCAAGAGATTACTAATTGTAATTATATTCATAGCGAGTAATCCTAATGGTATCCAGAGCAAAGGTTCAGGTTTGTAACCAAGTTACCAGGCACAACATCCAATTTCTGCATGTCAGTTGAGTCATGTTAAAATCATTGACATGGAAACCATAGGACTACACAACACATGAAGCAATTTAACTGGGTTGAGTTTCTTCACTGATTGCTAAGTCAACATGCCATGTCATTTATCAAGGGTCTGACACATGCCACATTTCATCTGAGGCACAGTTACTTGAGTTAAAATAATTTGGAGGCCCCGATGCTTCCAAAACCAAAGTACTGCAAAGTAAGGATTATCTTAAGCAATTTACAAACAATACTTTGTGATGGCAGAACTATTTCTCATTTTACCTAAGCACATCATAATGGCAGAGAATAAAAATTATATACATAATGTTTCAAACACAAAGACTTTGACAATTTTACATCAAATGCTGAGATTTGGAAGTGCGGTACATAATTCTTCACTGTTTTCCCTATACTTATCGTTTTACGGTTAAAAAGTTAAAGGTTTTAATTAAAATCATTAGAAGAGATAGCTATTAGTAAAATTCAAAATATTTCACTTTTAGTACAAAATTATTGAAACACATTTATTAAAATGTAACTGTTTACTGACAAAAAGCTTGATTAAGGGTCTGACCACAGTGAATGGATTATCAAAGCACACAAAAAGCCAAAGAAAGAGGCGCTATGTTTTGTGTATTTATGCAGTCTTTCTTTTTGCCACACTCGAGAGAGAATGCAAGAGATGGACGAAACATTCCTGCAAGTAAACAGGAATTATTTCCAAAGCCACCACACCTTGGAAAGCTTGTACCCATTCTAACGCTCAAAATTCAAAATGTAGCTACTGACCAGGTCAGTATTCTCTTCCATTGCCAAAATTTAGTCTTTATCACACTCAGCCGTTTTCACTTGCAACGAAACATAGATCTGAGTGCAACTGCACTGAATCCTGACTGTTCTGTTGGGGGTGGGAGGCAAAAAAAACCAAAAGTCCTCATAAACAGAAGCACAAAAAGCAGGGAGGCTTCTTACAGGACATAACACAGCTAATGAATTTTACTGTCTTGGAGCACTGACAACAGACTTTAATTGCAAGAATATCAAAATACATTAGGATTCGTTTGTTTTTGTTGTTGTTTGGTTGGGTTTTTTTCGGCAGGGGTGGTGTGTTCCTATTGGGAGCGACTGGATGTTTCAATGACAGAAATGCATCCAATGCATGGTTAGAAATTACTCAGTTAAGTCGCCTTGAAAACTGTATATACAAATAGTTGGAGTTGTATAAATATCTAGGGTTAAACATTCAGACTAGCAGCCAAAACAATAATAAAAGCCAGAACATTTATAAATACCTATAGCACAGTCTGGGATGTATTTAGGCTACATTATAAAGCAAATTCTTACATTTACTGATCTATAGACATTGTAAACAATTCCACAAAAGCAAACAGTTTTCAAAATTCTGGAATCAATATGTTTATAGTTTTAATTTTAGATACTCAAAATAACTTCATGAATTTGAGTGCATGAACCAATGCCTACTACCAAGAACTAGCTTGCAAGAAGTAACAGTCAGTAAACACAGTAACACTCAGTAAACCATTTCACCAAAGAGACCTAACTGAAATTTTGTTATGGTTGTAAACTGAAGTTAAAGACAGTGAAGAAAATTAATCCACATAAAAATTCACAGATTTTACCTAATTAATCTGTGCTGTCTTGTAAATAAGGGGTGGGGAGAAGGAAGGCAGATGAGAGAGAGATGAAAGATCAGAAACTGAAAATACCTCAGCTAGAATCTGATCAATACCCAACACTCCTGCTCATGTATTTCAACAGCATTTGTACTTTTTACCAACAGCATTGTCAGCTTGTGAACCTTTCTGACCACTTCATACAAACAGCTGCCTTTGCCAGGCTTTTCCTACCTATGGTTATGCTGATAATTATTCTTGTTTAAGCATACCTTCTGTTGTGAAACAGGTCATTAAAGGCAGCAAAAACTATTAGACACTGTTCATCCCCCAAGTGAATTCAAATTATCATTATGTAAGGGGAGGGGGGGAGGCTGCACCTGCTATGTGTTTGCATTTGCTGTACCTAGACAAGGCAAGGTATGCAAAACTAGTCATCTTTTACAGTAACATAGTTGTAACCAAATGAAAAAGTAAAAACTGTTTGTATGCTTACAAATGTGTCAATTATCTGCCTATATCATCTTAATACAGAAATGCCCTGATAAGAGACACCAGCTATTCAAATAAAAAGTGAAGCAAAATAAACTTGAGACATTACCTAGGATAAGCAGGCATTCCAAGTCAATAGAGAATTAAGTATTTTAAAGGGCAGTACAGAGGGTCTGGCCAAGACACTGAACAAAAAGTTATTTAGATACGGCCAAAAGAAAACAATGTCATCATGAACCTTGATGAAACTGATCTCTGTACTGTTTGGAAAACTTACTGGCACTTCCTGTCGAAGATAACTGTATACATCTCACATTGCTGCAAGCATTTTTTCAGGTATTGAAGTATAACTTCTCTCATTTATGAAAAACCAAAGTTAATGTTAAGCATGCTCATTAAAAACTCATTAATTAAGCTCTCAAATTTACAGGAGCTGAAGGCTCTGTAAAATTAGGTGTTATATTAAGAGTCTATCAACAGGTTACCAGTCTTAATTTAAACAGGTCAGCTATAAAATACCACAAGACCACAGCTTGCTACAGCATTAAAAAATAAAAAACAAACCTATCTTGGGTATTAAATCATTCAGAGGCCAAAAAATACATTCTTTCTAAAATGTAAGAAACAGATATATAGCACTTGTGCAATGCTCTAGCACTCAAAAAGTAATGGCCATTTGTTAGAAAAGAAAAAAAAAAAACCAAAACAAAACCAAAAACCCTAAACACACAACTTGCCTTTTTTTTTTTTAATCACTACTAGAATATTTAATGGATTTAAGACAATTTAATTTCAATACTACATGATTTATGTAAATTTTAGCAGTTTTATCATGACACACAAACACTGCATGAAAACATATAGCTGTAATGGAAATGCTTTCAGAGCATGTAGGCAAGCATGAAAAACTATTAAGTTTACATAAAATATAAAGATAAAAAATAGTATTATTAAAAAAAAAAAACTTAGTTCCAGAATTTTAGTAATTAGCCAGCCAAAAAAATTATCAGTAGACTTCAGATACACTGTGAGTGTTGAGATGTGCTAATCAGTGATGCACTTCATATAAAAACAGTACTCTATTGCTATTACTACTAATAGTTACTGCCTTTTGGCTAGCAGAATGCAATTTCTAGGTCCTTTGAGATATTTGGAATGAAAGAAATATTGTAGATGCACAGGCCATTAAACACAGTTTAAACTGCAAAAAAGCATAATGCAGTAGACCAGGAAAAAAATAAACTCCTCAAGTGATGTTCCACCAATGCTACACAACAGTTCTGAGCCTCTTAGAGCAAGACACAGATAGTTTCATATATACATTTTCACAATAAGCAAGTAAACAGGCTATGTAGAAAAAAAAAAAAAAGTTTTGCTGTAGTACATAAGTACTGTACTGAGATATGAGAAATTTAATTTAAATTAAAAAAATACTAAAGCCTCTAAAAAATAAGAACTACTGGAAAAGGAAATAATAAAAACAAAATCAAGTTACACGTACACAAAATAGAAAAACCCCACAGCTGAATATCAAAACTCCAAAATAAAATTTAATGAGATTTAATTAAAAAAAAAAACAATAAGCGAGACAGTTAATGTGCATCTAATCTCACAAGAGTTGCCTCACAGATGCATAAGCTGCCATGAGTAACCACCAGCAATCTAGAGCCAGAAAAATAAGTTTTTCCCTTTTTGTAATGTATAAATATTCCCCAAAACATTTACACGATGTTCCGTATTTTACGTTAAATATTCTGCCTACCTTCCCTCAACTGAAAGAAACTATGACAAGTTCAGAACTTAAGTGCACAATTCAAACAATTAGTATGACATAGTTTTGCTGAAAGATACAGTAACTCAAGCCTTTCCAATAAGACTCACCTAATAGTAATCGATACGCTATATTGAGCCTTACTACCTTCTCTCCAGCACTTACATGTCGTGTTGCAGTGTTAAGACTCCATATAAAGACTGAACTTTACAAAGATGCTACAAATGCCTTGACTAACTGAAGGAAAATTACTGCATACAGGAAACCAACTAAGGATGCCATTTCAGAAAACAGAAGCATGACAACAAAAACGTCCATGATGCAAAAAGCTCCAGGAGAAGCTTACAAAATCTGATTAATGTATATGAGTACCTAAGAATGGAATTGCACGTAGGGAATACCTCGAGGGTGCTTCATACCTACAGATGTAGGAACGTACCGGTAAAAAAACCCTCAACCTCTGTGTTTGCTTTTGCTGATGCTGCAGACACCTGGAATGCACACTGGAAATCGAGCCATAAGTGGTCGCTGCGTCGCTGCACACGTATCTGATAATTGTCTGTGTCTGACACACTTTGATACTGGTTTTTTGTACCTAGTAAAGGGACCTCAAGAAAGTACATTCAAACAGAACACTCTCCTGTCTTGCCTTCACAACTGGTATATTAATTTAATATGTACAGACCACTGCCTACTTCGCCTAGTACAGCTGGTCAATCGCCTCTGCAAACACCTAAGGCAGTCTCTACTCCTGGGGTTTTAAGGCTAAAAGTGACAAATATTCTAGACCTACAGAAGGCAGCACCAAGAAGAGACGGGATGTCTGCCGTTCGCAGAGAGGCCACCGCCGCGAGCACGACCCTGTCACTCAAACGCCATCCAAACCCATGGTGTTTATTCTCAGTTTATTTCTGGGCGGGGGAACAGCCCGTACGCCAATTTCACATTCCCGCAGAGCCGGGTCAGGCTCCCGGCTCCAAGCTGCCCGCCCAGTCCTTCCAAACGTTCCGCGACCGCCAGCAGCACGGCGGGCAGCCACGGTCCATGTACACCCTCAGAAAGCACGGGCTGTCCATGACTCCCCAGCACTTCGCCCGGGTTTCTCTGTGCCCCCCACCAGCTGTTTCGCCACAGCTGCTCCCGCCCGGCCGCTCCCCGCGCCCCCCACAGACACCGCCTCCACCCCGCCCGCCCCCACGGCTATTTTTAAGCGGCAGGCAAATGGAGTGGCGGCTACGCTATCGGGCAGGCGGTCCGGCATGGCTCGGCAGGCCCGGCCCGGCCCGGCTCGGCTCGGCTCGGCACCGCCCGGGGACACCGCCCCAGCCTCTCCCTCCTGCGGGCGGCAGGGCGAGCCCGGACGGGCAGGAAGGGACGCGGCGGCGGGCAGGGAAGGCGGGCAGGCCCGTACCTCCCCAGATGCCCAGCTTCAGCTGGGAGCTGTCCAGGTTCACCACGTAATCGCCGAGGAAACGGTTCAGGACGTCCACGACCAGCGACTCAAACACCATCCTGCCCGCGCCGCCGCCCCGGCGGCGGCAGCAACAGCAGCAGCAGCAGCAGCGCCGCCGCCTCCACTCCTGCCGCTGTCTCTGCCCGCCGATCGCCCCGCCCCGCGGCCCGGGCTGGCCCCGCCCCTCCCTCTCCCCGAGCCGGAAGGGGCGCGGCCTGGCTCAGCCGACGGGAGCCGGCGGGGGCCGCGGCGCTCGGCCCGCCTCGGGGCGTTGTGCTCTGTGGCCTCTTCGTACGCACAGAGGTTGTGAGGGGAAGTGCGGAGTCGTTTGCTTGCAAGGTGTGAGTTAACACAGAATCTGTCGTGTTGGAAGGGACCATCAGAGAAGGCATCTGGTCCAGCCTCCCTGCTCAAGAGAGTCGTCCTAGAGCACGTGGCACAGCACTGCGACCAGGCGGTTCTTGAATATCTCCAGTGAGGGAGACTCAACAACCTGTCTGGACAGTCTGTTCCAGTGCACAGTCACCTGCACAGTAAGGAAGTTCTTCCTTCTATTCAGGTGGAAATTCTGTGTGTCAGTTTCTGCCTGTAGCCTCTTGTCCTATGTCTCAGCACCACTGAGAAGAGCCTGGCTCCGTCCTCTGGCATTCTCCCTTCAGATACGT
The DNA here is from genome assembly GCA_038380795.1 of Pyrocephalus nanus. Taxonomy (NCBI): domain Eukaryota; kingdom Metazoa; phylum Chordata; class Aves; order Passeriformes; family Tyrannidae; genus Pyrocephalus; species Pyrocephalus nanus. The sequence goes on along the minus strand of CM076263.1, from coordinate 33,746,999 downwards.
ACAGACACTGATGAGGTCCCCTCTCAGTCATCTCTTCTCCAGGCTGAACAGGCCTGGCTTCCTCAGCCTTTCTTCATAAGAGAGTTGCTCCAGTCAATCATCTTTTTGTCTTTGGCTGGACCCCTTAGTTTGTCCAAGGGATTTAAATGTGAGATAGCTATAAAGGTTTTATGGATATTTTTCTCCCCCAGCCTAGGCAAGTGTAGAAATTACTGCATCTCTGAGCTGTTCAAAAATGGCTGAACTATTACTAGCATAATGGCTAAAGCAGGTTGAATTGAATTTATGTCTCCAAAGAGCTTGACTCTCAGGCTGTTTTCTGGCTTGGGTAATGCTTAATCACATTGAATACCTGGGCCATATTTGCCCTGAGTGGTTGTACTGAGGCCCTCTGTGCTCAGACCCAGCACCAGAGACTTTCACTGCTGGGACTGAAGGCCCTTCACAGCAGGGGGCTCCAGCTTGACTCTCTATTCAGCTCATACTCACACAATCAGATCGGGTTTCCTTAGGGATTGGATCCCAGGTGTCTCATAGCAGAGCCTCAGGTGTCCCGTTCCACAAAGCAATTTATTCCCCACGCGGTAACACAGAAACAGCTTGAGCTGAGTGCCTCTGAGGAGAGACCCCCAGCCAAGGAATCCCTGGGCTTTTATACCCTCACAGTCCAAGCTGCACAAGTCTTGCTAGTCCTCCCAGGTCTTCAGCTACTGCTGGGTCTCCTAGTGTCCATCCACCTGGCTGATAACACTCCACTTCGTGCCCTTCATTAATCAGTGTTGGCGGTTCATGTCCTCTTGCCTCAGACTCCCACCCAGAGCTCAGTCTGCAACTTGCTAACCGAGCTACCTCTACCACATGTAGCAGGTTCCTCTGCCACACTGCCACAGGGCTTTCTTTGCTGATAGCAGAAGAATAGAATTACGCTCCAACTTGTTCCTGCAACTTCAGTAATTGGGTTTGAAATTAATGTTAAGTATATTTTATTATTTCACTTATTATTTTTTATAGCACAGGGTATTAGATTTCCATGGCAAGTTTGTGAGGATGGAGGGCTGCCTCCCTGAGAAGAGACCAAGGGCTGTCCTGTGCTGGGGACAGCCAGTTCTATCTGCTTCAAGCTGAGCCACAACAGGGCACAGCTGAACCCCTCAACAGTGACCCAGTCACCTCTTAAGAACCTATTTAAAAAAGGGTAGAGCTGCTGTGAAAGATGTGAGAAAAACATGGGAGAAGTGGCGCAAGATTCTCCTGCAGCCTGAGAAGACCATGCTGGAGCAGGCTGTTTCTCTGCAGCCTGTGGATGACCACAGTGGAACAGATGTCCACCTGGAACTTGAGGAGGACCCCACAGCAGATGACTGTGCCCTGAAGGAAGCTGCAATGTGTGGAATGCCCACACAGGAGCAGCTTTTTTGTCATAACCTGTGGCCCATGGGGGACCCACACTGGAGCGCTGAAAATTTTTATCCTTGTTTCTTCCATGTGGCAGACAGTGCTTTCAAAATGGCTTTGACTCAAAGAAGCATGAAGTACAGTAAATAAAGCAGAATGAACTATGAGCCTCATTAGTATGTCCCCCAAAACCAAAATTATATCAATCTTACCAGTCTGTCAAAATTTTTGAACTATTTCTTGGAGTATTTGAGAATATAACTGCAGCAAAACCACACATTGCCTTATTTCTAAATCTTTCAGAGACATGAGGTTTTTAATTTCCCTCAAAATCAGCCAAATCATGGTGAAATCTTTGCTCTACTTATACAAATTTTTCCACAGGACAAGGTGAAATATGTGTAAGTGCTAAACTCCTTCAGTTTTACATGCAACAATGTAGTAACTGCTCAAAAGTGTAATAATCCTAGTAAGTCCATAGTACTGAGCCTGAACTACTTAAATATTTTGAAACCAAAGACAAAACCATTCCAGAATTTTCCATCTGTTCTTGCTATACAATATAAAGTTCAAGGTCTTCTTATCAGTAAAACAGAAAAAGCTAAACTTGGAAGACAGGTCTTGTAGTTCAAGGTACAAAGTAGAGAGTAATTATCTTCTTCCTGCCATTGTCAAAGAAATTCGTTCACTAGTTTGGCAAAACAGAAATTTTAGGAGTCCAGTAGCCACCTGAACACTTTCAACTGAGAAGTCCCTGATCTTCAAATTTTATTCAGAATTAAAGTCTAACATATCAGTAGACAAAAGAGGTCTCTCTGGCATATTGGCAGATCTTCTAATTGTTTAAAAGAATTTATGAAGTACTATATTTAACATATAAATACTTTTTTTATACTTAATAAATATAATTTACACTAGATTTATGAATTTACATTTCATTTTAAATTTGGTAAGTCACTCATAAGCACTGAAAAACAACATGACAGAAAGAAAAACAGAATTGGAGATACTATGTTTGCATGTGAAAAGTAATAAACATTTGTCATGCCATCTGGAAGTACGGTTACAGGATAAATTTGAAGTGTGACACTGAGCATATTTTGTTATGTGTCCTTGCCTTTTTCTCATAAAAATACTTGTCAGGAAACACATGGCATTACAAATAAAGCCTGAATTTCAGTCAAAACCAATTGACTTATCTGAGGAATTATTGTTGATGGAAAGATGTAATCTTGATAAAAGGACACTGTCTTCCTTTTGAGTAGAAAGTAAGTAAAGTAGATTATGTATGTTTCTAGTAGGCCCAGTTCTGATTTATTTTGGACCAGGGTATTAGGATGAAACTGCATATATTTCTTGCCATTAAATAGGGGTTTGATGTAGCATGTCATTTGTATTGATAGTGGTGTGAAACCTAGGTAAACGCACAGTTGAAGGTATGTTACATGCCTAGCTAGGTTGCAAATATTTGCTTATATCCTGCATTATAGGATCTTGTGTTGGTTTTAAAATCAGTATAGACTTGTTGACATTAAAGTGTCTTTTATTTCTCTGATTCTTTATGCCTACTATGTTGAAAAAGGTTAAAACCATTTTTTTTTGTTTAAACAAGTTATTATATTGAAATGGCTTCAATTTTATCTTTACCCACTCTCTGGGAAAAAAAAAAAAAAAAAAAAGTCTAGTTCACGTCACATGAAAAGGGGAGATTTTCTCAAACCCTTAATATTTGATTACTCTGTCAGTGCCCTCGAAGGACCCAACAGTTTACAGAATGGCAGTCTTTATTAATATAATTGTAACAGGTTAAGGATTGCCAGTGAGAGTATCTGACTGGAAAAACATATTCAAAGCAATATACTAATTCAGAGCAACATACTAACAAGCTCTATTCCCTAACAAAAGCTAGTTCAAGGTAATAATTCAGTGTGCATAAAGTACAGTTTTCACCCAATAGCCTTCCCTATGGGGAAAGAGACAGGTTCAGTCTGTCAGCTGATCCCAGAAGTTATGATGGAGTCTTCCCTAATTTATTCCCATTCTTAACTGACTTTTTTTCTCACAAGATTGCAGGAGTCATAGCGAATGAGGATATAGCTAGTAGTGTGAAGGACACTCGGCATGGGAGACCTGTCTTTGTTAAGTGATGGAGACAGCACCATCTGGTGGCTTCACACTGGTTTCTGAGCATAGTACTGGATTGAGGGCTCATGCATTTTCTGAGGTTTACAACAAATTCAACAGATAATTACAGTTGAGATTAATAATTTTAAGGTGTTTTATGTCCCTTTTTAAATTAAATGAACAGGTAAAGTGTAAATTCTCACAACACAAAAGTAGTTACATTTGGAGTTGGCTTTGGATAGTTGCAATGGAATTGGCCTTTGAAAAGCACCCTTGTCAGCACAGCAGTCATTTAGCAATGAATGGATGTATTCTATGTGAAATTAGAGCATGCCTATGCAATCTTCCTGTATTATTGTTCTCAGGTACCATAGATAAAAGGCCAAGAAGAGAAGACAGAACTTAATACAAAGACATTCTTGCAGGTTTTACCACTGTCTACAGGGTAAGGAAGACACTGTAGATACTAAAAATCATTTCTAGAAGTCCTAAGGATTAATGTATCCCCTTTTAAAAAGTTATTGATAGGTACTCTGTGGAATATTGTTTGGATGTGAACCATGACTACCACTGCTGAAATGGGGTGTCAGCTTAGCCATTTCTGCTCAGTTGAGAAAGGCTTCCTCGCTTTTCTGCACTGTTACTCACTCTGCAGTTCTATCTGAAGACACTTGGACTCTGTGGCTCAAATGGCAAATCTGAATCCAGTAGCTCCTCTGTATGAATTTTTTCATAGGAGGCGGGTTTATGGGCACTTGTACTTCAGTTACAGGAGTAATGGGCCACTGTAGTTAAAATCCATGTGGCACTATATAAAATCTATATAACACTAGAGCTCAATTAATTTTAAAACCCCTATAAAGCTAGTCTAATTAAAGCCCATGGTTACTTTCATCACCATGTGAGAAAAGGACTAAAGTGAAAACTTACACAAAAGCTGCTGACAACTTGTGGCAGGTAACAGTTAATGAGACCTGAAGTCATCACTGATGAGAAACAGAAGGCCTATGTGGGGAATATAGGAAGAAACATGGAAAAGCAGACACCTACTCACCTTCAAAGCACAAATTTTGCATGTACGTATTGTTTGAGCATTGTCCCTTACTACTTGATACTATAGCCAAAACCACTTGCCCGCTACAAAGCAATATCTGATGTTAGCCACTTTAAGGTTGTCCTTTAACTTTATATACAGTGAATTTTCTGTCTGATTATGGTAAGTCATTATGTATTGTTAGCATGATTTTCCTCTTGATTTGTACCTTGAAACATTTTAGTTATCACAGTGAAAACTCAGAATGATGACTTTTTTTTCCTTACGAAATGATGAATGTGAAGTTGGTAACACTGTTTGTTTAGATAATTCTCAAATTCTTTCTAATATTGTGTAGTTCTGATTATAACATGATTATGTGAAAAATATGTGTACTGTTTTCTTGATCAGTAGTAACAGTAGATTCATCAACACTTTGTACATCTGAATCACTTCTTTCAACTTTTCATATATTGAACTGTGATTATTTTTGTAATTTTATGTCTCTTACTCTCTTTTCTGAGATTTTGTCAATATTCATCACATGGCCAACTAGGGCCCTTCTTGTAAGAGAATTTGTCAAGAACTGTCAGACTGTCAAAACAGTGGAAAATGTTATTATCTGTTTATTCTCTGTTTTAAGTTTTTAAAGAGCTCTGATTAAACTCTTCAAAGAGATCTGGTTAAACTGTTCACAGAACAGGCTAATGATTCTCAACATATATATCTAGGTTTCTCCCTGATACTATGATGTAGAATCCCGTCTGGCTATTTCTTCACTTATTTTTCATCAAACTGAATTGAAGCTATTTATCTACAGAACCCTGAAAGAGATTTTTTTTTTTTTCAGTGAGGATGAAATATCTGTTATGAGGACCAGAACTCAAATAATGGTTATCTGATTGTGAAGTTTTAGATAACTTACCCTTTTAAATTGTGTCCTTTTGTTTGAGTAGTTTTGCTTAGCATGAGTAGCTAAAGTTGCTGAAGCCTTAGACCACAAGCTGCAAACTCCCCCTTAACTTGAACTATTGCTTAGATATGCTGAGGCCAATGCAAACTGGAAAATAACCATGACTTTCAACAGAAGTAACCCATGCAGATAAGAAACATGACCCCCCAGGAGACAGAGAAAAAAAGTCAAATAAGGAACAAATAAGACCCCAGACCAGAAATCACCATTAGACTAAAAGTTGTGTGAAAAATGCATAAATTTCATAGGTTGTAAGAGTATAAGGACCCAGGGATATCTTTGTTCTGGGTTCCTTACTAGAGGCACACAACTGTTTCTACTGCTCCACCACTCAAAAACTCTGCTACATTTCCTACCTAGGGTAGAGAAACTTCTTTGACATCTCTTCTGAGTTTCGCTTCCACTGGACAATCCTCTATAGTCGAAAGAATAAGTCTTAAAAATGCCTAAGGTTTAGATTGTCATAGATACCTGAAGTTGCTCAAGTACAATTTTTGAGTCTTAATCTGCATGCCTTAATGCCTGTTGAAGTCGTCCTTTTCAAGACATGGCAACAAGCTGGCCTTACATTATTTGGAGAAGAGTAGCAGTAAGGAAGGGATGCCTAGGAATTGAAGTACTGGGGCAGGTACTTAAGTGTACATTTTACCATATAAGTAAGCTGGCTGAAGGTAGGCAGCTCACTCTAGGCAGCAAGCTCTGCCATGCTTCAGAGCCTTCCCAGTGAAATACATTTAAACCACTTCTACATTAGGGAATTTCTTGCATTGCAGTGGGGAATTCATAGAGTTTTAAAGGCTCAGATAAGTGCATAAGAATAATTTTGTCTCCTTAGGAAGTGATGTTTGAAAAGTGACCCATACTGATGGACCCCAGCACCTGCAAAAGCATTTTCCCAGAGGAATTAACTCAGTAGTTCCCTGAGCAGCCTGAAATCTGCTCTCCTCATGTCCAGAGTTCAGGTTTTGTTGGCACTTTTCTTCCTGTCAACAGAGATTTTAAACTCAATCACTTCATGGTCACTGTGGCCAAGACAGCCACCAATCTCCACTTCACTCAAGAGATCCACTCTGTGGACAAGCAGCAGATCAAGGAGGGCATCTTTACAAGTAGGCTCCCTTAGGACCTATTCCATAAAGTTGTCATCCATGTGTTTTAGGAATTTTCTGTTGTGGGTTGTACCAGCAGTGTGATGGTCCCAGTTAATTTTTGGCAAGTTGAAGTCCCCTTTAAGGAGAAAGGTAGTTGACGTGGAAGTCTCCCTTAGTTCCTCAACAAATAATTCATTGGCATAAGTGTTCTGGCTGGGTCTATAGCACATAGCCACAATGACATCCACATTATTTGTTTGCCCCTTGATTCTTACCCAGAGGTTTCAACTGTGCCATTGTCAACTGTGAGCTCCATACATTCTACCCTTTCCATTACATACAGTGCCACCTCCCTCCTCTTCTGCCTCACCTATCCCTCCTGAAGGGCCTGTAACCATCCAACGGGGCACTCCAATCACAGGATTCATCCCACCATAGAAATGATTTATTGAAAATAATGTTTTCAAACTAAGCAGGGTAGGCTTCAAGTGATCACCATGCTAAAGAAAATTATATGTTCATAAATTCTGGTATGGTATCATGCATGCATTTTGGATCACCAAACATTAGCTTGGTTGTATGTCCAGGCTAATTAACCTCTCTCCTAGAAATGAGGGTCCTAGTCCATTTGCAAGAGTAGCTTATTTGTAAGCTTGCAAGCCCTTGTGCCGTTGTTTTGAACTCAGATCTTCTGTTGTTTTGAACCTCAGAATTTAGGGCCTTGTCTCCCTTTTCAAACCTCTGTTAAATTCTTGTTGATCTAGGCTTTGGAAGTTTGTCTATAATTCTCCTGATTTCCCCTTACACTTCTCCTAGTACTGCATTAAGGTTGACCTTCAGTGTTCAAAAGCATAATATGCTTTAAGTGTCAAAAGGGCTTAAGCCCAAAATGTACTTTACTTTTTGTATTTTACTTTTTTGTTGTAGTTGCTGAATCATTTAGTTTTCCTACAAATTTAAAATTTCTATAGATATCAGTAAGACTATACACATGTATCATAAATGACGTTATGTAGTAAAGCATGTAAAACATATCTGTCACTGAGAACTTAGTCATAAAAATATCTTATTTTTAGCATCTGTAAAACATGACTGCATTATCACTATTTTGCCCTAATTCCACTTTTTTATGTTGTCAAAAATCAGCACTTCATGTATGTTTTTGTAGAATTGCACATGAAAAATTGCTATAGAACTGGATAGTAGATTTTTTCAAGAGTGGTACTTAATTTTGTGTGTGTCTCAAAGAAGTATTTTGGTTTGAAGTGAAGAACTTTTAAAATACATTTGTGGATTTTTGTGAAACCAGAAGATGGCAGCAAGTGTTGATTAGAATTTTGTGCCACTTAACCAGTTCACACCTTCAGAGCAAATCAATATCCTTTGTAATGCAAGCATTTGCTTTGAATGTGATGTGTAACAGAAAAGAATTGATTTACATTTGCATCAGTACCGTTATTCTTGCACAGGGAAGCAAGAGGGCTAATCCATTTCAAAGGGATTTACCCATTTGAAAAGACTAATGCTGTGAGAGGCAGTGAGTGTGCATATAGCAAAGCAATAATGCAATGATCTGTCCAACATACTCCTTGATAATACAAACCTGCATGCACAGTGATGGGTTTTCCTTCACACTGCCATCTCTGAAACTTTTTGCATCACGTGTTTGGAAGACAGATGCTGTTTCTAAATAGGCATCAGCAGTTGAAAATATTAATGATGATAGAAGATATCTCATATGTTGATTCCAGGGTAGTCCAGAATCAGGGTAGTGCTTCCATGGAGTTTGGTGGGAACACATAAAATTGAGTCTAATTCTTCTCAGAGTATAAGCCCGTTTCTAGTTTGGTGGGATGGATGGGGATGAACCAGCAGGTAGAGGTGCAGGAGGTTTATAGCTTTGTTTCTGGATTTTAATTTGAGTATTGTATATAATGTTAGTTTGTGGAAAGTTGGGAATAAACACAGACTATAATCTCTGCACAGTTTTATTAGAATAGTACACTTGGCTAGAGCAATTCATTGGCATAATTTTAAGTCCTTTCTGGAAATCACGTGCTGCCGCACACTGAAGATAGCTTTGAGTAGATAGCTCAACAGTTCAAGAGAAAAAAAAGTCTTCCCATCTTAATATAAATTACAGTTGATCAGAGAGGAACTGGGAAAAATATAATGAACTCACACATCATTAAATAGTAGTTTTGGGATATAAACATCTTTCAAAGGGTTTAAATTTAATGAATTGCAGTGTAACTATTTTGATGTAAGGTTTATGTATCATTGAAAGGGACCTGGAAGTCACTTATTATTTGAAAAGCCTGCTGCATATCTTGCTTTATCTTGGCCTTCATAAGACTGAAGAATGTTTATTAATGTAGTTTCTTCTCAAACAAATCATCCTATAACTTTGATTATCCCTATTGTCTTGATTTTTTTTCTTCCACATTACCTGTTCAAGATGCAGGTGAGCTGTGGGTTTTATACAGTGGTATATTCAGGTTTATTCACTCACATAATGATGTTGTCTGATACTCTTTTCCTATTAAATCATAACATTTGACTTATTTATCTGTACCTGCTGATAGTCCAACAGCTGTTCAGTGAGGGAAGGAAATGAAACCAAAATGCAACAGTTGAACAAATAACAGTATTTTTTGTGTGTGTGTTGCAACAGCATGTTCAGAAATCCATTTCACTTCTAAATGGAACAGCTGTGAAAGTGTATTATTTTTCCTCTATCCAATGGGTAGAGAAAAAAAAATAGAAAAAACTTCTGAACTCCAAGGTAAAGTAGATGACAGTAATAAATTTACAAGAATAAGAAGGAAAAAGACCGTATTTGTTGGATAGGCTTCTGTAAGAAAGATTCTGTGTTTCACTGGTCGGGGGAATGTTGGTAAGAGTTACTGAGGGCTGAATGCCATCCAGCTAGCAGAAGAACAGAATAAAATATCAGTGCTTTGAAAAGTGTGCCAATCCAAGTGTCTTAAGTGAAAATATCACCCATCAATATTATAAGATTGAACAGTGAAGAATTGTTATGCCTATCTGGTATAACAGATAAGTTGTTGAACACTACTGAAAATTGGGTATTATTAATTTCCAAAATTAAATTCAGTACAGGAAGTAGCATAACCTTTTTAATTGATTCTGCAAGATTCTAAACACCTTTATGATTTTGAGACAAGTTAGATAGAAATCAGATTTAGACAGGAAGTAATTATATATGTATTTTTACTGCTAGATCAGTTAATTGGTTTGATCAATTGAGTTAATTAGTTTGATCAATTGAATCAATTGGTTTGATTCTCTCATTCATGGAGTGATTGGTGAATCCGTGAGAAAATTCTGTAGTTTCCTAATATAACAATGCTATAACTATGATTATAAAATAAACCCATATAAAATACTCCAAATAAATATGCAGATCTAAGAATATGCTCTTTGATAACATGTATTGTGACTGGTGCTGTTTAACATCTTTCTTGGTGACTTGGACACGGACTGAGTGCATCCTCAGTAAGTCTGCCAACAAGCTCTTCCCACTGAAGGGAAGAGATGCCATCCAAAGGGACCTTGACAGGTTGAGTGGTGGGCTCATGCAAATCTCTTGAAGTTCAACAAACTGAAGTGCAAAGTCTTGCACTTGAGCCAGTGCAATCCCAAGCACAAGTACAGGCTGGGTGGAAAATGGGTTGAGACCAGCCCAAGGAGAAAAACTTGGGGGTATTTGTGTTAAAAAAGCTCAGTATGAACGAGAAATGACCAGGAAACCAGCCATATCCTGGTCTGCATCAAAAGAAGCATGGGCAGCAGGGTGAGGGAATTGATTCTGCCCCTCCAGTCTGCTCTTATGAGACCCCACCTTAAGTACTCCATCCAGCGCTGGGGCCCCAACACAAGAAAGTCATGGATCTGTTCGAAGGATTCCAGAGGAGAACCATTAAGTTGATCTTAAGTTGAGGGCTGTAAACCCTCCCATGAAGATAAGCTGAAATAGTTGGGGAAGCCTGGAAAGGAGAAGGCTCAAGGGAGACCTTACAGTATCCTTACAATACCTAAAGGGAGCATACAAGAAAGCTGGAGAGGGACTCTTCATAAGGGCATGGAGTGATAGGACTCAACAAATACCACAGCTACATTAACACTGTTGTATTTGCTTCTGAGCAACTCTGCAAAATTACAGAAACGAAAAAATAAAGTTTGACCTTGAGTTTGAAGGCGTATTTTTTTCTGACAAGAAAAAAGAAACATAATAAATTCAAATCAGTGAAGCATGAGAACATCTGGATTGATCTCTTAACTATATAAGTGATAAATTCTCATGTCTAATAACATTTCATAGGTTTTATCTCTTCAATTTTTGGTTTACCATATTTATCATTACCATTAGTACTCTCCTACACAGTCTTTCCTATTCCCATTCAAATTAATTCTTAGTACACAGTGGAATATAAAGCCTCTGGAGAGTGATTCACTGTTATAGTATTACAATTTCTTGCTGGATTACTTAATCGGGAGGGGGATAATGATACAAGGCAATGCATCACAGCTTCTGTTATTGAAAGATGTCTACATAGTAAACTGGCTTTACCACCTGAGAATATTATACATATGAAAATAAATTCTAAAGATGTTTAAGTTGCTGATGTTCCAGTAAATGTATGTCAGTCATATTGAAATAAATTGATCATCTCTAGCTGCACTACTAGAAAAGATGGTAAAAGATTTTTGTCTTCATAGAGCCTAAAGAAGTGCCAAAAACCTAGAGAGCCCATTTGGCCAATAATAAAACTCTTCTGTATTTTCTTGATACTGAAATTATCTCAGTAAGGAGGTACACTTTAAGAAACAGTACCACTGTAAGTACATTCACATTTTTTAGCTTCTTTTTTTTTCTCAGCACTTCAAGTGCCAGGAGGAATCTCAGGTCTTCAGGTCTGCAGCCTAAATGTGTTTTAAAGCCTGGCCTTGTTTTTTTCATCTCTTTGATAATACACACTTTTCATTTTAAATACATTTTTGCTGCCCGCATCTCAACAAATCTCCTATACAGCTACAGGTTCCTCAAGGTTTTCCTTCACTCTCTTTGTGTCTTCTTCAAGCATCTTTCTTTATTTATCTTGTTGGTGTTGTTTCCTCTTGGTATGCTATTAAACAGTAAAGGTTTTGAAAGCAGAGGACTGCTGTGCCAGTGCACAGCTTACAAATTGCAGTAACTGATCTTCAGATAGATGTGAGACCAAGTTAAAAACAATGCTATGACTCATTTTGCTTTCCAAAGCAAAATTCTTCAGACTGTTTTAGATCATTCATTTTCATGTCTTTTTAGCAAGGAAATGGAAATGGAGGGTTCAGCTACAAGTTTTATAGGAGGATTGCAGTGTGGTCACACTACTGAATGACAGAGAAGTTATGCTGATGGGAAATTCATAATGAAAAAGGGTAAAGGCCTGATTCTTTGCAAATCCCTTCTTTTTTGCATCACTTTTATTTCTCAGACTTGTCAACACTGTTATCCCAGCACTGTAGTTAGTTGTTTGGTTCTTGTTTAATTACAAAAAATTGATAGTGTGAAATAATTGGCATTTACTCAGCTGCTTTTGTTAGCTCTTCTCTGTAATAATTTTTCACCCCATTCTGTGATTACCTGCATTCTTGACACTTCCTGCAATGAGTTTGCTTATTAAATAATTTTGGGGGTTTTTTTAATATTCAATTATAACTTCTAGTTAATGAACTTGGCAGCAATTGGTGCTGAGACACATTTGCTGGCATATATTTAGATGGCAGAAAGTGTTCTTCCCCAGTGGTGAAACCCTACAAATTAGCACACAGAGATGCGCATGTAATAAATTTAATATAGATATGGAAGGATGTTTGTTTTGCCTTCAGTTCACCCAAGTTTCAACTATATAATCTAACCTGATAGAGGAAAAAAAGACTATTTTTTTATACTGGTGTATGGTCTTCCATGTAGCATGGCTATTTGGCTTATGAAGGTTATATAATCTCTGCTGCTTTTGTGTACCTATCAAATCATATCACCAAGACTCATACTGAAGCTTGTTCTGGCAGTAGATAGAACTGCTAAACAATATGGAGAGACATGATTGTTGTCTGACACAACTCTTACCTGTTTTAAGACCTGTGACAAATAAACATATTAAAAAGAAACTCGAATTTGTAATTTGTTTTTTGTTGTTTTGTTTTTTTCCTGACCCAACTTTAGTGCTAAATGCATGAAATGTTATTTACTTTGGAAGTATTTACATATGAGTTTCATCTATATGGATGCCGGCTATGTCAAGTATAAGAATGTATTTTGTTGCATTTCCAGATAAAAAAAAAAAATCAGATTTGCTTAAATTTATTTTTGCTAGGACAGGGAAAAAAAAAAAAAAAAAAAAACACCACACAAAATGGGAGGATGTGTTTTCAAAAATTCAAAATCAAAACTTGTACCTGTATCTTCTAGCCTGAAGGTAGTGACAATCCCGTACCTTTCTTCCTGCAACAAGCTTTCACTTAGCAGACATCAGCAACTTTCACAAATTAATGCTGAAATTGAAAATATGACCCCACAATTGTCAAGAAGCTGTTTTTGGAACTGCAAGAATGAGAAAACCAGCCAGCGGTGAGTTGACCACATAACTGTTCACCAGGTGCCCACAAAGCTGATCTATCATTCCCCCTCTGCTGCTTGACAAGGCGAGAAAAATACAATGAAAGGATCATAGGACAAGATAAGAACAGAGGGAGATCACTCACCAATTGCTGTCACAAGCAAAACAGACTTAATTTGGGGAATTGTTTTACTACCAAACAAACCAAGATAGGGTAATGAGAAGTAAAACCAAGTCTTAAAACACGTTCCAAACACTCCTCCCTTCTTCACAGGTTAAACTTCACTCCTGATTTGCTCTACTTCCACCCTCCCGGTTGCGCAGGGCGATAAAGAATGTGGGTTGTGGACCTTTTATGTAAACCTATCACAAGCTGTCCCTGCTACTCCTTCCTCCTCACACTTTTCCTCTCTTCTAGCATGGGAGACAGTCCTCAACAAACTTCTCTAGCATGGGTCCTTCTCCTTCCCATGGGCTGCAGTTTTTCACAAATCATTCCAGTGTGTGTTTCTTTCCCAGGGTGCAATCCTTCAGCAACAGGCTGCTCCAGCATGGGTCGCTCAAAGAGTCGCAAGTTTTTCCAGATAACCCACTCCAGCGTAGTCTTCTGTCTCCACAAGGCTACAGATTCTGCCAGGAACTTGTTTCAGTGCAGGCTTCCCATGGGGTCACAGCCTCCTTCAGACATCCCCCTGCTCTATCCATGGGCTGCAGATGGATATCTGCTCCACCATAGACCTCCATAGGCAGCAGGAGCAGAGCTGCCTCACCATTGTCTGCACCACGGGCTGTGGGGAACCTCAGCTCTGGCACCTGAAGGACTTCCTCTGCCTCCTTCTTCACTGGCCTTGGTGTCTTGCAAATCTGTTTCTCTCACGTATTCTTACTCCTCTCTTTCAGCTGCTTTTTATGCAGCAGGTTTTTTTTTCCTCCCTTCTTAAATAATTCATCCCAGAGGCACTACAGTCATTGGTAATGGGCTTGACCTTGGCCAGTGGCAGGTCCACCTTGGAGCATCCTGGCACTGTTTCTGTGGGAGATGAAGGACCATTCTGGCATCTTGTCACAAAAGCCACCTGTGCAGCCCTCTGCTATCAGAACCGTGCCATGCAAACCCAATAAACAGTATTACAAATACCTTTGACACCCTTAGATTGAAATGTGTCTCAGTCACATTTCAGGAATACATAATTCTGTGCATTTTTATGTTCTTTTACATATCAGTAAATTTTAAATATATGAAAATAAACATTTAGTTAATCAGAGTTTTACTCCAACATGTTTTGTTGATTTTTGTATATAAAATAAATGTTTATAAAATATAATAGTACATATTTTATAATGTTAAGACAATAATAATTCCATAAGTCATCTGTCTGTCTCTATCTATGTATCTATCTATCTATCTAGAGGATGCAGCACAAGCCTTTTGAATTAACAACTGTTATTCATACATGAAACTGAATCTAACTGCTTAAATGGAAACTTGCCATGTATGGCAATTCAGCTAATTCCAAGCTGAACGTGCACAGTACCATATGAATAAGGAACACTCCATTATGGCATTAATGACATTAATTCACCATAGCAATTTGAGCAACTTTCAGATTTGTATTATAAAGTGAGAGAGTAAGTCAAAGCTGAAGAAGACTTCAGCTGTTAAAAGTTGTTTGAAGCCCATGGAGCATGAACCAGGCTGCTGAATAATGCAGACAAGATAATGAACTGGAGATAAATGATCCCAAGCTAGCCCCTGCTGAGTGCCAGGAGAATATGTTTCTTCGGTAGATTTATTATCTTAACATCTTTTTGCAGTTACCTCCAATTTAGACCAAAAAATCCAAACATTTATAATCTGTGTGTTTTTATTTGTAACTGCAGGACAATGTCATTATTATTTACCTGGAGAAGATGTGAGTAGTTGTCTGTTGAATATGTAGAACTGGTTTGCTAAGTTATTCTTTCAATTATATAAAAGTAATTAAAACAAATTTTGTGTGGAAATCTCTGTCAAATGTCCTCTGGACAAGAAGTTAAGACTGGTAATTTATCTTCAGGGCACCAAACCCAGTAATTTCTGCAAAGGATGTATTTTGAGAGGTACATCTGAAGTTCTAGGTGCCATATCGAGCTCCCCATCTAAGAAAAGATACAGACATCCTGGAGCAGGTCTGGCACAGGACTTCAAAAAGTCATAAATGGACTGGAACATCTTTCATATGAGGAAAGGCTGAGAGAGCTAGGACTGACCAGCCTGGCAAGATGGCTCAGGGAGATGTTAAACAGATGTGTAGATGCCATACAGGAGGGAATGAAACAGAAGGAGCTAGACCCTTCTTACTGGTGCTCACTGACACAAGAGGATATGGGCACAAACTAAAAAAACATGACATTTCTTCTGAACATAAAAATACTTTTATACTGTGCGAGTGGCCAAACACTGGCAGAGGTTGCCCTGAGAGGCTGTGGACTTTTCTTCTGTGGAGATATTCAAAACACAACTGAACACGGTCCTGGACAACCAACTCTAGGTGACTTTACTTGAGTAATAGGTTCCACGAGAGGATCTCAAGAAGTCCTTTTCTGCCCCAATGATTCTTTGATTCTAGTAGTTTCTGGGAAAGGCAGGAACAATGCTGTTTTCCTTGCTTATGTGCAACGTCAGTGTACTGCTACTGGTTTGGAAAATAAGCTTAGCCAGTAAATTCTCTGGGTGGTAGTGATATAGGAATTTGTGAGGGTCTAGTTTGGTGGTGAGAAGGAGGGAAGAGGAGAAGAACAAGGAAAAGAAAGATGTACTTTTAGTTCTTTGTTTGTTTTTTCAACACAAGTTTTTATCAATATTGCACACTTTTCAGTAAATTAATGGTATTCAGCAAGTTCATACGAACCTGTACATACTGAACAATTAAAACATTTTAATTTTGAAATGAGGAAGTGTTATTTTTATGGTACTTAACTTGTATTCATAAATAATCATGCATACAAACATATTAAGTCACTTAGAAAAGTAATGAGTAATTTTCAAGTCCCGGCAACCAGCAGGATTCAATTGGAATATAATGTTTGGCCTACTTGGCCTTATTAAAACTTTCAAAGAAGGGGCAGCATGTCCTTTTTAATCTGCTTTTCAATGGCTAGTGGTAAATAATTGAACATGAGATTGGTGGGTATGACAAATTAATATGCATACTGACAACTTATAAACACAGCATCACTTAGGGAATTACTATATGAATATACAAGCAATTATATGTTTTAAATGATTTATTTCATTTTCTGAATAATATACCACTGAAGTGGAAATTGATAAAAAAGAGACTACAAATACAATATTATATCAACTTTTTTACTGAACTTATTAAGTGGAGGGCCTCTTAATGAGGAAATTAATGAATGAAATAGTTCATTATGGCTAAGCATTCTTTGTTGTCGTTAAGAATTTGCCAGCATAGACCTGTTTTAGTCAATTTAATTATGATTAATATCTTATCTTGAATTCCATCTCTATTCATATCTGAGAAACAAATGCAATCCTTATTACATGATCAAAGTTCATAAGATAGGGTAAGCTGCTGCTGACCTTATATTTTATTCATTTGCACATTCATATTTATTAGTTTTTATAAGAACTAATGTCAATCTTACAATATTTTTAAAAAACACATTTATTCATTATATGTTATACAGCCTCTTGTTCTTCTTAGAAGCAGGAGCCTCTGTTCAAGATTAAATATCTTGACAGCTTTATTACCCTTTTTCAAATGCAGTAACTACTATTTATAGCAATTTGAATAAGGAGAATGACTATCTTAGTCTCTAGGATTTACTCCAAGTAAGACTCACTAGAGTATGTCATTTAAACTGATCTCTTTTTTGTCCAAAAATCTCATAAACATCAGTGCAAATTGCACTTCAGCTGTAATCAAAGTTTATTCTGTTAGTTCTATGGGGTTTTTTTTCTGTGTGAGTGTGTGAATTCATGAATGAGGAGTATGTTTTGTATTTCTAAGGGTAATCACTGGCCCACAGTTTCCAGTATTTGATCATATATGGAATCAATTGAGTCTTGTCCACATTAATAGTGCAGTATGAAATAGTTCTTATGCTGTCTTTGGCTGTATGGTACTGGTTACATTATTATTATTAATTTTTCCCTAATTTCCTTAACAAAATATCTTAAAAAATTGTGTGGTCAGACTCTCTATCTGTAATTATTTTTCCTTTTCTTTAAATTTCAAAAAAAAATTGTTTTGCTATTTCTAAAAAACTGACCCAGGCAAAATATGTTTTATCTTTATAAAGGAATTTAATATAATGATTTTTGGAGTAGAGGTGATTCTTGATTAAAGTTTCTGAAAATGCCAGTGTTGTCACAATAGCAACCACTTAGAGGTCATTTCTAGGTGAGGGAAGATTTCCAGGACAGAGGACTAAATTCCATCCTGTTCTCTTTACTGGAGCCTCTGAGACAACAATGGATAAAACCACTAAGCCAGCTTCTTCATTTATGACCATTCATTAAAGCACCTCATATTTGAGGTGTTTACTGAAAATTTTATTGGAATTTGAGTCAACTGAGAACTTATGGGATTATTTGGATACTGAAATGAAACATTTTCACCTAATTCTCACACATATTAACATAAACCAACAACAGTGTGAAGATAAAAATACAATCTTCTAGAACCCTTGAAAGAGCCAGACTCTAACTGTAAGGGGAAGTGGGATCTGCAGCTTCGTTTTCCTGTAACTTTTAATCATTCTTAAAATGTCGCCAAAATGAAAATAATTAATGGATACTACTCATTCTCCTTAACCTTTTGATGTCAGTATTTGAGAAAGGAGATTTAATCTGTCTAACTAAAAACTACCTAAATTTACCTACTTCAGGAGAATTCTTTTCAGTCATAAATATTTATGTCATTCTTCACGGGGTTTGTGATGTGCTCTTCAGAACTTTGTGAGTTCAGTTCAACTTGTCTCAACAGTGTTTGGGGCCAAAATCTTCTGAATTACCTCAAGTCATTCACTCTTGTGCATTTCTTTTTCCTTAAAGTGAAGAATTTTAATTTCCCTGACCATTTGTAAACCATTGCATTCCACTTTAGATCCCTAGTATGACTAGCATTTTAATTATGATTTCCCATAGGTATTTGGGGTCATATGTTTAAAAGCATGTGATGTGCATAAACGTTATATCTTTCAGCAGTCTCCATTACTGACTTCATGAGTCTGCCCTTTTGAAAAGCACCCTATATCATATTTATGATGTTGTCTTACTTAAAATGGGTACTATTATAAGTCTGCTGAAGGCTTGATTATATTCCTGTGACTGTCCCACAGCTTTCTTCCCTTTCTTCCCTTTCTTCCCTTTCTTCCCTTTCTTTCTTTCTTTCTTTCTTTCTTTCTTTCTTTCTTTCTTTCTTTCTTTCTTTCTTTCTTTCTTTCTTTCTTTCTTTCTTTCTTTCTTTCTTTCTTTCTTTCTTTCTTTCTTTCTTTCTTTCTTTCTTCCTTTCTTCCTTTCTTCCTTTCTTCCTTTCTTCCTTTCTTCCTTTCTTCCTTCCTTCCTTCCTTCCTTCCTTCCTTCCTTCCTTCCTTCCTTCCTTCCTTCCTTCCTTCCTTCCTTCCTTCCTTCCTTCCTTCTTTTTTGCTTGCCTGCCTGCCTTCATCTTTTGCCACCACAATTCCTACTCACAAATGTAACTCCCTGCTACAACCTGTGAGGAGTCTCACAGGTAAGGTTATTCACATTCAAGTTACCTCTAAAACTCTCTTCAGCTACTTGGTTTATGACAATTTTTATTCAGTTTTAATTTTACATTTTATAATAATTATACAGATATCCTTTCATTTGTAGAATTGCTATGAAATTTGTCTATTATTATTCCCCTTCTAATCTCTGCATGTTGGTAACAGACTTTTCAGATCCAGGCCATCTCAGGTCTCCAGCTGTCATTATTCATCCTATTCACAGAATCATTTTAATGAAGAAGTAACTGTCTAATCACATTATCACCACTCTACTTTTATGGAAATATGAAGAACATTATGCTAAGAAGCATTTTCAAAAGACAAACAAGCATCATTTATTCTGCTTGTAAGATGTAAGATCTCTAGTTTATAATAGCTTATATAAAAACATTCTGACTCTAACATTAGTCACTGACAGTTCAGAAAATATACAGGCCTAAGGGTGACTGCAAGTCAAAAAGAAATCATTTTCTGGGGTCAAATTTTCTCTTGATAACATTTACTTTAGCCACTTAAAATTGTGTAAGATAAGCATGAGCTGCCATCAAAGGAAAGATCTGCATTCACTCTCGCTGATGACCATTTGTACTGTATTTTGTCCTCAAATAGATTGCCTTGAAAGGTTGTGAATCAATGCCCTGAAAAGTCTAGATTACCCACAAAGATCTAGTACCAACCTACTCTGTAAGTGGACAAAAGAACAGAGATAAACCAGTCTAAAAGGAGGCTCCTACAGCTACAACTACAGAAGTGAGATTTATTGGTATTGACAGAACTATTGGAAGTGGTAATTCCTGTATGCTTCACTGATAGACTCATACTTGGACATTTTTTATCTCATAAACCAGTAGCACAAAGTAACAATGATAAATATAGCTGGATAACTGCAGTCTAACTTCTCAGTCCTCACCTAAATAGGACCACTGATTGTCTGCTCAATATTTATTCATTTACTTATATTACTTATCTCTGCATCTCTATATTGATTTCTATGTGTGCTGAGAGAAAAGGAGCAGGGAGTGAAGTATAACAAGGTACAAGTATTTCAGTATTTTTTTAAATACACATTCTAGAATTGGCTTCACTGAAAAACATGTATACCTGGGCCAGGTAGCAGAATCCAGAGCCCTGGATTAAGCTGTGTGGCATCCCCACAGAAAATATTTGCTTCAGAATGGAATACATCAAACTCCTTCAATGAGATGCCTAACATAGCCAATGCTGACTGAGTGTCAAACTACATTTCTTTATCCTATGGCTGGAGGTGTCATGCTTCCTGGTTTCCAGCAGCTCTGTGATACAGCATTCACTCTGGCTACTTGAGACATGGTTTGATACCAATTAAAGGTGAGTAAAATGTCCAGTCTTTCTGGAACATGTTGTTATTTAGGTGTCCCATGCCACATACAGCACTAAGCTGTTCCCTAGGTGACTGAAATTCTGTTGTCTACGAATTGGGCCAAACTGGTGGAGGAAGAGGGCAAAGTGCTCAGTCCTAACCCCTGCCATCTTTCAGGACCTTGCTCCTTTTTTTATATGAATAGAGACTGTAGCCCAAAACTCTTTCCACACTAGACAAAAGATTTCCAAACTCAGTCATATTGTTAGCAACACCTCCTAGCAGCCAAGGCATGTGGCAGAAACAGAAAAAAGTGACTGTTTCATCCATCTGAATGGGAAAGGAGGCAGTCTGTGGAGGCATTAGTGGTTCCCAGTTATGCTGCTCTGCCCAGAGGAAAATTGAGCAGGAGAAGCTGTCTGCCATTCCCTCTTCCATTTCCAGAACTGCCATCCCATGTGTGCCAGAGATCAGCCTGTGAACCACTCTGAAGTGATCCCCATCCACTAGAGGTACAGGTATTGTAGTGTGACAGTATCTGCAAAATTTTTTATTTTCTTATTTGATCAAATTCTCTCATGAAATCACATAAACTATAAATTACAATTAAATAAACTATATCTATATACAATATTTGAACTTATTTCTTAACAGGATGTTGGATAGTCTAACAGATTAGTATAATGCCGAGGCTCATGTTTTCCTATACCTATTGGGAAGGAGTAGTTCTACTCCTCATTCTAAGTGACTCATCTATTCAAATATGGTTGATCCTTAGGCAACTGTGATGGTGTGCCAGAAATGCAGAGCATATCAGCAATTCTACATGGAGAACTGGCAGATCTACACTTCTTTGCCAAAACAGGAGACTGATCCAACCCCTGGCAATGTCAGTGGGACTAATGTCAGTAGGAACAATAGCAGGGCTATGACATTTCCTTGCCTAGAGCTTTATATATTCTGACTATTGTAAGGAGTTTTTTTAACCTTCTGTTCCAAAAGTCATGGAATCAGTGGAGTACACTGGCACAGATGGGACTGCTACAATATAAATTTTTACATCTAAAGCCACAATGGCAAAAAAGACTATACAACACAGAATCTAGGTTGTGTTTAGGCAGCCATGCCTCAATTTTAGACAGGGGTTTTGGTGGGGGGTTTTTTGGTTTTGTTTGGTTGGTTGGTTGGTTTGGTTTTTTGTGGGTTTTTTTCTTTTGTTTGTTTTGGTTTTGGTTTTTTTGTTTCCCTCATTGTTTAATATTTGTTTTATGATCATCAGAAAGGTAGTTGTGGAAGGCAGTAATGTTTCTCACAATGATGCAGTCAGAACTATAACCCACTAATAAATAAAAATTAGTGTATAACTCATGTTAACCTCACACTGGAAAGCAGGAAAAAAACCCCAGAGAATACATTTCTTGAAATAAACTTTAGTAGCCATAAAAAGCACTGTAAAAGAGGAAATAATGTGTAATTGTGTAATGGATGAGAGCCTATGGATAACACTGATTTGTGCTGGTGATATAAAATGAATGTTAAGCACTGGAGAGAAAAATATACGGAAAAATTAGATTTTCTGCTTTGACTGTAGATGTGGAACTTTAGTCTGCTTTAACTGTAGATGTGGAACTTTAGTCTATATAATGGTTAAACACATAATTAAAATTGAGTTTTCGTACTGGAATGGTGAGAAATGGTAGTAGGAGCAGGAATGGGTATTTTTATGAACTCTTGTTCTCTCAAGTTAATGAGATTATAAATATGATGCATGTCAGATTGTGTTTCAAGGAGAAATAAGTTTTAGTTTTTTAATTATAAAGAAAGACTTTGGCAGTTCATACTTTCAAGTGGCAAAGAAAATGATTTGTGGGCTGTGGGGAAGACAGCATTTGTAAGTTTTGAATGACTCAAGTCAGCAGTACTTTGCCTTGGACCAACTGTGTTTAGTGAAACAGGCACAATGCCTTTGGTAAGGCAACAGACAAAACTGTAAATGTTATCCTTATATTATATGTCAGTGAATGTGAAAGAACAAATTGGTTTTGGTTCATGGCAATGATCACTATGCATTAAGATTTCTGAATCAGGAAGGCACGTATAACTTTACTTTTGGAAACTCCAGTTTTCTTTTAGTGAATCCATTCATTTAGCAAATCCACAAAATAAAAAGACCTCTCTGCACAATGTTTTATGTCATATTTCTGTTTCTGCAGCACATTTCCATTGTCCACATGCACAGAGTTCTGCTGTCTCTATGATAAGCACAAAAGACTACTTTTTTAATGAACTTTGGCACAAAATTCCTACACTACAAAATTCACTAGAAAATAATGTGGGTAATTTCTTTGTGGATAATTTGGGGCTAACTCTTTTGTGAAAGACTAAATTATTGGCTTTGGAAGGTAAACTATGCAGAAATTATGTCTCACAATCCCTCAGGTGTTTCACTAACTTTTTTAGGTAAAGAAAAGATAATTGATTGCAGAGCTGTTACTCCACCAATAACTTGGTGAAGTTATTCATACAGAGGTGTTTGCACATAAACTCATTCCCCATTTTCACAACTGGCTCCTTGCTGCAGTTACAAAAGGAGGGTTTTGTAAATGTTGTATATTAATTCTTATTAAATAGTCTCCATACTGCAAAGCAGTCTTCCATAGCACCTCCTAAAGATTTGTTGTTTTAAGTCAGGACAACTCAGGACAACTGTTTTGGATTGAAGGCAAATGCAAAATGTAATTTTTGTGTTAGATTTTTGTCTCATGCAGCTTACCTGATTAGCTGCTGTTAAAACAAGTGGTTACAAATACTCATCCTTCAAGACAAGTGAAAAGTGTAGCCTGTAACTTCAGCAGTGCCAATAGGAATATATTTGACCTCACACCTACAATTCTGACATTGTTTAATCTATCCACAATTAGTGAATTTCAATTATTTGTTCAGAAGAGCCATTTGTAATTGCCTGGCATAAGCTTGCCTTTAGGATGCAAAGCAGAAAACAATGAAAATGCTACAGTGGTGAATTAGAACAGCAGCACTTAAATGTATAAATTAAATGGGCCTCTTTTCACAGCTTTCTCTTTCTATTCTGAGAGGCCTCAGTATGGTGACATCAAAGACAGGATTATGTGAGAAAATAAAAACTTGATCTAATGTCCATGTTTGAAGTCATAAAAGTCCTCTTCTCTCCAAGCCAAAATAGCACAATTAGCTAGAGTCCAGGTGCAGGGGGGGAAGGTTCCAGCAAGGCCATAATCTTCCTAAATGTTCCTAGATTGTATGGAGGCTTTGGAAGCTTTGTTCTGTCAATTAGTTCATTAAGTCTTTCTTTTAATTGAAGAATGCTATTATGTATGTGGTTGGATTGGCCTTTAATGACAATTAAGGATGTTTCACTTACTTAGAAGCAATTCTACATCATGATATATGAAAAATCAAGAAGGGAATACTGAAACGCAAGGTCATCTAAGAGTACACTGTGATCATATGTTGTTAGTGTCTGTGCATGTAACATTCCATTTCTGATATATTTGATACACTGTCTACAATTTACAGAAGGATTTAGAAGATAAGGCAAAATGATGACCTTTTTGTACTTTTAAACTTGTTCTTCTCAATGAGGGCGTCTTCTTACAATAAAATATTCTCTCATGTGATGAAATTGTCTTCTCTGAGTCTCTGAAAATTGCCAAAAACCAACGGAAATTTTCACTTCATAAAAATGCGCAGATTCAGTACTTCATAAAGAAGACTTTTGTTTTAATGGGAGCATCTCAAAAACATGTTCTTAAAATTCTTGCTCTTAGAACAGTGAAGCAACTATCATGGGCTTGAACAGTGTCTCAACAGGCCAAAACAAGTGCTACTGTCCATCCAACTTAAAATGCCAGCTGATTGCTGTGAAATTTTGGAAACAGCAGATACTAGTGAGAATATTTGCCTTTTGTACAACCTATGATCTTGCCATATGGTTGTTTCTTTGCCTTGAATTTTCTGCTTATTACATATATTCACTAGCAGAAGAGGTACATAGATAGCAGGTTTTCAATTCAGAGCTATGGACAAGCAGATGTAACAACCCATGTTAAAAATAAGGTATTGATAGACCATATGTCTGATATTCGTTACAGCCTCAATTCCAGCATTGGACAGTTTGCAATAGTTTCTATTCTGCTCCAATGCTGGGGGAAGATTTCTCAGTGGTGTATTTACAATGACTTTAAAATAATGTATCTATTATATTATTACTGTTTATTTACATTATGTAACTGTTTCCAGAAAAATAGCTATGTTATTATAGAAGTATTGGAATAAATATATTTCATTCAATTTGAATTATGATAGAAAATAGAATACTACTTTTCAAAAATCTGATTTTATACTGTTTTTATATATATAGACCATGGAGCTACATATTTTGATGGTTATAATGTAGCTTAATTTGTTTCTTTTATAATTGTATTAAGGTACACATACTGCCATTTCTACAACTCCCTGTCTAACTGTATCTTTTACTTTGTAAGGTCATTTCTCCTTTCTCCTACTCAGTTTGAGTCATTAAATGCATCCTGCCCTTTTAATTTGTAAAAGCTTTAAATTTGGATACTCTTCTTGAATGGAAGCTTTATTATTTCAAGATTGATGGAGGGGCCATCAGTAGCATCTTTTGTTAATTTAGTTCCTGACAGACAAGGAACATTTCTTCATGATGCAGGACACAAAAATTTGTGCTAATTCTACAGGCAGGTAGCATATTACTTAGATTATACCAGGACACATAAATCATTATGATGTGTTTTCCAATGGTCTTACTGCTATGGCGTAACATTTCTGTCGGGTCAGTCTTAGAGGTGAATATTTTCTTCCTGTCTAGCTTTCAGGCAGGACAATGACGCTAAAGTGACTAGATAAGTACAAAGACAGACTTTCATTACTAGATGATATGGGAAGGCCCTCATAGAATATTTTCAAGATGTTAAAATGGGAGCAACTTTAATCCTACAAGAGGCCCTTGAGGCTTCTTTTCCCATTTGCAGTTCTGAGTGGTCCAGCTGCAACCTTTGTGATCATTAGGGTCCCCCTAAAGCATTTGGATGACAATGCAATTGGACATTCTCAGGATGAGGGCCTGCTAGAGTATTTAACAAGTTCTCAGCATCCTTTACTGCTCCTGTGAAACTTTCATCTGCCCATTTTCCAGTATTTTGTCACTTCTAGATAAGACAGAGAAAACATTTGGTAAACAAAAATATTGAGAATAAATAGTTGCATAACCAACAACTGGGTAGTGTTCATGTTAGCGATGAAAGCAGCTGCCTAATTGGTTAGGTGCGAAGCAACAAAATCCTGACATCCATCCATCTATCCATATTTGGGTCTGGACTCTGCCATCTGCCAGCATCAGGACCTTGAGGCAGAACAAGGCAGTTCTTCCAAGGAGTTGATTCTCCATAGCGCTTGGAAAAGGGATAATGCTAATTAGAAACTACAAAGCTCAGAGGGATAAGGAAACCTGATTAGCTAGCTTATCTCAGTAGGAAAATGAAAATATTTGGCTTAGATAAGACTTAAAGGAAAGAGGAAATCTGTCTGCATTCAGGCTGTCTCTGAGGCAGTGCTAGAACCAAAGTTTATTTGCATGAGAGTGAAAGTGGGTATTTATTATTGCTTTCTTCCAAATAGGACAGGTACTAGCAACTACCCTAGAGTTTTATGAACACAGCGTGGTATTTCAAAAGCCATTTATTGATTCCATCTATCCCTTTCTGGGAATTGAACTTAAACGAAAGTATCAAAATGAAACGCTGTTCCCATGAAAGAGAAGAGGAGCTGGCAGGTGAGACTTGCACCAATATTTGTGAGGTTTAGATACATCCTCTGTCTCTGTTACCAGCTACCTGAGTGAAGCTAGGTTTTCTTTATGTTTTCTGTCTGTAAAATATGGCAGTAGTGCCTTTTTATGTTCTGCATATCAATCTGACATGAAAAAAAATCCAAGTCAAACTTTACTACGCCTCCTGATTCTCTGAGTGTGTACTACTTCACTTCTCTGACTTGCAACTTCCCAAGAAATTTGTCTGATTTTGGTTTTTTGACTGTTTGTTTGGGTTTGTTTGGGTTTTTTGTTTATCTATTCTTTTGTTATTGTGGTGCCTTTCACTAAGAAGATCCTGCATAATTTTCATCATTTGGCCTGGTGGGCCAGAAAGTAGTGTTCCTAAACACATAGCAGCAGTATTAACAAGTTTTGGTATCCATAGAGAAGTTTCTGAATGTCCTAGCTGTATTGGGACAAAGTAATTGAATCCTTCCTTTCATTATATCCATGTGAATAGAAACAGTGTGAATCTACTCTTCCTCTTAGTCTTCTGGCACACAACAAGCCCAAGGAAGGAATTATTGACATCAGAATGAAAAAGTTCAGACTGTTGTTCAAAAGAGGCAATTTCCTGCAGAAGAAGAGAGTAAACCTTGGCAGAGGTCTTGCAGCTATCACTAAACAGTGTCAGAAAGATATGCCCCTAATAGCCACTAGTGACCAATGCCTTCCTGCCACCTTCTGCCATGAAGTCCAAAAAAATTCTCATTCATCC
This sequence comes from Pyrocephalus nanus, assembly GCA_038380795.1. NCBI lineage: Eukaryota > Metazoa > Chordata > Aves > Passeriformes > Tyrannidae > Pyrocephalus > Pyrocephalus nanus. The sequence goes on along the minus strand of CM076263.1, from coordinate 33,720,071 downwards.
CTTTCAGAACTTTCAGAAAACTGCTGAGAGTCACAAGATGCCTCTCTGATTACAACTCACTGCCACTAGTGTGATTCACATTCTTCTCCATGGCCATCTAAACAGAGAACAGTTCCAGTGACAATTTTAATTTTCAGCAAATCAGAGGAGTGAGGTTGAGTTCAAAAGTTTTCTGATTCCTGCCTGGGAGAAATGCGTGTTTGTGATGCTTCGTAGGCAGAATTAGGAAAACTGAGTCTATTGACAGCATACTTAACTTCCCAACAGAAATTCTTCACATTAAAAAATTGTAGAGTTTCAGTAGCTGAAAAAATTACATAAAATCATAACATCTCACGAAAAATACGGATTTGAACACGAAATTTCATACTCCAGGAGAACTTAGGAAGAATTCACTGTCAAACTGGGAGAGCATGGATTGTAGAGTAGACACTTTTGAATTTGGTACTATGGAGCTGGAATCACAATCAGAAATGAACAAAACTCAGTATGTTAAAAAGTACTGTGCAAGGAAGGAAATAATGAGGGTGACAGTAAGAGTACTGTATGTATATGCTAAAAATATTAAGAATTATGAGAACTTCCTAATTTTTCCTCAGCTTTCATTCATATTCTTGCATATTCAATGACTTTTCTACTTGTTTATGTAAGGCACCGGATTAATATATTAATTGTTGACTTGGACCAAACCAGAGTGTGTGCGTGGGGAGGAAGGTGAAATAGTGCCCTGCTCCATACACGAACCCCTTCAAGCCTCTTTGCTCAGTCCCAGAGCAGCTGTCAGTCACTGGCACACTGATAGCACTGCCCCTTACTCCATCCCATAGCCCCCAGTCTAGCCCCAGAGTGATCAGAGGGCCAGAAGTCCTGCCTGGCAGAGTGGCCGCAGGGAGCCAGAGCAGATAAAAACAAAGACATGCATAGCTGCGGTCCTGCCATTTCCTGGACTCCCTGTAGCTGCATCTACGCTGGATATGGCATGGTAGCTATAATTCCCTCTTTTTCCAGCTCTTTCTTTACTTCTTCCTCTCCTAATCTCCTTTCTTAGTGTTTGGGTAAATTAAAACTGGGTGGGTTGGATTTTGCTGAATTTTATGGGTTAGCATGTGCTGAGCCAGTGCTTTGTGAAATGCTTTATTTTTGTTGAATATTGGCCTTTGAACTTTTGCCAGGTTCACTTATTTTCTAGTTTGTGATTAAAAGTGTGTTATTTGATCTCCTGAGAAATGTGCATGGTATCTTCTCTATTGTGTCCTACGAAAGTATATAAAGAACTGAAGACCTTTTTAATAATCTAGTGGGTGGATTTTTGGAGCCTTGTATATTTTTTTAAATAAAACTCCTTCAGTGAGCTTGTAGATCAAACCTGAGGTCTTGCAATTTATTAGTAAAGGGAATTTTCTGAGCTACTTGTATCTGTCAAATTTAGGCCTGTGTTTTCAACATGTTTGTTTGTTTTCAACAAAGTTGAAAGATCTTAAATAAATTGGGGCATTTCACATTTTTAAGAAATTTTATAAACAGATATAATGCAAAGAGACAGAGGCTTGGGAAGGATCTCAATTCACTTTTTATCTGTTTCACTGATGTAACTGTTGCCACTTCATTTTGAAGATGTATCATAGTCATCCTTTTAAGGTTTTTTTCTTTATCACTGTTGCAAATAGTTGAAGAAGAAATTAATTGATTCTCTTTCTAGTCCCATCCCAATAGTCCCACTCTGCTTTAAAAATCTTATATTGTAATAATCAGCTAGCAATGTAGCATGTTGCATTGCATTTTCTTCCAAAGTCTTGTGTAGCAGGAAAGCTTTTCATAAGCAGTCAGTAATAATCAGTTAAACAAGATGTAGGCACCTACCAGTGACAGCCATATATTTTATTGAGCATATGAAGTATCGCAATAATTTGCATATTTACTAATCTTGTATGGTACAAATTCATACCAACCACAGTCAAGAGATCACAGAGGGATTAAGAAAAACCTAATTTCAAGACTTAAGAGAAGATAAATCCAAATCACACATACCACATAAAATAACAGGTTAATATAACACAAATAGCTTCTACAATCACATTACAAAGTTTCTTTTACACTTGTTCAGCAAATTGTTATTTTCCAATAGCAGTTCTATGGGGCAAGCAGTACATGAAAATGCATTTTCATTCTTTCTTTGTGCACTTCTATGCAGTATTAATCATTGATTGAACTTCAGATTATTCAGACCATCATGAAAGAAAGACCTGATCCACACTGGGTGTTTGTTGTACAGTTCATAGAGTTAAAAGCCTACATTTTGTTAAATTGAAGATAACAAAAATTAGCAGCCCTTACCAGTGTAAGAACTCTTTGCCTAGTAATTTATTCACTGGATAACATGGTATTCAGCCAAAAAACTACCTTTTAACAATAAGGGGCATGATTAGTTAATAAGGAATATCAAGTTGTTTTTAATTTTTCAAATGACTGCTTTTAGATAACTCTCTGGCTTAAGAATCTGGGACATCATTGGTCTCTATGATTGTTCAAAGGGCTGTTAATTTCAATTGTTGAATGATTACTTTAACGAGTACTGCATAATAAAGCAGTTCATGCAGTGTGAACTTATAGCTTTCTCCCAAGTCTTTTGCCTTAAAAACAAATTTTTGTATCTCACTGAAAATTACTATCTCTCCTAGTGTAGACTAAGCGTCCGCGTGAAGTCTAGGGAAATATAAGACACTGTATTACATTCTGGATGTCAAATGCAGTAGAACTTATCTTCTAAAACTCTATGAACCTCAGCACCAGAGTTGTGGGTTTTTCCATGTGTTAGAACTTGTTTGTTTTCTCCTTCAAAAAGCAATTTCTTTTCATTGATGCTGTAACCAGAGAAGGAGGTATAGATGAGAGTAAGGCATTGACACCTCTGCCAATGCCTAGAACATCATAGATGCTTCAGATATGCATGGCATAGACTTGCCCAGTATTATAGTACCAGGACATAGAAGTCTGAGTTTCTTCTCCATATTAGAGAGAATTCAAACCTATACCTATATGCAGTTTGCTTCATCAGTTACTCTCTCATAATATAAAAAAGGGGCTAGTCTCTCATGCATAAACTAACTGTTAAAATTGACTTCACCAGAAAATAAGTTATTCTAATCAATGCGGCACTGTCCTTGAAATGAGGAACTGGTACATGCCTGGGCCATTTAAAGTATTTTTCTTAGAAAACATATGCAGTTAGCCTTTGGAGTCTTTATTCTTTTCAACTGCATCCATACAAGCATTCATGATGTCTACTTTCATATACTGTACACTGAAATAACGTTAAAAGAATAGCTTTCATTCAGGACACTTGGCTACAAATGAAAATCACAAACTCTGATCATGAACAATTGTCATATGTCACCTAGCCCAGTGTCCTTCTCCAATAGTAAGCAAATAATGGATGCTCTAGAAAGAGTAGGACAGCAAAAATATGTCATGACACTTTCAGAAATGTATTACTAGCATAGCAAATCTGAGCAAGAGATAGCAATTTTTTATGGAACAAGTATGAGTGGATTTATCTTACATGAATTTTCCACTTGTTCTTAAAATACATGTAAAATTTTAACACCCTTAACATCCTGAAACAATTAATTCAGTATTTAATTATGTGCTGCGTGAAGTATCCCCTCTTTCTGTTTCCTTGGAATGTTTTTGACGACTGCCAGTTCCAGTATTAAGAGAAAGAATGAACCGGTGTGCCTTACCCTCCTTTTCCAGGTCTCTCCCAGTTTTTTAAATTTGTGTCATATACCTCTCTGTATACTTGCAGGTCTTCCTGATGCATTCCAGATTCCTTTGGATTTAAATAGGGACATGATATTTTCTGTTATGTTCTCTGTTCCTTTGTTAGTAATTTTTCTTTTTTTTCCACAACTAATGACTTACAAGCCAACTTTTTCTTAGAGGTATCTGCCATAATTTAATAAGTGTCCAAAGTTCAGGATCTATTGTTACATGTATAAAACAAGAAATGCTTTCCCCACACATATCAGTTTGCATACATCAACAGTGGATTTCACTTTCCTTTTTATTATCTTGTAACTCAGTGCAGATAACTTTCAGAAATTCCCAATTTGTAGGCTATTCTTTTTTATTAGTCTGAACAACTTAATATTAGCAAACATTTGTCATTTTCCCGACTGTAACTCACTTTTTGCATACCACAGTTATGATTTCTGGGACACCTAACAACAGTCCATGTGGCTCTCTGATGTGAAAATTTGCCATTTATCCTTCTTTCCCTCTCTCCATTCATTATGTGTTTTTTCCAATGACTCTTGGGCTCTGCCTTTGTAGAAAAACACCCAAGCCCTGTGGCTTATTTGACACTTCATGAACCCTGCATTTGTTGTTAGTACATTGCTTTCTACAGAACCAAAAACCATAATTTTCTCCATGTGCCATTTTGCAGTTGACCAATTTTCGTACACAGAGGTGTACGAATCTTTTTGACCTGAAGTGATCTTGCACTTAGGTTTCCTTCAGAGGTTCTGAAAAGAGTGCTTTCCTCCATGGCCAGTGCCAGTGACCACACTGCATAAGCATCAGTTCTTTAAACAAAAGAATTACATACTTAAGTATGTCCAAGATAGAGACTTGTCAGCAGTAGTTTTTTTGTCTTTAGTGTGAGATGTCTGAAATGAAACCTGGTTTATCTAACTAAAGCTGGTTAATCTAATCATATATCCAACCAAAAAAAAAAAAAAAAAAAAAAAAGCCAAGGTGAAACTTTACTTTCCAAAACCAAAACTATTACAGATTTCAAGCTCTTACAGGATGTTTTAAAATAAAAAGGAAAATCCAATCCCCGGGAGCAGCAGCAAAATTCCAGGCAGATTTGCCATATCAATTTCTGTCCAGAGAGACTTCAGGATTGGATCAATGGAGTCCAGATTTTCATTTATGACACTGGTGGTTATATTGTAGCAGGTATCACTGAGATCAGAACATAACCACTGAAACACTGCTGTCACATTTAGACCATAAACCACACTAATTTTAAGAGCCTTACAACATTTGCTTTTCTATCTTGAGTTGCACACTCTATAGGCTTAAAATACACTAAGCAATGCTTTGTTTAGGAATAGTTTCTCTTAAGTAGAAATAACAATCACTATATTACCTAGCCAAAATAAATCAGAAGCATAGTGGGGTGGGATCTATGCCTTTTCTAGTCCTCCATTCCTCTAACACTAACTTTTACTTCACTACCTTTGGTAGTGTGTCGATATGAAGAGTAAGCTTTCTTGTCCTGCTTCCATCCATTTCTTCTGTTTACAACCACCCTGACTGCATCCATTCAGTAAAGACTGAGTTGTGCTTTCTCTGTAGAACACATGAGCACTTTAATCTGAAGGCAAGATGTTTCTGCATGAGGTGTACTATTATAGCAGACAGACAAAATCTAGTAGTTACCACAAGACTGTTGTCCTGTTTCATTTGACAAGTGAAAAATATTACCCTTCACCAGTTTATACCGCTTTTCAGATTGGAGGAAAGGGTACTATTTCATCTCTCTGCATCTTTTACCATAATCTGGTTTTAAACAGGATTGGATTTGTTCGTACATTGAGATTTTTGGTTATTGGTGCAAAATTTGTGTAGCATTGCAAAGGCTATGTTTAGAGATGAAATAATTAAGAATAAAGAAAAATAAGCGTATAAACAAGATAGAAAATTCTAGTCAAATAGTAAAGTTTCCCTTCCCCTCTGACAGTCTCAAATTAGCAGGTTCTAACCCTCTGTAATCTTCATTGTACCAGCTACAGAAAATAGCCCCGTCTTTTGACCATACAAAGTGTAGGCCACTAACTCGGGAGGCACATTAAGCCCCAACAGTGAGGAAAACTTGCTGCACACAGTACCCGTGTAAGCAAATCGCTGCGTATCCCACAAAATCGCTGGGTACCTCACCGTCCCTGAGCGTCCCTCCGGGCGATGGGCGACGGCCTGGCCCTTAGCCCCGCCTCGCCTCCAACCAGAGACCTTCTCCCGTCGCCATAGCCCCTGCGCCAGGGGTTGTTGTCACGAGAGCTGCCCCTACTGCCCGGCTGCCGCCCGCCCCGAACCGGGGACGAAAAGCGGAGGGAACCGCCTGTTAGTGCCCACAGCGGTACCCAGATACCCAAACTGGCCTCCTCGCACCAAAAAAAGTTTTCCAGCTATGAAATTTAGACGATCCAGAATCTTAAAACTAACCAGAACCCTGTGAATAATTCCCAGGAAGATTACTTCTGCTGCTTCGGGTTCCTCATCACTTTTGCCCGTTAGACCGATGTGAGTGGAAAACTCCGATTCCTTCCTTGGAGCACTACAGAGCAGTCAGATCGAGAGCAGTTGAATATGTTTAGGTACATATAGAACTAATACAGAACTTGTATTATTCATAGTATTTTGGAGGGCTGCTTTCTCTATAAGCAACTTGTTTTTAGCAGCAGAAATATCTATTTATAATCCTGTCCAAGACGGAAGACAGAAAGAATATGTGAAGTACTTTTTCTTTTCCTTTGTCTTATTTTTTTAATAATTTGTTTTGGCTCAAGTATATCTGGTTGCAATACTTTGGAGTTAATTCCCCTTCCAGACCTATTCACAAACCGTGATACCAACCGGTGTCTCATAAGCACAACAGCATGAATAATATTTTTTCAGCTCTAGAAATTCCATAACTGATGAAATTTAGGTGAAAAGACGCCTCCTCCCCTCCTCCATACCCCTGCCAGAGCAGAGGGCACAACTGGAAATTCAGTTGTTGTTGAATTTCAAGTGGTCAAACACACCCCACGAAAGTGCATGGGGAAAACCTTTGAGAGCCGGCTCTTGAGGCCAAAGAGGCTTGCTTTTCATAGCAAGTTTCTATGTTTAGAGGTCCACTAAGAAAGGCCAACCTGTTCACACAGTACCTTTCCCCAAGGCTGGGGACAGCGACCTGGCATCTCGGACCACGGTAAGTGCCAGGCATGATGGGATAGTACTCAGAAAAAGGGTCGGATCCAGCACCCTCTGAAAACAGTGGCAAAACTAACCTGCCTTCGTCATCCTGATATCGGGATCCGAGCTGGTGCCTTCTCCTCATTCCGAGAGCCAGGGTTTTGCCTGTGAGTTGCGGGCAGCGGCGAGTCAAAGTGCCTCGGTAGCAGGTGATTCATCTGTAAAAGTTTTCTTTCCCTTTCCTCCCGTTGTCTTGCCGCGGAGAAAACTTGTGGGTGCTTCTGTAAGTTTGCTGTGACGGAGCGCAAACTTGTGCTGTGAACATAGGTTCCTTAACCAATACCTTGAAAGGCAAGCATTTTAAATAGCAGTACCAGCAAAAGCAATTGGTTTTAAAGAGCATTGGTGTACAGCAGGGCAGACAGCATACGGCAGCAATCACTCACAAACCAGCCGGGACTCATCAGCTAGCTGACTTCTGATGCTTCTGCTTGCACAGACCTCTCTTGTGTTGGAAGGTTGTTTTCATTAAAGTGCTTTGCCCAAATAATTTTAAGAATTTTTTCATTTCTTTCTCCACTTTCCCCCACCTCTTTCACTCTCCGCCCCAACCTCCACCCGCAGGTTTTTGTGCTCACACTCACGAGGAAGAAACGCCGAGCAACACATATAAAATAGTGATGTCTGTAAGCGGTGAAAGGTGATCTGAAAAGCACTATCTACGAATCACCGGGCTGGTTTTATTTTAATGAGAAACTTGGGAATTTGGACACTCACACATATCTTGAGAGGCCAGGTCACGCTTCAGTCCCTTCTAAGGTATTATAGAACAGACTATAAAAGTGGGAAGGGGAAGGGGAAGTGATCGTTAATTAAAGGAACCCTTCACCATCAGTGCTGTTGTCACTTAAATTCCTGCTACTTAGTTGAGCTATTTAAAGCTTATTCTTTAAAAGCGAGCATTACACGACCTGGACCCCGTAGCTCGCCAGGGTCCAAGGTTTTGCCCATCTCTTTCGAAGCAAGATCAACAGGACGGTGGGGCAGAGTTCTCCCGTCCGTTGTGGAAGAGGGAGAAGCAGATTTCAGCAAGGGGTTTATTCATCTGCTCCCCCCAGCCGCAGGCAGACTGCAACCCCTCTCCCACCGAGCACGAATTTTGTGGGACTCCCGGGATGTCCGCCCCGGGAGAGGGACTCTGCGGGAAGCCCAGACTGCACGGCTTGAGGCTGGCGGCGTGTCGGGGAGACCTTCCCTCTCTGCCTGAGCCAGCTCCTCTGGCCCCAGCTGTGATTTTTCACACCGTCTCTCCATCATCAATGACATTTAACGATGGACGATAAAAGCTCTTACCTGCGACCTGGTTCTCAAATAATCTGATTGTACACAATAAAAATACAGACACTAGCATGGATATACTCGTAAGATCGGTTGGGTTTCCGTGCAGCATGCATGCCCTGGACCCCCGCGTCCTCTCCCCCGGGAGCCTGGGGGCCTCTCTCCCCCGCGACCCCCTCCTCTTTAGGAGTGCACCAGGACGGAGTGGAGGGAGCCCTTCCCCTCGGAGTTGTTGCTCGCGGCCTGTTCTAATAGCGAAGCAGCGGCTGGGGAAGCAGCAGGGCAGATCTGCGAGGCAGAGACCGTCAGAGCAGGGATGGCCGAGGCAGCGGGCATCGCCGGTGCCGGCTTGATGGGCACCGGGACAGCCGGCATGGTCTGTGCGGGCGGGTGGCAGAGCGCCTTCATGGGCACGCCGAAGGGTCCGTAGTCAGGCGACACGGGCACACCGGTCACGGAGTCCATCACCCCCACGTGTGGCCACACGGAGCTCACCACGCCGCTGAGCTGGCTGGGAACGGGGTAGCCCAGGTGGTGCATCACCGAGGCCAGCGGCAGCCCGCTGGCCTGCAGTACACCCTTGTAATCTCTGCCGATGATGTTCTCGATGGCGAAGGGATGCTTGAAGCCCGAGGGCTGGCTGCTCCCGTAGGGCGAGAACTGCGGTAGCCTCCCCACCGCGGCAGCGGCCGCGGCGGCGGCCACGGCCGCCTCGGAGCTCGCCAGCCCCGGCACCTTGCCCGAGGGAGGCGGCGGTGGCGGCGGGTGCGGATGGAAGTAGTGCACCATGTGCGGGGTGGGCCCCGGCGGCTTGCCGGGACCGCCGCCCCCCGCCCCGCCGCCGCCGCCTCCACTGCCGCCGGGCAGGTGATGCTCGGGGCGCAGGACTTTGAAGCGCTTGCGGCGGCGGAGGAAACTGCCGTTCTCAAACATGTCCCCACAGTCCGGATGCAGCGCCCAAAAGCTGCCCTTGCCCGGCTGGTCGGGTCGCCGCGGGATCTTGATAAAGCAGTCGTTGAAGGAGAGGTTGTGGCGGAGGGAGTTCTGCCAGCGCTGGGTGTGCTCCCGGTAGTAGGGGAACCGTTCCATAATGAACTTGTAGATGTCGCTCAGGGGCAGCATCTTCTCGGCCGAGTGCTGGATGGCCATAGCCGTCAGGGAGATGTAAGAGTAGGGCGGCTTTTGGTCGCTGTACGAACTCTTCCCCGGCCTGGGCATTGCCGCCCCACCACAGTCCTCCCGCGGCCACAGGATCCCACCGCTCTGCGCCGGGCACCGCTCAGTGCCGCCCACGGCGGGCTCGGGATGCCGGGAACGCCGCTGCTCTGCCCCGCCACCGTTTCTACATCCTGGGCGCCACCTCCCCGGACCACAGGCGATAGTGACTGCCCCGCAGCCCGCCGGCGGGCTCCGCGCACGGCTCCCTCCAGCAGCCTCTCCCCGCGGGATGCGCTTGCCTTGCCACCCCGCTGGCTGCGAGAGACACAGCTGCCGCCCAGGTCGCGGAGCCTCAGGGGCTATGGGGCCGAGCCAGGTCCCTGCCCCCTCTGGCGTCCCCGCTTTTCTCCTGGAGGCCGCTGAGTCTCCCGGGCTTCCCCGCTGCCGCCTGACACACTCTGCTGGAGTTGGTGCTCCTCAGACACCACGGGCTCGGGAGCATGAAATTACACCGGACCTCTGCAGAGACGGGAAGGAAGGAAATATAAACGTCCCTCTCACCGCTCAGTCCGGTGAGAAGTTTGAGGCGGAGGCCAGTGCCGGGAGCCGTCAAGGAGAGGAGATGAGCTAGGCGGCGGCCGCCGTGGCTGTGGCGGGGCTTGCGCGCTCCAGCGCAGTTTTGTAATGGTGCCCAAGCCGGGAGACCCCCGCAGCTCCTGCTCTCTTGCTATCACATGACAGACGCACGGAGATTTGGCGTCTCATGGAAGAGGAGCGAGAAGCGGCTCCCGGCTTCCCTCTCACTCACACTTCCTCAGCAGGGCGAGGTGGAGCCAAGGGGCTGAGAAAATTCCATATGAGACCGAGATCTGCTTTCAAAACATAGGGCAGGGAACAGCAGCCCTAGCAGGAAAGCTTCCTCCTCCCCTCTCTTCCGCCCCAGCTCCCCCACCACTGCCCCTTTCGCAGCCCCTCTATTATCCACTTTCCTCCTTTTCGTCCCCTCGCTCCCACACAGCCCGGCTTCCAGCAGTAGGCGTGAAGGGCCTTCAAGAGCACCGCACCACCGCGAGGTGGAAAACGGTAAGAGGTTTTTCCTCCTCCCTGGGGTTCGTATGCCCTCGAGCTAGCCTCCCATGACAGCTAGCTGGAAATACGGGCCTTTTGGAATAATCTTTTATCATTCCTGTCATTATGTTTAAGAAGCTACTCCGAGATTTGCAGAAAAACAAGAGAAATGCAAAAAATCCTACGCTGCCCTCTCCAAATCGTTAAGGTCAACTCCTACTTGCCGCGATGCAGCTCATAGAAAACGTGGAAAGAATCAGTTAAAGTATCATCTGTGGGCTTCGAGACGGGCTACTTAGCGCCAGTGTTGGTTTAGACTGGCTCATTAGTAGGAATCAGTGAACAGCGCAACAATTCATATCTATCTTCCAAACGTTATAGCTAGTAGGCTGTAGATTTGAGCGAGAAACAGGAAAGCTCTCTTAGCTGCTGCTAGAGTAGAAAGAAACCCTGCTCAACGTAAGCATCTAGAAGAGCTCAATTAGCTAGATGCTGTAAGAGTTGCCTGCATTTAAATTATTAGTCCCACTTTTATTGGCTAAATAAACAAATAGATTGAAGGTTCTTTCAACCTATATATGTGTGTGTGTATACATACATATATGTACATATGTATGTATGTATGTATGTATGTATATATATGTAAGAGATTTTTTGAGCCCACCCTTCCAGGCTGGTGCGGTGGGTCAGACTCCACGAGTGTTTGTCCCTGGCGGGTAGCGGCGTTTGCAGTAGCGCTGGATCAGAACCCGGCCGGTCGCGTCGCCTGCGCTCCGCTCCCGCCGTCGCGGCAGTTGTTTTGAACATCGGACTTAGTTGACTGTCTCCGATTGAGGCATTGCAGGTAGCGAAGAGGAAGAGGGAGAGTGGAAACCAAAAAGAAAAAAACCTTTGAATGCTTATACTCTCTGTTAGAGGGTCGAAGGAAAACACTAATTTAAAACCCTCACTCAAGTAATGTGTACTTAACAGTATTATACCTGATCAAGGTCAGTCAAATGAAGAGCGTAATCAAAGGTAAAGAATAAGTAGCCTCAATTTTGCAAAGCCAAGTTTCGCCTGAAAGCGAGTGCTTTAAAAAAAGTTTCAGATTATTGTCCAAAGCAATCACTTTCCTTCTGAGAAGGTAGGAGACACGGTGGCAGCATCATTTACCTCAAGCACCTTAGGGTGCATCTCCCGTATTGCCAGAACGGCGAGAGACGACATTGCGATATCTTTCCTGATGTAGCTGTACATTTCCCCAAAAAACATTTTATTCGTGATTTATCGATTAATCCTGTCTTAACCGATTAAAAGCCTAGTTTCTATCCTCAGAGTCTAAGTCCTGAATCTTAAAGTCATTGTCTGTCTCACCTGACCAGTTAGTAATCCGGCGTTTTACCCCCGTATGGCAAGTGTGAGAGTTTTGACTGGTCCATTAGCAGATGAACAGTGCTGTTGCACTGGATTTTTTTTTTTTTTTCACGGGAGAACCGATCTAGATCAGAAGACTGGAGAGACTCGAAAAGAGCTGTTTGCATTTTTTCTTCTCCCACCCCTTCCCAAAAGCGGCCGCTCTCAGGGACAGTGGTGACTATCTTTCCCCGGGAAGGTATGCTGGAGGCTGGGAACGGAGGGCCAGTGTCGCCCCGGAGCTAGGTGGGCACCATCCTCCGGTGGGCACTGCTGGGGCTGCGGTGCCTCCAGCTCTGTCCTCTGAGCTCCCGTCAGCCTCCAAGGTGGGACTTCCGCTAAGCAAGAGGCTGTCGAAGCAATTCCGCGATTACCGGGAGCCCTTCCCAAGCTATCAGAGAAGTGCTTGCACGCACGGGATAGTCGCTATTCAGTTAGTATGCGCGGTTTGGGGGCAACGACACTGCGGAGCTGCGGTCCGCAGCGCTATTTGTGAAAGCGAGACCTGTTTCTTGAATGCTCTGAGACAATTAATCGAAGAAAAACACCTCAGGTTATTCGCTCTGACATCAGCCAGGCCAGTTCAGATTTCAAAGGGGTAACGTTTTACAAATGATAGACCCTTGGCAGTCACACTGGGTTCCATGGGTTACTCCAGTTATCTCCGCAACCCTCCCGACGCGGCAACTTAGTTTCTCGGGCATTTTTTTTTTTTTTTTTTTTTTTTTTTTTTTTTTTTTTTTTAAATCAGAAAAGTCACTATGAAGTTCTACTCTCTGGAAGTTACTTCTCGTCGCACTCCTCAGACGCCCTCAATTCACGGGCAAAGCTCAAAGCTCTATCCGTGGAAGATGGCCGTGTCTTTGGTGGAGTAGGGTGATTATCACATTTCTCTGTCTTGCTTTGCATATTCGGCGCTACATTACATATACCTGACTTCTAGTTTCGCCGCAGTCTCCCTGACTTAGTGAATGTTAGGTTACAGAGGGTTTTGTTGACACAGGGAAAAAAAATATCTTCTTTTGTCAAGGGCTGCATCATTGAGGAAAAATTAGCCGAGCTGCTTTTGGTAGACGGCCATCTTCAAAGCAGGGATTGATAAGAGTCAAGCTATGCTCGCTCCTTGGTGGGAAAGGTATCTTCGGGCAGGGAAAAAGCCTTCAGCTCCAGCCTCCTCCTTCAAGCCTTTAGCTCAGGGTCCACGGGTTTCATCGAAGGATTGGCTCTGCTCTTGCGTTGGGACAGAGACGCGCTTCTTCTTTCATCTC